>VWZP01000218.1:1037601-1467023 GCA_013396995.1 Dicaeum eximium
CTTCCCTTCGCGTCCCTTTCCCGGCGCGGAGGGCGCGGCGCGGGCGGGGGCGCCCCCGCGTGGCGGCCGCGGGCAGCGCACGGCCCGGCCCGGCTGGGCGCAGCTCCCGCTCGGCGCCGAAAGCCGGGATGGAGCTCGCTTCTTCCCAGCTGCCAACCCCGCCTTCAGCCGTGCCCGGTAAAAATTTGGTTCTCGCCTTTTGCCCTCGTAGCTCGTGAGGTGGCCAGCGAAGAAAAACGCCGTTAGAGATTTATTCGCTTAGCTGCCCAAACAAACGGGTCTCACAGAGCAGGAGCGTGTAATTTCTGTGCTTTGGAATGCTCGTTATATTTTGCCCTTGTCTGATTTATTGCAGTGCCTGTGCTAGGTATAAATATTAAAACAATTTATCATAAATTGAGCACTGCAAAGGCGACATCTGTTTTAGATAACAGGGTTTTTTGAGGCTAAACTTTCACTGTACAGTTCATAAACTACACATGGGTCTTAAATCCCTTTCTTTAAACTCAGGTCTTTCCCTGTGTTGCTGAGTGGGCTGACACTTGTAATATTTTGTTGAGTATTCATATGCTCTGTCATGGTTTTAGTGTATGTTTTTGGAGCTGAAATGTTAAAATTCCCCAGCTAATGCGTGGCATGAAGGTGCACTTTAGAATGGGATTGTTGGGTCCCTTACTACTTTTTGTCTCCTATGGCTGCAATGCCATTTCATGAGGTGTTTCTCTCCTTGGTCAGAAGGCCAAGTACCATCAGTGTGGTGGATTTTATATAGCTGTGGTACCACCATTAAAACTGACCTAGCACTCCCCAGTTCTTTAGTTACACTGATAACATACTAAAGAGAGAAGCCTCATGGAGTTTATTAAACAGAATCACAACATGAAGCTTAAAAAAAGAAGTAAAAGCTCTGCTTTCCTTTGTCCCCTTTACAGGAAAAAATGGGCAGATGGATTGACAGTTCAATATACTGTGTGTTCTTCAGATTTGAACTTCTGTAATAGAACAAGTGTTTCTGTCATACTCTGTAATCCTGCTCTCCCATGAGATATCTTGAGAAACCTCAGAAATGGCATATCAAAATTGTAAACCACAAAGCATAACCCTTAATATAGCCCTGGGGCAAACCTCTGTCTTCTGAATTGCATGGCACAATGGAGATCATAGAGTAAAAGAATGTTTTGCCTTGGAGGGTTTTTCCCTTCCTTTTTTCAAGCTAGTTCAAATATTTACAGTATCTCTGTTCTCTGCAGATTTAATTGAGTCAATTAAGATTCTTGGGCTCGATTCCCCCAGGTGTGGGTTAAAAGTTTCTCTTATTTTCTTTTTTTTTTTCTTCTCTCCTCCCTCTTGCCAGCTGTTGTTTCTTGTTATTGCCCAGTTACAGAGGAAGCAGGTATTTTTGGTACCATTTGCAAAGGTACTGGGATTTTGGTACCATTTGCAAAGCTCCCTCTATTGCATGGAGGTGATCTACTGTGCAGACAAGCATGAATAACACCTGGCTTCACTTGCCTTTATTTCTGCTTCCTTTTATGTCCTTTACAGCATTTCACCTCTTTGAACTGTGTCTTCTGAGGTTTTTTCCCTATGTAGAAAACAATCTCTTTGTTTTTCAGTAATCTTACCTTCTTAAGAAAGGATTAAGGGGAAGATTTCTTCATAGTTCAAGAGCTGGAGTGGGTGTGCCTATATTTCAGCTTTTCCTGTGCTGAGCTCTGTTCCTTATCAACACCACTACCCAAGAGTATATTCAAGTGGCTGTTGATGACCATTGGTGTTGAAGCAGCAGACCTTTCTCAGGCTGGCACTCTGTAAAACACACAGTCCTTCAGGTACTTTTGTTCTCTCTTAGTGGTGTCTCTCAGTTCTTCTATGGCTTCTTGCTTTGCATTTGGGCCAACTGAGAATGCCCAGCTACACCCCCAGGCTGCATTTTCGTGGACATTCAGACATGCACCAGGCTCCTGCTGAAGTGTAACTGTCCAAGGTTTCAGTTTGATTACTCTGAGGATGTTTGGTTGGCATCCAAGTCTCGTACATCAGATGGAATGCTGCCAACGAGCGTTTCCTTGGAAGCCACGGGGAGAAATGTCGTGACTCTGGGTACCAGGAATGTTTTCAGTGTAGGTACACAGAACAGCACTTTTTCTTCTCCATTTGGCACAGACTGATCATTGTTCTTGGTGTTGCACTTTGCATGTTACTCTTGTCTTTAAATGATTATTTTACACCAGTCATGGTATTTTAAATGTGTGTTCTTAGAACTCCATGGCCATTTGATGGTAGAAAAACAAATTCAGATATGGTTTTCAAGAAGGTGCTGATCTAGGTATTGATGCTTATTTGGATTACATGAACTGATGGTTGATATGACAAATTTAGCTGGCAGTAATGTAACTTTTAAGCAAGTATTGGTGGGAGTCCATGTCCTGACTTAAATCCCAAAATGAGCATCTTAAAACAGACCTTGGTGTTATTCTTAGTTTGTCCAGTAGGTCCAGGGGATGGTAATGATAATGATGATGATGTTCTTAACTTAGAGCCTTGTTTCAGAGGCCAAGTTAATACTGTTGTCAGTGACAGCTGTCAAAGTGAACAAACAAAGGTGCATCTCTGGAGGATTTCTCCTTGTTATGGTTTTTCACTGTGGCAAACCTGAGCTGCTAGCAATCTAGACAATATTTCTCACCCACATAGAATAATTTACATTGGAAAAAACCTGCAAGATTCTGAAGTCTTAACTGTTAACTTGACACTGCCAAGTCCACCATTAAACCATGTCCATAATGAAGATCAGCAGAGCTTTACAGCACATTACAAAAAACAAAAACAAACCCTGCCTGATTTTGAGCAAATGATGGACTGAAATGTCTTTATGTGAATGTCAAGAAGCAAAATTTGTACCATCTGTTTAGAGCTTTAACTTCACTCACTCCCAAATTCGTAGGAGTGAGATGACTTCTGGGGAAAGAGAGGTATAAACACTGTGCAGAGAGTATGTGTGGGAATGCACAAGGGGGAAGATAAACATTTGCATTTAGGTATTGCTGTCTTGTGTGCAGCCATTCATGTGTCATCAGTGACAGGGGAATGGCTCAGAAGTGTGGTGAGGTTGGGTGGGTTTTGTCTGCTTAGAATGAGGCAGGAAGAGGTTCATGCCTGTGTGATGTGGGTTCTTCTGACTCTTCTTGTTGTGGTGATGTCTCACATCAAGAGAAACCATTGCCTGTTGCAAGTGGATGGCAAGTAATACTGCTCTGTTCAGTGGGATTCCCTAATCTGTCAGGATTGCTTTGAAATTTGCAAAGCCTTTTTTATTGATTCATTTATTTACTGGTCTTGGATTCCTCTTGCATAAGGGAAGTCTCAGCTCTTCTTGGGCGGATCCCATGAGTTGTGGTGTAAGAATTTCCTGGGNAAAGTTTCTCTTCTTTTCTTTTTTTTTTTCTTCTCTCCTCCCTCTTGCCAGCTGTTGTTTCTTGTTATTGCCCAGTTACAGAGGAAGCAGGTATTTTTGGTACCATTTGCAAAGGTACTGGGATTTTGGTACCATTTGCAAAGCTCCCTCTATTGCATGGAGGTGATCTACTGTGCAGACAAGCATGAATAACACCTGGCTTCACTTGCCTTTATTTCTGCTTCCTTTTATGTCCTTTACAGCATTTCACCTCTTTGAACTGTGTCTTCTGAGGTTTTTTCCCTATGTAGAAAACAATCTCTTTGTTTTTCAGTAATCTTACCTTCTTAAGAAAGGATTAAGGGGAAGATTTCTTCATAGTTCAAGAGCTGGAGTGGGTGTGCCTATATTTCAGCTTTTCCTGTGCTGAGCTCTGTTCCTTATCAACACCACTACCCAAGAGTATATTCAAGTGGCTGTTGATGACCATTGGTGTTGAAGCAGCAGACCTTTCTCAGGCTGGCACTCTGTAAAACACACAGTCCTTCAGGTACTTTTGTTCTCTCTTAGTGGTGTCTCTCAGTTCTTCTATGGCTTCTTGCTTTGCATTTGGGCCAACTGAGAATGCCCAGCTACACCCCCAGGCTGCATTTTCGTGGACATTCAGACATGCACCAGGCTCCTGCTGAAGTGTAACTGTCCAAGGTTTCAGTTTGATTACTCTGAGGATGTTTGGTTGGCATCCAAGTCTTGTACATCAGATGGAATGCTGCCAACGAGCGTTTCCTTGGAAGCCACGGGGAGAAATGTCGTGACTCTGGGTACCAGGAATGTTTTCAGTGTAGGTACACAGAACAGCACTTTTTCTTCTCCATTTGGCACAGACTGATCATTGTTCTTGGTGTTGCACTTTGCATGTTACTCTTGTCTTTAAATGATTATTTTACACCAGTCATGGTATTTTAAATGTGTGTTCTTAGAACTCCATGGCCATTTGATGGTAGAAAAACAAATTCAGATATGGTTTTCAAGAAGGTGCTGATCTAGGTATTGATGCTTATTTGGATTACATGAACTGATGGTTGATATGACAAATTTAGCTGGCAGTAATGTAACTTTTAAGCAAGTATTGGTGGGAGTCCATGTCCTGACTTAAATCCCAAAATGAGCATCTTAAAACAGACCTTGGTGTTATTCTTAGTTTGTCCAGTAGGTCCAGGGGATGGTAATGATAATGATGATGATGTTCTTAACTTAGAGCCTTGTTTCAGAGGCCAAGTTAATACTGTTGTCAGTGACAGCTGTCAAAGTGAACAAACAAAGGTGCATCTCTGGAGGATTTCTCCTTGTTATGGTTTTTCACTGTGGCAAACCTGAGCTGCTAGCAATCTAGACAATATTTCTCACCCACATAGAATAATTTACATTGGAAAAAACCTGCAAGATTCTGAAGTCTTAACTGTTAACTTGACACTGCCAAGTCCACCATTAAACCATGTCCATAATGAAGATCAGCAGAGCTTTACAGCACATTACAAAAAACAAAAACAAACCCTGCCTGATTTTGAGCAAATGATGGACTGAAATGTCTTTATGTGAATGTCAAGAAGCAAAATTTGTACCATCTGTTTAGAGCTTTAACTTCACTCACTCCCAAATTCGTAGGAGTGAGATGACTTCTGGGGAAAGAGAGGTATAAACACTGTGCAGAGAGTATGTGTGGGAATGCACAAGGGGGAAGATAAACATTTGCATTTAGGTATTGCTGTCTTGTGTGCAGCCATTCATGTGTCATCAGTGACAGGGGAATGGCTCAGAAGTGTGGTGAGGTTGGGTGGGTTTTGTCTGCTTAGAATGAGGCAGGAAGAGGTTCATGCCTGTGTGATGTGGGTTCTTCTGACTCTTCTTGTTGTGGTGATGTCTCACATCAAGAGAAACCATTGCCTGTTGCAAGTGGATGGCAAGTAATACTGCTCTGTTCAGTGGGATTCCCTAATCTGTCAGGATTGCTTTGAAATTTGCAAAGCCTTTTTTATTGATTCATTTATTTACTGGTCTTGGATTCCTCTTGCATAAGGGAAGTCTCAGCTCTTCTTGGGCGGATCCCATGAGTTGTGGTGTAAGAATTTCCTGGGCTTGATAGTGTGTTTGAGCAGCAGGAGTTTCAGCTCTGTTTGACATGCTTCTGTAGATTATCCCAGTTCAGAGGCACAGATAAAAGTGACTATGTACAGCTGTGATTGATGTTTAGGCTTCAGACTAGTATTAGCCAGCTGTCTGTTCTTCCCTTGAATGCAGCAGCTGTTTCAAGGTTGAAATTTTTTATTTTAAAAAGACCAAAACTTAACAGAATACTGATACCAAAACTTGATCTGCAGACCAGAGACCATCACAATGTTGATCTGCTCTGAGCCTCTAGCATAGCACTGGTTAAGGACTTCTTTGCCCTTTCCTGAAAGCGTGCATCTTCTGATTTTGAGCTTAATATTTTTAGTATCCGGTCATCTTAATACTTGATAAGCTCTTCCAGTGTTTATTCTTGCTCAAAAAATCATGTGCTTTATTAAGAATTTGGACTCTTGTGAATTGAAATTTGATTTTCTTTCTGTTATAGCCTTTGCACCCCACCATCCAGTGGCTTATCCACCTTGATTCTTTAGTCTTTCAAAAAAAAAAAAAAAAAAAAAACCACCAAAAAAATTCCCTCTCCACCATGTTATTACTGTTGCAGGCATTTGAAAGGTGACTTCTGGCCAGTTTTAGTTTCTCTCATACAGATTCCCATCAGCAACATTCTGCCATTTCTCTCTGTATCGCAGGACTTGTATCCTCAGCAAATATGTCAGTAGTAACTTGCTTAGTAACATAAACCTTTAAAAGTCACATAATACATGCCTAGGGTCTGGTGTGGCAGTAATACTGCTTGAGGCCCATCTGCTTGGGATGACTCCTCAGAAGAACCATATCACACTTGCAGCTCTCCTTCTGTTTGTTCAGTTAGTGAAGAGAACATTTGAGTTGAGAACACTATTTAAAAATTTATATATGCTGTGGTAAGATGTTAGCTGAGTAATTAGCATTGCCAAATGTTGGGGGAGAAGATTTAAGATTTTGTGATGGGCAGTTAGTTTTCTCAGGTGAAAGAGGATGTGAGAGAGAATGAAGAACTGCAGGCTGACAGCAGCATGGGTGAAGCAAGTGGGTTTAGGCACCTTACTTGTCTTCAACACAGAAATAATGTCGGTTTAGTTCCTTAGCAAAGAAGAGCTTTGTTCCCCTTCCCTCCGTGCTGGTGCATGGAGCAGAGTGCTCAGGGCTGTGTTCTGTGCTGCTGGTGGCTGGGAGCTCCTGGCTGTGCTCCAGGCATTTTGGTGGGGCCAGACTTGCACTGGCTGTTTTGGCACTGCTGGTGGAAGGTTTTACTTTGACTGCTGCAGTGTTCAGTATGTCTTGGCTTAGGACAATACCTGTGGCATCAGATCTTCACTTCTGTTTGCTCAGGCAAGAGAGATGAGCACCTTTCAATGTACACAAGGACAAGGCTGCTTGCTGTGGGAGGATAATTTCTGGGGGTTGCTGGTTTTCTTTTTATACTCCCTATTGTACATCACTGGATATCAGCAGAAGAAGCTACTGTGGAGTTTCATTTGTGACGAATGTTACTGATTTTATCTAAGGAAATTTATTCTCAAAGCAATCAGAAAGCTATTCAGTAATCCTTAAGTCCATATTGATTTGCATTAGTTGTCTTCCTTGATATTTTTACATATAGAATGATGCTTTCGTCAATGCCAATGTCAGGTTAATACATGAATTATTACCTATGTTACCTTTCTTTAAATACTTTCAATGAGATTTTTTAAAACTTCTACGTTCTTTGACTTGATGAAAAGAAGTTTAACGAGCCAACATTAAAAAAAAGGTGAGAGATGCTGCACAGGCCAGTTCCTTCCATGTCTCCAATTAATCAAGCTGCTGTATCTATGGCAATCAGGAGAGTTTCTAAAAGAAATTTCCTGATTACTGCTTTGGAGAAGAGCATTTCTAAAATGAAATAGCTTTCAGCAGAGTTTCCACCACACCATCTCTTGGCAATACCTTGATACAGGAGAAGCTCTCAGTTGTGTCAGGCCACATGGGGTGGTTTGTCACGCTGCTCCTGTCTTTGTGTTTAATCCCTGATGCAGTGTGGCACGCTGGACTGAACAGGAATTGGCAGTCACTCTGTGGCCTGTGTGCTCCTGTCTGTGCTCCCTGCTTTCTTTCTCTCTACTGCAAATGAAATCCCACTTCCTCACTTCATATCAGTGTTGAAGAACATGAATGCTTTGGACTGTTTTATGTGCAGCGTTAAGAGACCAAAGAGAACTCTTACTGTATTTGTCAGCTTTAAGATGGTGTGGTTTTAAAATTTGTTCATGTTAATAATTCTAGAGTTAAAAGCAGCCACGTGTCCCATTGCCAAAATCTTATTGTAGCTGTGAAAATTAAGGATGTGATAAAAAACTTTCTCCTTGACCTGCCAGGGGAATAAATGTTTCTTAAATAGATACAGTTCTCTTCTGAACCTCCAGACAGACAAGTACACATTACTTTCTGAAAATATAGAATATAATTTTTCAACTAAATTAGGATTAATCTCTTTTTAATTTATTTCTATTAATGGATGTCATGTGAAATGGCTTGGCTAGTCCTGACACTGTTTAAAAAAGAAATATCAAAATACTGTACCAAATGGAATTAATAAGACTAATTTCCATGCCACTGTTAAGTATTATTAATCCTTGGAAACTCACATGCATTTGTTAAAAAAGAGAACCAAAACAAATATCAAATAACTTTGCCCCAGAAGACCAACAGATGTTTTGTTAAGGGATTTGTATGAAGATTTTTTCTGTTTCAGGTTTTGCCTTATTGCCATTTAAATTTTTTTTTTCATTTTACTGATTCCTTTTAAACCTTTTGTTTGAGTGATTTATAGTTCTCATTGAAAAATATCCTGTGAACAGATATTGGGCATGTTTTTTTAGCTCTTTATCTTAATTGGGCAGCAAAATTTAATAAAGTTTCTGAGAGTTAAAAGATGGTGGGGTTTCTTTTTTTTCCCTTTTTTAGTTCTGTTTTTACTTGTTTCAAAACTCTATTAGTTGATACTGTTTTGATAATTATGGAGTATTGTGAAAGGCTCATGACATTTTAAACTATTTAAGCTTATTTGAATTGCCACACTATCTCCTTCCCCCTCTCCCTTTCCCCATTTTCTGTGACTTCCTTGTGATATTTTTATATCTTGTGCTCCAAAGTGCTGTCAAAGTGGATGCTCAGCTGCAGCGGGTCTGGCAGATACACACAAACTGATAATTGGCCTCTTATAATAATAACAAGTAGATTCAGCTCATGAATTTACACTTGGAACTAGAAGAAAAATCCTGGTTTTCAGTCAAAGTGTTGAATGTAATGAAAAGCATTTCCTTTTTCATCAGCTTAAACTGATCATGGTGGATTGCAAGTTCATCTCAATGAAGTATGAAATTTTTAAGCTGTAGAACACAGGAAGCCCTGTTCTTACAGCTTCAGACATGAAGGTCAGGTAGGTAATTTTAGAAGAAGTGCCCTGTCCAGTGAAGAGAAGTTTTGCAGATGGCTAAGGTGAATAATCAATGCTCTGTCTCCTCAAGTTGTGTGTTTGTTTTTTACGGTACTGTGTGTAAATAAAGATTTAATATACCCTCCTAAAGAGTGTAGGAAAAAACATCTTAGATCAAATTGTGCCATGCTCATACTTTGAAGTGCTTCCTGTATACTTCCAGTTAGTTTTTGAACAGCTTCCTTTCAAGGAAGCAAAACTTTGCACTTCTGCAGGGATGGGGAGAATACCTGCAGCTTTAGGGATTTTGGAGTTGAAATATTACACGTCTGAGTTTTGGACCATTTAGTATGAATTAGTGCAGTTTCAAAATCTGGTGGAATCAGGAAGTAAATAGGATTGTGTGAATAATGTAGCCAAACACAGCTTTAATAAATCCTCCTTTGGTATAAAAACCATCAGTGCTATGGAGAAAAAGATTTCTGTGCAGCAATTCCTCTGGATGCTCTCAGGGCCTTCTCAGGCATGCAGAGGCTGGTACCTCTGGTTTTCCATGGCTTGCTACCTCAGCTAGCAAGGTCATATTCTGCTTAGCCACATCCACATACATTGTAATCCCATCTCTGATGGCCCACATAATTGTGATGGCACTGGCTGCCTCTGACAATCACGGAGTGGACATGAGGTGATTGGGGCCAGTGACATATGCAGTGCTTTTCCTTTCCATTCTTTGTTTTTTTTTTAATAAATTATTTTAAATTAAGCATAATACTGGTCTTACTTTTGCTCTCATTCCATTGCACTTAATTCTCTTCACATCAAAGTTACTGCAGCTTTGAGGACAGAGGGGGAAAGACCCATGGTGGTAAAGCATTTACAGCATAACCATCTGGCTGGATGGACTTCTTCCATGAACTGTAAGGTCATGTACTTAAAGTAAGAGTGAGAAACATCTTGCCTGCTGTGGGTTTGGTTTGGGTGGGTTTTTTATGGATAAAGTGAAACTCTTCCCCAAACACCTTAACAGTAGTGTCTGTCACTAGAGTAAAAGCTGGGGTGTGAAGATAGTCCTGCCAAAGAATAGAGTGTGCTGGAAAACCAAGTATTTGCTGGTCTGATAGTCATCCTGAGAATAATCTGTCAGTTCTCAGCTTTTGTATTTCAAGTTGCAGTTAGTCATTGAAATGTATCCTAATTCAATTCCTTCTCTAATGGTTGTGGCTATCACAGCATTAGTTTCATTAAGTCAAAACAGCTTGCAACTCCTATTTTTGAAATACTGTTTTTCATGTGCAGTGTTGGATCGTCTTCGTATGTAGCTGATAGCCTCAGATAGAGCTGATAGCTCCTGTAGCTTTGCAGGAGAGGAGAAAAGGAATTACACAGGGCTTCTTTCCCACACTCACTATCCTCTGAGGAAGACAAAGAAAGATCTCTTCTGCACTTTTTAGGATAACGTGTTTCAGTGAAGTATGACCGTGTGTCTCAGTCATTGCCTTCCTCTCCAGGCTATTGCTCTGCTTAGCCTGGATTGGTGGCCCCTACCAATGCAATGGCTGTTGCTCCTCATTGCTTAGAAGGGGAACTTTTTGTACAATTCAGTTGTACAATTGCAAATGTACAATTGCAAAGTGTTATCGTAAAATGTTTTTTCATGCCTGATAGATCAAACTGTGTGCGCCTTGCCATAATGATGGATTCTTGTATTTTACTTATTTTTGCTTTTCAGCAACCCACTTAACAGCATTATTTATAATTCTTTAATCATAATTTTAGAAAGGGATCCTTTTTCCTCCTTTCTTTCTTCTTCCCTTCTATTAATTTTTTTCTTCTGCTACTGAACTGCCTGGATGTTCAGTTATAAAATACAAATACAGTGACTGAAATTCATATGGCATCACCAGCAGTTTGTCTGCTTTGCAAAGATTTTGTCATGTTTTTGCTGTCTGGAATTTTGAAGAAACACTAGAATAATACAATTGAAAATAATAATTCTAAAAGCAAAAGACATAACTTGAAAATACGGGAACATATTTTACTGAAGTGGAAGAGGCAATGAAAGTACTTTTGGCAGTAATTGAAAGACATGTTTCATGTTCCACTAGATGCACATAGCTTAGGAAAGGAAGTATGTTTTTCTTTAGTTTAGGAGAGAACCAATGTTTAAAAAATACTTAAATGATTTTGATTCAAGTTAAACAGTTTCATTATTCCTTATACCTTAAATACCTGCACCTGCTTGCAGCTTCAAGCTCTTTTGATTTGTCATTTGTATTGTCAGAATTGTCTGTTGTAACTAATTTAGAGATACTATTCTTTAAGTTCTTGTTCATTGTAATAAGCTTAGCCTTCTGAAGTTATTTGTAACTGTCTGAAGATTCATGTCTAACATCTCTGATCTAGCTAAACTTGTAGCAAAACTTGTAGCAAAACTTGTCTTAATATTGAAAAAATACAACCTTCTCATGTAGCTAGAGAAAACTTGAGATACACAGGAAGAAAGTCCTATTAGCTCTTCTAGTTTTTTAGAATGTTCAAATGTTGGTGGGATCATTTAGATTGGAAAAGACCCTTAAGATCGGGTCCGGCCCTTATCCCAGCACGCCCAAGTCCAGCTCAAAACCGTGTCCCTAAGTGCCACATCTGCATGTCTTTGAGATACCTTCCTGGGATGGTAACACTACCACTTCGCCAGGCAGTCTGTTCCTGTGCTTGACAATGCTTTCAGTGAAGAAACTTTTCCTTACAGCCAGTCTGAACTTCTCTTGGTAACTCGAGGTCTTTTTCTCTCATCCTGTCAATTGTAGCTTGGGAGAAGAGGCTGACCCCAACCTGGCTAGAGCCTCCTTTCAGGCACTTGTGAAGAGTGACATTGTCCCCTCGAGGCCTCCTTTTCTCCAGGCTAAACTGTTCCAATTCCTTCAGACATTCCTCATAAGACTTGTGCTCCGAACCCTCTACCACGTTTGTTGCCCTTCACTGGACGACCCACCAGCATCTCAATGTCTGGCTTGTATTTAGTGGCCCAAAATATTCCTGACACGCCCTGTTCTTTGAGGGGGTTGCCAACAGCAGTCCTGAGACAAAGCTTTATCTGGCTGGACATGTTTTCATGAGCATTGGGGCTGACTTCATCTTGCCTGCAGATTGCCTGTACAATCAGGAATTGTACACCTCTGCATCCTCATACTCAATTGTGGTGTTGCCCTGTAATTTAGGGGCTGGTGCACCAGTGCTGGCTGCTCCTAAGTTTCAGCATGGAAGTGCTCAGCTGGGTGTGAGCAGCCTCGTCCACAGCAGTGCTCGAGTGGTGACATGGGCACCTGGGACTGCAGAGCCATGTCTGGATTTTTTCCTCAAGATGTGGCATGTGCCTGTGGAGTAAGAAGGCAAAGCAAAACAAACCAGTAGAGCCCCAGTGTGTGGGTGAGGGAAGCACACTGTATCTGGACTGCTTAATCAAGTCTTTCAGATCACTCTGAAGGGTTTTCAGGAGGAGTTTTGACGATGTTTTCAATTTGGGAGTCAAGTGCAGTTTTTTATTGCCCTTTTGTGTTGTTTTGAAAGCATCTCTTGTCCTTGTGAGAGTATCCTGTTGAAAGCATCCATCCATCTGTATTACTCTCTTTTTTTTAATTGAGGGAGGGAGGGATCACAACATGACTGGCGTTAAAATAATGCATTCCTAAATTTCTGTGGTTAAGGCTATGGGTGTTAGCATTCTTCGTAGCTTCCAAAAACTGAAAGAAATATGGGACATGGAGTCTTGTGAACAGGTGGAAATATAATTCGGACCTTCCCTCGTTGTATATTTTTATATTCTGGGATAATTTGCCGGATTATCCCTCTCAGGGAACCAGTTGTTTTGAGGGTTTATATTTCCTGGTGGGATTTCATTCGAGCGACGCCTTGTGCACTTTAGTTCTTTTCCCACAGTTAACGCTCCTTGAACTAAATGTGTGCACGTGTGTTTGCGCGGAGGGTGCAGGGACGAAGGGATCGGGGATGAAGAGGAGCTCCGGGATGAAGGAAGGGATCCCGGCCCCGTGTTCGGCTCTCCCGCCGGGAGCGCGGAGCGGCTGCGTTTCCGCGGGCAGAGCAGCAGAGGGCGCTGCAGGGCAGGGGATGGCCCGGCGCTCCTCCCGCTCCCCGCAGCTTCCGCCGCTGTTGCACATCACGTTTTTAATTTCGTACAAAAGGTGTTTTATTATAATCATGTATTGTTATATAATATAATATACTAGCTTTCTAAGTGCTGCTAGCTCCTCTGGTCCCGACGTTAGCTTTCTTTTGGAAATTGCAATTCTGTTTACATGCTGATGCTACTCAGATTCCAGTTTTCTGTGAGGCTTCTAAAGGTAATTTGTAATTATTCATTAAAATACCCCAACTCTCTATTTACAGTCCAGGTTCATTCTTCACACTCACAAAAAAAATCATCTTCAGGTCACTTACAAAAGTAGGACTGGTAGGAGAAGTCAGACTGGGCAGTTAGAGATGGTGCCATATGAAAAGGCTTAAAATGCCTCGGGTTTGTTCATGAACAGAGCCAAATGTATGGTGGGCTTCTTTTGTAGTCCTGCTTTCTCTAAGTACTGTAAGTACCTTTCAGAATATTTAAATTGGAAACCATCTTCCTTCCTGTAATGTTTAAGAGACAGTATGACTGATTTTGAGATTTATGTAAGTAATTGAGAAAACTGTCTGCAGGCTGATACCATTGTTATTGTAATTATTACTATTATTAATAACATGGTTTATTTTCATTAAGTTTACTGACCAAATCTGACTAAGCAATTGAGTTTTAAAATGTGCAGAGTTACAGGGGAGGGTTTTGAGGATCACAATGTATCACTTGTATCAAAATCAGTTGTGTTGTCAAACTGACTTACTGGAAAATCAAATATAATCATTTCAAAATAGAATGCTATTTAAAAACAGATGTAGGTTTTTTCCAGACTTTGATAATTGTTCCCATTGTACTTGTGTAATCAGTATTAGATGATCTGTTTCTTGAACATCTTGATTCAAGAACATGTTAAACCAAATGGCAATGCTTTAGAGTCAAGAAATTGTGAGATATTGCAGATTCTAATAATCTGTTCCTATTGATTCTCATGAAAGCCAGGGCTTTGGCATTTTTTAGTGAGCTTTGTTTTAATAGTCTGTGTCTTTCTACCTACATTTTATGATGAAGTTTGACTGTGTGTGTGGCACTTTACTAATCCCTTGACAGGCCAGGCAGCTGTAGCAAAGCATGTGATTCAGAGCAGCTTTCTGCATACTTAAATATGTACCTACATGTTGCCCTTCTCAGGTCACTGCTTACTCATGGAAGCAAAGCAGATAATTTTCTTTGAGTTCCCTTTATGTCCCTACCTCCATGCTGCACTGCTATTCATTTTGCCTGCAAAGCAATGCCTTCAAAAAAGTGAAAGTATACCATGTTTAATTTCAGATTTTAGAGTCATCAGAATTAAATATGGGGGGCATTAATTGGCACACAGTATTGTACTTTCGTTCTGGTTTTAAAAATTCATGTTTTTTCCCCCCAGGCTCAAATCTGTGTGGAAACTTCAGAATGAGCAGAGGTTGCAGCTTAGTGGTGTCGAAATCCTGTCCAGTGATGCTTTCTTGTTAACACTGTTGGACTTCTATAGCTTGTTGAGGATAAAGTTCTGACAGGGGCTTAAAAAGAGTTCATAATACAAATCAGTTGTTTGAAGAGCCTGTAGTGCTGAACTGGGGGCACTGGGAAGCAGAGAAGTGTGTCTCTACAGTCACTGGTGCAGTGTGTTCTCAGCATGGTCACGTTGCTGTGGGCTTTCATCAGAAGTGGCTGAAGTCGGTCAGACCCAAGGTCCCTATTAAAAGCAGCATTTTAGCACAGGCTTCATTGAAGATGCCTCTCTGGACAGTAGGAATGGGGAAAGCATGTGTTGATCCTGCTAGAGAATATTCTCAAAGTTACCTGCAATTTGTAACCTTCCTCAGCCAAGTGCTATCTCTATGTGGTTTACAAGAGGAAAATTAAAATTAACAAATGCTGTGAGAATGTAAAATGACCCTATGTCCTGGGCTCCCATTTTCTGAAAGCAAAGCCTCATGAGAGAGAATGAGTTTATGATGTGGGTGAGGAGCTCAGGGCCATACAAAATCTCAAGACTTTGTTTGGGGAGGGAACAGAATAGTTCTTCTGTTCCCCAATTCTTCAGGTCCATGGCGTTACCACTGCTGAGAAAATCCTAGTGAGGAGGTGTGGAAGTTTTCCTGATGCCTCTGGAAGCAGACTTTGTGCTGCTCTGTGATCAACTTGAGGCTGAGTTTTGGAGGAAGAGTGACACATACAAATATGGAAGAGGGCAGGACAGTGCACGTCAGTGTGTGTGTATACGCACAGAAGACACTTGCACGCTGCCTGCAGCGGTGTCACATCAGAAAGCCTTCCTCTAAAACCACAGGCATTAGCACTGTTTTCCTACATACATCTCATGGCTTTTAAAATCAGTACCAATGGTGTTAAGCCAGCTTGATTTAAAAAAAAAAAACAAAAACCAAAACAAAACAAAAAAAACACCAGAAACGAACAAAAGTTGTCAGGTAATTTTAAAAAATTAACTGGTTACGGAAAACATACAATGGTCTAGACTTTAGGAAGAATGGTGAATAACATGGCTGCATTTTAATTCTTATCCTGCATTTATATATAAAGACTTTGGACAACAACCCAGATTTTCTGATTTCAAGCCCTGCTACCCTTTTGAGTGAATTGGAAACTCTTTCTGCAAACTTATATAATTGTTTCTTAGTTTTCCTATTGTGCTGCTCTGACAAGTTGAAAAATAGACATTGGTCCTGTGAGTGTGTATGTGTGCAAGGAGAAAAAAAAAAAAGTCTATGCAGGTTATCAGTCAGTAATAGTCAGACCATGGAACAGCTGAAAACATGGAAACAATTTCCTCCCTAATTTGGGCAGATTGGAATGCATCCCCAAAATCCAAACGGAAATAGTAAAATTTAAAAACTTTTTATTAGTACCTAACCCAGCTGCACCTGGCCAGCCTAATTGCCTTCAACCTGGTCATTACTCAAAGGCATGAAGTTTAGCCACCAACAGCACTTATTAATGTATAATAGGAATTTACTTGTAAAACAGAATTATTGGAACGGTGTGATATCATAAAGACAGAGGTGCTGACATTTTAGATTGTTTTATATAGGGATGTCAAGTTATAATTTAGGACTTGGATATTCTTTGGGTGATTAATCATTCTTAGGTATAACTTTAAATGTCTGGTGGATATACCTAGAATTAATGTTTGCAATGACCAGCTCATGGAGCATGCTCATGTCAATAAGGTCATGTTTGGTTTCTGGACAATCTACTTCTCCAGCATTTTGTGAAGGGCTGGTGCAAAACCTAGAAATGCTGAGGCCGCAGTTTAATGAAATGTTTCAGCAAGACAGCCCCTCACTGATTTCTGTAAAGATGTCAAAGCCTAAGCCCATAAAAGTGCCTGCAAATTTTTCTCTTCATATCAATGGTGTGAGAAGCTGAATACATTAATTCTGTTGGACCTCAAACTTAGAATCTGTCAATATGATTCCAGTGATTGATGGTTACAGACTTTTACCTACCTCATAAATATAATGTGCCTTGATTACAGAAGCACTGCTAGTGCTGCTATAGTTAGTTATGTCAGCACTTCCATTGTAAACCCTGTTTCTTTAGGGGTTTATAACTCCATCATAAAAATTCACTCTGGGATGAAATTTATACCATAGGCTTCTAGAGTGTAAGCTAGTCATTGAAAATGCAGATATACTAAAAAAAAACCAAAAAACAACCCACCAATTGAACTAAGGCAAAAGCCCAGACTTGCAATTTTTTTCATGTATGCATGTTATTTCTGTAGCTGAGAAATTACTTCACTTTTGAGATGAAAGGTTGCTGCCTTTTTCTCCCTAGTGGAAGTAAGGCTGTGTGGGTGTCTGTATGTACACACATACATAGATGAATATACTTCTGTCATAAATATTTTTAAAACATAATATGTGTGCAATAACTTTTTTGAAAAAAAGCTTGTAGTATTAATACCTTGAAGTTTTTATCCATAACATAAACCAACACTAAACACCAATTTATAGATAAAATACAATTGCTGCAATGGAGCACGAAGGTCAAGGGGAAAAGCCTTAAAAATATATTCAGTTAAATACATGGATTTGGGTGTGAACCTCACCTGGGCTAAGTTAACTTCAGTAAATATATATACACTTCTGTGAGCAAAATGTCACCTGATGGATGTGTGATCTTTCTTCAAAGGATGAATTGTTTAAAGCTTGTTTGAAACAGTCTTTGGTGTGTTATCTTAAACCACATTTTTTTAATACTTTGAGATTACTGGAGTAAACCTCTAGCAGGTAATGTTTTGTGTTTCTTTTGTTTAATGTAGAAGAACAGTTCTACAAAGGTTTCTGTGCTTTTGGCGGTAAACAGCACTGTAAGATGTGGATTTTCTTAAATTACAGTAGAGTTTAAATGGTGTTTCTCAGTCCTTAATTCAATATTAATTTTTTTCTGTGTTTTGAGGTTTTTTTTAAAATACACATTGTGGTGAGGTTTGTGTTTTTTTCTTGCTTTTGCACATTGTAAAGTTAGTGTTTGGATATCAAAGAGAACTGAAAACACTGGTGACATTTGTTTCCATATTCCAGCCTGGTGATATGGCAGATAATGATTGGAACTTAATATGTGACTTATCTTCCAATGGGGCTGTATTTACAAATAGTGTAAAACTGGCTAACTATAATTTAATCAGTTAATGCATCATGTTTCATTACCCTTTCCTGGCTGTGCATGTTACTGCTTTTCAAAGACTGATGAAAAAGGGAAGGAAACCTTCATTGCTTCTTTCCCCAGTTCTTCCCCATTGCTGGTTAAAATAAAATCAAGATGTCTGGCTAGCTATCATTTGTATGAGTTATAGGTAGAAATAGGTGAGGAGGGCTTAATTTCTTTCTCTAAGTACCTTTAAAAAAATATAGATGAGCCTAAGATGAGGGTTGTTTCTATTACTAAAAGTCCCACTGCTTCGACACTCTACAGCTTTAAATAAAGAATTGAGCTAAGCTTCTTTTTATTTAAAGGTACAAGTTAACCTCAGATGGATACCTTCACTTGATTTACTGATATTACTTCTCCACTTTGTTCACTTTTAGGTTTTTGGCATAAAATTTCTAATGGCTGGGATTTTTAGGAGCCTAGAATTTTTTCCATTTGTAACACGAATTGGAGGTCTGTAGCTTTGATTCTCTCCTCTCTCTCCATTCCTCCTCCCCTTACCCCCACTCTATCTGCAAATAAAAAGACCAATCCTCCCAAAAAGCAGCTTGCATATATCAAAGAAGGGATCTGGAATCTTAAATAACTTTATTTATGAAACAAGAGGGAGTGGGTGGTGGGACGCTAGCACTAAACTTTTGAGGGTGGGCATCCGGCTCTCACAGTTTACTTGGCTGGTTGAATATCTTGAAAGCCTTAATTTAAAAGTCATCTTACAATCATTTTTAATTGGCTCCAAGTAAGTAGTTGAGCATTTGTTCTGATAAGGAGGTTTTTGCTCTATGTGTGCCATAAAATCAGCAAAAAGAGGGATCTGTTTAATACAACAGTGATGCTGGGCTTTTTTGTTTCTAGGGTTTGCCCTAAACAGGATTTACCCCTTAAGGCAGCAGTAGCACACCATAAAAAGACCATTCTTTTACTCCACAGCAGCAAGGCTTTAACTTTCTGGTTTTCAGATTTCTTTTTTTAATAGGCAGCAATAACAAGACTTCCATAGGGTGGTTGCTATAAGTACTGTACATGGTGTCTTAAGATCAGAATGCTTTGCCTGCAATGTTTTATTGCTTTTTGTTTAAAAAAGCCTGGGAAAGAGCATCTAACAAACTTCAAGGTTCAGCTCATGTTTCTGGAAACTTTTCTGTGTGGGGAAAGCTTATAGATGGAATAAAGTCAAGCTGGTTTTGCTGATTTACACTTACATTATTGCTTGAGTTCTCAAATCTAGGTACTCCCAAACCCTGACAAATATCGTAGTTTGCATTGTAACAAAAAAAGCCCTTAAACCAACCAACCAAAAAGGAAAAAAAAAAAACCACCAAGAAAACCCCAGTGAAAGACAGAGAATTTAATTGAAAATTTGGAATTAAATACTTCCATGCACCATTAACTCTGTTGCTATAGAAATGTCAGCCTTTCTTTGCTCCCACATATCTATTAATTAAGTTAGTGTGGCATTTTTTTATCTGAGGATTTGTTCCTGCTTACCCAGGAACTCAAAATCTACTTTACAGCTGTGAAGAGTATTTATTTGGAGAAGCTAGTTACTTTGTACCACCCTCTCAGTTCCTTTTATCATCTGTATTTTTAAAGTCTCCTCCTGACTAAGCTGCAGGTGGTCTGTTTTTTTTTTTGAGTAGCATGCAGAGCAGACACACACCACCCTACACCCCACTGTCTAGTTCATGTGTTCAGTGTCTGTGATGTGAAATTTTATGCAAGTACTGTGATGTTTTGCTTGTTTGGAGAAAAAAAAAAGGATGGTTTTAGGTGGCTTGTTCATCAGCATGTTGGTCACAATTATTCTTTCCCTGTTTGTACAATTCCATTGGTAATTACTTTGTCTAATAACAATTTAAATTGTGAACTGTGTGGCTCTGAGAAATCTGAGTTCTCTGGAATTCCATGGTTTTCTAACACTTTCAGTGGAATGAGCTTGCTGTAACGCTAGTGGCAGTCAGATGAACTGTCTTCAAATGTCTCTGGAGAACTCTGGAAGGTGCAAAAGTGCAGCCCTGCTCCTAAGGATGAGGAAACATTTTCTGCTCCTGCCATGGAAGTGCATGGTCCTGAGTGCTCATGGTGCACCAGATAATGCTGGCAAAAAGATAATGCTGAGATAATGCTGGCAGATAATGCTGGCAAAAAGGCAGTTTCAGAGGGATAGGAGATGTGCATTACAAAGTGTATCTGACCCAAGGCCTTGTTCTCTTTCAGTTGCTGAGTAATTCACAGAAATTTTTCACTTTTCTCTAAGTTACTAGGAATTCCTTTTATTGAAAATTGTTCTTGGCTGTCCCCGTAAAGTTGAAGGTGCGTGAACCTGTCTTTTGATGCTTTGTTTGCTCATTCACATGCAGTTTCTAATGGTTTTTCACTTGTACTGATTGACTCAGATAATGTGGCAGGCTTGTTCTGATGTTTGTTTGAACTGGATCATTTTACTGCCACGGAGTTCTTTGGAATGGAAAGACTGGCAAGTCAAAAGAAGGACACTCACATCTGGTACAGACGAAACTGCATTTTTCCGCTTCTCCTATAAAAATGTGTCCCCTGACCCTCCCTCCTCTATTCCCTAATCCTCTTAAAGCATTAGCTGGCATGCTTGCTTTGCACCTAGGTGTACAGTGGGCTTGCAGGAAGGAGTTACATATTCATTCTGGCAATGTGAGCTATCTTGGTGCATGACGTGGTGGGTGCCCCCATTTTGCTCATGATCAGATGTAAACTGAGCCTGCTTCTCAGAAGAGATGAGATTATTCAATCATCTTATGCCAAAAGCATGTGTGAGGTTTGGGGAAACAGGCTGTCAGTCTGCATTTTGTTGAAACTGGTCACTGAGAAAAGTAGGGCATGCTTGGGAGTGGTGCTTGAGAGTGGGGAACCACCTTGTAGTGCAGCCCATGCTGCCTATCTTCCCCAGCTGCCTTAATCTCTTTAAAACACGCCCTGTGACTGAGGATTCTAGAAGCCTTGGCCTTTCCTTCCTCCATAAGCTGTTCTCTGGGTACCTCTGAAGTAATGGTGTACTTGGCTAGAGATCAGATGCTTTTTCTCCCTTTCAGTCCCTCACCCTCAGTGTAACATAATTCTGTTGCTGTATCTAGCAACAGAATGGCCTGTCAAAATGTCTTCTGGTGACACTTAACTTCAGAAGAATTTTGGTGACATTTGGCATGCCGTGTTAACAGTGAGAACCTGAAAAGCGTATCCGAAAGGTCATTTAGATATATAAGAACAGCGTGTCAGAATCTAATGATCTTTCAGATGATTGTGAGGGCCTCAAAGAGTCTGTAGGAAGGTAATCTAAGTGCTAATGAACTTTACAAACTGTCCAGCTCTGCAGAGGTTGCATTAATGCCCCAGTTAACTGGTGCATTTCAGTTAAATCTCTGGATGTCACTTGAACACTGACAAAATACCGGAGAGAACTTTGGTGGCTTTTGAGGATTTTTGTTATTCTTTTTTTTTTGTAGCTGGAGACTTTTTTTACAGCAGGAAATGCCTTAATTAGCTTGATGGACAATTCTGACATTCTTAACTCAAGAATAACTGTGTCCTTTTCCTCTCTTAAAAACTGTCCATATTTAGTAGATTCACCATGACTTTTCAAGCTGGGTATTTTTTTGCAAGGTCTTGGGATGTGGAATTCTTGAGGTGGTAAAAACATTAAGTACCAATTCTCTGTCCTTTCAAAGGAGTAAGGATATCTGTTTTTATATATACATGCATATGTGCATGCATGCAGTCCCCCACACAAACTGACAATTAGATAATTTAGAATACAAAAAAATACTTCCTTGGTGACTGTGAAATGCACATAGAAATTATGGAGCTTCTTTCATAGAACCATAGAGGGGTTGAGGTTGGAAGGGACCTCGGCAGGTTGATCATCTGGTACAACTCCTCTGCTCAAAGATGGTCACTTAGAGCAGGCTGCCCAGGACCTTGTCTGGGTAGCTTTAGAATATCTGCAAAGATGGAGACTCCACCACCACTCTTGGCATCTTGTGCCAGTGCTCAGTCAACCCTCACAATGAAAAAGTATTTCCAGCTGTTCAGACAGAGTCTCCTTAATTTTTTTACCTCTGGGCCTGTCAGTGGGCACCACTGAAAAGAGCCTGGCTCTTCTCCTCTTTGCATCCAACCTTTAGACCTTTCTCTTCTCCAGGCTAAACAGTCCCAGCTCCCAGCCCTTCCTCATAGGAGAGATGTTCCAGTTTCTTTGTCATGTTGGTGGACCTTTTTTAGGACTCCCTCCCTCCATGTCTCACTTGTACTGGGGAGCCCAGAACTGGACACAGCACTCCAGCTGTGTCCTTACCAGTGCTGAGTGGAGGAAAACGACCTCTACTCAACACTTCTGGCAAGTCTAATGCAGCCCAGGACACCACTGGCCTTTTTGTCACAAGGGCATACTCATGTTGGCTCATCTTAAACTTGAGGTCCACCAGAACCCCCAGGTCCTTGTATACCAAGGTGCTTTCCAGCAGAGTGACCCCCAGCACGTTATTGGTACATGGGGTTGTTCTTTCCCACCAGCAGGACTTTGTACTTCCCATTGTTGGACTTTGCCAGTTTAAGGATTCTGTGCATGACCTACATAAGTTTAATACAGCTCAGCCTGGAAATTATTTTCAGGTTAAAGTGTGTTCTATTTGGCTTCCTTTTAGTATCTCCAAATGTTAAACCAGTTGAAATTTTTCAGTTTCTCTGTGGGGGTGAAAGGGCAGGCATGAGCTTTCCTTTGATAACTAGTCCTATTATGAAAGTTTTTTGCAAGTCAGAAATATGTACTGTATTTTGTTCCTCATGTGAGCAGTCTGTACAAAGGTAAATCCCTTATGATGTGACCAGAAATGATTGCTTTTAACCTCATACAGCTTAATATTTTTCAAGCAGAATAGACATACTGTTGTGACTATGTTACCATCAGATTTCAGCATTTTTCTCAAAGAGCAGGTATCTGCTAATAAATATACCTATCACTCTCATTCACACCTCTCATTCACACAGACATAAATGAAAGATAGTTCCTCTCATCTTTGAATGTTCACCATATTGCCTTTATTTTGTACCGTGGCTACTGCTGTTTTGTAAGTCTCTGAATTTTCTAAAGGCTGTGTCTAGCAACAGATTGGGTTCTCTTCCCCAGGTATTCCTCCTGAAAAAGAAAGTAGTAATGCTTGTTTGTTAAACAGAATTTATTTAAAGACTTCTGGATGCTGTAGTAAAATTTGCTTTGTGTTCCTAAATGAATACACAGAACTCTACACCATGGTGTCAAACAAGTAGATATGCCAAACGAGAAAAAAAGATAAGTTTTATTAATACTTCTCTAGATTTAACTGTTTTACCTTTCAGTCCATTGTTGGATTTTATCCTGTTATCATTCATAAGATGATGTGAAGAGCCTTGCAGTAGTTTGTGCTCCAAAGATCTGCTCAAAGTTAGCATGAAGAGGACAGGGTGAAGCTGCTGAAGCTGGAGGTATGAAAATGTGGCACTTTCTAAAAAAGACAGATGCTTTTTAAAAATACAGGAGATGGAATACTTCATTAAAATTACATCAAACATATAGAAATTATATTGCAAGAATTTGTTAATGTGTTTTTTTTTCAGGTATTGTGGCCCATAAAAATGTTCCTTGCAATTCTGAAGCACATTACTGTCCATGGCACTTTTAGGAGTCAAACATACTAGATACTTTAATCGGGATAATAATTTAGAGTGTCAGAAGGGTAGTGTACCTTTTCAGCGTTTCCATTTGGTATTATTTTACTCCTTTAATAGTACTTTATAGTTCCCAACCTTACCTCAATTAGCAGTACTGACAGATGCTAGTTCAGCATTTTACCTCTAGCCAGTAGGGCTTTCTTTAGAATAAATGTCAGTAATTTTATGTTGCTAATTTGAGGTGATATACCTACATGTAAAATTACATTTTAACTCTCTTGTTATACTTGCAGTGAGAGATGGCAGCATAAAGAAATATAAGTGAATGCGCCTGAGAGATAGTTCAGGACTAGAAGGTTCATTATGGAACTTTTATAGCTCATTTTCAGGCACACTGCAGATTTTGTTAACTCTTTCTTCCACTATGCTTGTATGTCTTCTAAGTGTCTTCCCTCTTTTTTTCCCCTTTTGTTTTCTTTTCAAAAAGCGTTTATTTCATTAGCAGATTTTGGGAAAAGTGGGGGTGGGTTTTGGGTTTCTAAAGATCGCTAAATCCTGTTATAGACAGCTTTTTTATAACAAACATTACTTGCTTAGTGAAAAGAAAATGTCTGTTAGTGCACTAAAAATTGCTATGTGAAAAAGTCAATATAAATGTTCTGTAAGTAAAATAAGGAAATGTGGTGTTTCTTAAAATCAGGCAGTTCTTGAGAAGGACCTTAAGGAAGCTTGTCCCAGTTAATAGGAAGCAAGCAGAAGGAGAATATTTCTGAGAAGAATGCTCCTGATCAAGCACAATAGTCACAATTAGTCAATACTAATGGTTGGTATCAGCAGATCCCATCAAGAAAAATCTGTGCTTGGGTATTGTTCTCTAATTTGCCCTGCAGAATACAGGGGAAATTGCATGAAAAGGCAGAGCTTCAGCATAAAATTGCAAGAAATTGCAGTATTAACTGTTCCATAGGTTACTTGGAATTCATTTTTAAAGATGGTGTGGCTTTGCCTGTGTAGTTACATATTTCAATCTTTCTTGAAAGATGCCTTGTTTTAGTGCTTTAGATTTTCCTGCAGATTCCCTCGGTCAGTTACTAAATTACGCTTTTGTCTGTTTAGTAAAGAAAAATACCACATGTGGGCATGCTAATAACTTCATATGTGGCAGCAAATCTGGCCATGCATACGGACTCGAAAGTAAGGAGGGAATACATGCTTTCTGCTGCAAAACAAAAGCCAATATACTGATTTAAGAATTTACTTTTTCTCTTTCAGTGTATTCTTATACCTAAATACACATTTTCAAGGCATAGAGCTAGGGTCTTTATGGTATATACTACAGAAATGCTTAATGTGGAATAATCTGTTTCCTGGTTTTGTAACACACATTTAAAATTGTTCCTAAAGAGTTAATTGATGCTTCCTATGTCATTGCATGGATGTGAGATTTTCTGTCATTTTTGCTTTACTGTGGATTACATTTTTGATTACTGTGGAGCAATTTCAGCATTTCTGTTTCTAAAATTGTCTAATCTTCAGTCATTCTGTACGTGAGAAATCTTCTATAAATTTACATAATGACTGTAATTTTAGTCTAATTGTAGCTGCGGAAATAAAGCTGGCCTAATTTTGAGTTGAACAAGAGTGTCATCTCCATAAAGGTTCGATTAAAAATAGCAATGGTGTTTTTCAAATAACTTGAGAAACATTTATTAAAGCCTCTTTAACACTATGATAAATTTATCAATAATTATTCACCCATCTCTGCTGATCTGAAGGTTTTTAGCATTAGCCTGTGTGCATCTCCTTCTGCTCCTCCAGTTAATTTGATTTTTCACCTTAGGGCAGGGGGTGGGGCACAAACCAGACAATTTAACATTAAATGTAGAGAGATTTTCCAGCCGTATCACTTGTTATTCTGCTTAAGCTGAAATGTGCCACCACTTTTGGATGGAATGACTGGTGCTACTTGTAGTCATCTAAAATAGGATGGAATGAAATGTGTCATTTTCAGTAAAAGGTCAACATTCTTTCAAGCAGTTACAGAGAATTAATTTTTTTTTTCTTCCAAGCTAGTGATGCAGATTTCTTTTTCCTGCTTCGAACTTTTGGCCTTGCCCTCAAGTATATGGGTGGTATGTGTTTTAAAATTGATATATTAATGTTGAATTTTTATTGTCACCCTTTCTGTTCGTGCGCCTTTCAAATCCTTCATTTGTTTGTTTCTGAACTTTGGACGTATCGTAAAAATGTCACCATTGTGGCTGAACATTAAGCACCTTCCCTTTTTGCTCTGGGCTGTTGAAATAAATTTGGACCAGGTGCTCCTCTCATAACAGAAGTCCTTGATGTGCCCTGATAGCGAGCGGGAGAGCGGAAGCTGTCAGCTTTCAGCTGGCTTGAAGAATGCAATTAGAGCAGTTTTAATACTGTTGAGGGACCCCATCCAGTCAAAGTTGTTTGAGTTAAGCCAAGTCTAGGATCCTAAACATGTACTTTAGGCACGTCAACTTTGTCTTTTTAGTCGGAGCGGATCTGTCATTCCCACACATTATGTAAGGGTGGATTCTTTTTCTTGGGCTGTTGGGGTTTTTTGTGTACTTAGAGAAATACTCCCATTTCTTACTAGCTCACTGCTGTTTTATCTGTTAGCTTTGTCTTTATGGCATTGTTAATACTCGTGGTTCAAAGCATTTATTGTCAAATTAAGGTTTAAAACACATTTTTAAATGTCAAAAGTGCCTATGTCTTTGCATAAACCCTAGATTAGGTAAATTCAGAAGTGGTTCATCACTAGGTTTTCCAGATTTGACTGGTTAAAGAAAGGGTAACATCAGTAGAGATCAGAACACATGAAGCCTGTAGAAAAAAGTCCTAGAAAGCAGGCAGTGCTGCAGTGAGGTACTGTTTTTACTGAAGCCTCAGCTTGAGTTAATTTCCGTACTGGGTGTGATTCATTGATACCAAAAGCAAAGGGATGGAAAACTTGCAGACTCATCTTTTTTTTTTTCCTTCTCCTTTGTTTAATTAGAATTTCAACTTGGCTTGTTGCTTCTTCCATTGCTCACTGTTGGAGTTGAATTCACTGGAATAAGTTGTTTCCTGAGGGATAGTCCTCTGTTAGATTTTTCATTTATTTCCCTGCTTTTCCTTTGTTGGTAAAGTGGGTCAGTTGTTTTAAGCCTCACTAGGTTGCAAAGTAGAAAACAAAAGTATAAAACAAAAGTATAAACAACGATAGTGAAACTTGTTTTGGTAAACTCTACTAGGTTGGGTCTTTTCCCATTTGTTGGCTTTTGGGACAGGGCAGACAGAGATGGTCTTTTGCATAGTGTGAAGAACAAACCTAAAAGAACAAAAAAGTAAGTTTTCTGCTCTGATACCTCCCCAGTTTTCAGATGAGGATGGGAAAGGCAGCAGAAAGCCAACTGCAAAGTAGTTTGTGTGGGATTTGATAGACCAAATTGTGGTTTGCTATTTCTTTGGTTAAATCAATAGCATTAGTGGCTTAAAAAGATAGGATTGTCTTATTATGATTTATGATTGTTAACATGAAAACTTTTAAATTGTGTTCAGAAATCACTGCATAAAGACATTTCCAAGGCTTGATTCATTGTCATTATGAGTTGGAAAGGGCTGGTGTCTAATTCCTGACCCTTTCCAGGGGTGTCAGGTCTCTTCCCCCTGCAGTATGAAACAGAAAGGAGAGTCTGTGTTTCCCTATGTTTCACTGCTGTTGGTGGTGCTGGGAAGGCATGAGCTCAAATGGTTAAATCCAGTTTTGAATCAACAAAAGAAGTGGGCCAGCTGAGCTTGGTCCCAGCTCCCAGAAAAGCAGCCAGTGGGTCAGATGTAAAGCTTTGTATTCATCAGGGAGGACTTTGTGTCCTTTTGTTCCCTCCAAATGAATATTTGGACAAAGAGTGACCAGCTGAACTTGCAGTAAGAAGTATTTGGGTGGGTTGAAAATAGTTTGAGAATATCTCTCTTCCTGGAGGTTATTCAGGCAGATACAAGGAATGATAAAACTGATCCTTTTGGCAGTGAGTGGATTTGTTATTCACCTGAGGTCCAGTCTCATCTTTTGGCTGGTTGTAACCAAGTTTGCCATTGGGATGAAGCTTTCAGAGAGGTGATGGTCCTGTTAAATTTTCTGGAGAGACTCAGGTGATGGAACGGTTATGCAGTGACTTGCAGTGGCCTTATTTTGTCATCTGGTGTGATGGAGGTACATCACACTGTACTGGTAGGGAGTGCTCTTAAGTACAGGGAGGTATTCCAGAGGAATTAATGCTTTTTTAAATATCAAAGAATCAGCTTCTCAAGCAATGTTCCTCTCCATACTGATACTCTAGTGTTCATTCATATTTTCATCTCAGTCAAAATTTCTTCTGCCAACACAGATGAGTTTGTGGGCAGCTTTGAGGCTCGCCAGAGCTCATGAATCATGGCTTGTTTGCTTTTCATTGCAGAGAGCCTGTCCTTTGCAAGAACTACGTGTCAGGCAGTACCACAGGATTGTCTTGAAACCAATACTGTGGCCCAGCTTGGGCAAGAGTAGAAGTGCAGTCAATAGCTCATTTTTCATTCTTCTGGGTATGGCTTTGTCTGGCACAGTGCCTAACAGGGGGCTGTAGTAGCTGGTGAATTGTTGAAGCCAGCACACTGGCCACAGGCACGGTGCCTAGATTGAAAAAGTGCTATCAATCTCACATTTTTAAAAAAAAGGCAAAAAAGAAGTATGTTGTAAAAGTTCATTAAATCTGTCTAAAGCAGCTATTTTTTAAAGTGTAGGAGTCAGATTTTTCTTTAAAAATTAATATAAGTTAAACCAATATTAAATATTTGGATGAATTTTAGACAAGGATTATATTAAATCTGTTTAATTTTTGTGGAAGGAAGAGAAAATGACTACATTTGATTTGACTTCCTTCACTAGATTAATTACTGAGTATTTTAAATATGCAAGAGCTATGTCCCATCTGAAATTACAATTATTTGCTTTCCTGATGGATTGAGGATGGTGAAGGTAATGATTCTACTGCAAATTTAAGGCTGGTTATGCTCATAAATTATTTTCCTTCTCTGTTGCAGACCTGTCCTTACAACCTATGTGCCATTTGAGCATATTTTTGTCATCATTTGCAAACACTTTAATCAACCCTGGGTCCTGTCACTGTGGATTAGGATATTTGCAGTGCAGGAGGGCACAAAAAAAGGACGGAAAATAATTGCAGGGAAAAATATTTGGAAGAGTAGTAAAATGGTTTTGACATGTCAAGTTACCAGTTCTTCCACACTGCAAGGCAAATACACTATTGGAGCTCTACAGAGAAATATATTTAGATTTTGCTGCCATAACCCTTTCTCGGCAGGAATTGTGCAGCAGAGAGGTGGCTGCCAAACTGCTGCTTGTCTGATGCAGAGATGGGATTCTTTCCTGAGTGGCAGAAACGGTGTCAGAGGAGGCAGCCCTCTGTGCCTTTTGGCAAGTTAAGATGGGAAAGCAAAGTCTCTTCCTTGCTGAATGTGATACATGGCTTAGGGTGGTTGTTTGCCTGCTCTCAGCCAGGAGATGATGAATGCTGGTACAGGGCTTTACTCTCATACGAGGGATGGCTCCTGTCTGACATGCATGCTGCCATGTGGAATGGTTGACTGTCCTCTCTAATCCCTGTGCTGAACTTGACAGCAGTTAATACGGACTAAGCAGGAGCTGTATTTTATAGAGGCTGTGGGGAATAGCTTTACGTCACATTTAACATTGCCTTTTCTACAGAAGCAGGAAATCTGACTGTGCCCCACGCTTTGTGCACAGCAGTGCTCAGTAATTCTGTGCTCCTGCTCTCGTGGAGCTTGACTTGAGCATCTGCAGAAGTTACAAGCATGAATGATTTAGCATTTGCAGGGCAAAGCCTTTCTCCTTCGTGCTCCTGTGAGCTGTATCTCTGAAATTGTATTATCTAACATACTGGCCTTCCTCACGTGCATGCGTACACCATGTTTGAACTATAAGTTTAGTTTTAGGATACCTCTACAAACCTGGAAGTTATTGGAACACTAAGTACAAAATCCTCTGTCTGTGTTTTCCAAGGCTCCAGATTTGCATTATGTACTTTGTTCAGCTCCCCGTGCCACAGAAATGCTGTGTCCTCATGCCTAAAATTCTCTCTGTAATCCTGTTATTCCCTTAGGTTGTCCTGAAAACATGGGGCTTATAAAGGTCATTTGCCTATGAAGGAATGCTCCTGCATGTGCAGATAGATGTGTGCATCTACATACCTTGTCTGTACATGTCTGTATATATGTACATGTATGAGTGTGTGTATATATATATATATATATCCACACACAGAGAATTTTTTACCCAGCCAAGAGATAGTATGAAATTCTTATTTTTATATGTACCTGTACATATGGGGCACTGAGACACAGAATACAGGCAGGATAAGAGATAAGATTATGATCGTGTGAGATACACTATAAGCCTTTCTGAACTCTGTCTGGATACCATGAAAGCAATTTATCAGTTAGCAAAACAAAATTGCATGAATCATTTATCAGCTATCAAAATAAAATTGTAAAAATCCGAAGATCTGGCGTATATTCTTAGCAAAGGTAAACCAGTAAGAGAATTAAATTAGGTTAATAACAATAAATAGGTAATAAAAATAAGATTAGTACAAGTCTAAGAAATAAAGCCCTAAATCCAGCAGCAGTAACTTTTAGCAGATTTAAACCAGAAAGTTGTGAGGAAAATTTTAAAAGGAGAAAATACAGTCCCATGAGAAAATACTGCTTTAGTGTTAATCTTATGAGAATAAAGATATATGGTCATTAGGCTTCATAATCTACAGGTTGAGGGTTTGGGCTTTTTTTTTTTTTCTTTTACAGGGTCTACTCTATGGTGGGTGTCTTTAGTTTTAACTTCAGGAAAGATATTAAAGAAGTCTTTCAAATTCTGGATTGATGGTACATCCTAGCACACAGTATTTCTGTGATCACCAGCCTCAGGGGTATGCACGTGTATTTATGAAGATGCAATCCATCACTCACTTTGACCCTGGAAGACCAGTGTGGACTTCAAAACACTCGGGAGTGTCTATGGTTTTGTGCATGTGGCTGACTGCAAATACTGATTTTATGGTAGGAAAAGTTTCTGTTGCATAATGTAGAGGTGGTTCAATGTGGCTCATTAGGGTCCCTCAAGCACTTCCATTTAGAGAGTTTCAATCTTCTTTTCTTCCCTCCCTGAAAGAAGTAAGGGAAGGGTTGTGTGATGTACCTTCACTGTGTATCTTGAATGAGCATTTGGAACTCGGCTCTAGTGGATGGGAGCTGACCTTTTTTGGTTGAAAATGCTTCTCTGGACTGAAAAAGAAACAACCTGACTATGGGGCAGGTAATAGAGCTTGAGAGTTACAGGAGAGAAGAAGCAGGGAAGGGATCAAAAATGCCAGGGATCAAAACCAAGGTGACACTGAGCAGGACCAGTTAATAAATCAATTAAAATAATAACACCTGCAGTTAGATAAGCCTAGGTGTATAATGTTTTCCTTTTTACCCAGCATCTTCAGTTGGTAAGGAAGCTGTTAGCAAGAATAGGAGAATTTTAAAATTTGCTTTCTTTGTCACATTCCATTCTAGAGGAGAATTAACACTACTGTCAGTAAATGGGGCAGAAGAAGATGGAATTGTAATAAGTGGTAGTTTAGAGGATGCCTCTGAAAGGTTTGATAGCTGAGATGGGTCAAAGACTTCCCAGAAAATGTTTATTTCTCTTGGTGTCTCTTTTTAGCATTTGAAGAGGAAATCAGATAATGATGTCAAATAATAGTGTTTCTGCAGGAAGGTACCAAAGCATTATCAGTCAGTGCCTAGCAGTACCCTGTTTAAAAAACCAGAATGTTTCAAGGTAAACTTCCAGCTAGAATAAGAAGAAAACGCTAGAAGAAATACATACAGTAGGCACATTCAAAAAGTGATATTGAGGTATGGGCAGTGTTTATGTTAAGGAGATCTATGGTGTTGAAATATGTCACTCAAAAAGTTTAGCACATCCCTTTCGTGAAAACTGTTGTGAAATCAATTTAAAAACTAGAATGCAGAGAAGTACATTATTCATAACAAAGTTTACTGCAGTCACCAGAAGATAGATAGACATTAATTAAAAGTATGCTCCCTTGTTAGATGTTACAAAAATCTCTCAACTTTCGAGTCTTCAAACTCCAAAGGTATTTCAAAATACCAGGAAATAGCAGGCTTGCCAAGATGCATTGAAGCGATAAAGACACTTAAAAGAAATTCAGAAGGAAAGATAACCTTCAAGGCAATAAAAAGCATGCACATTGGTGTAATTCCAAAAATAGATTGTATGGAGATAAATATGTATAAGGTCTTTCACAAACCTGTGTGAACGTGTGCTTTCATGGGAGAAGATTGCTACAGGATCTGGAAGTGAATACTCCATATTGGTGTGAAATATGATTTGCCCTTTGTGAGAACTTCTGGTAAACACAGTAGCAGAAAAAGAAATTAAAAGAGGAACAACACTGTCGTAACTTATGCAGTATTCAGTGGTAGCTGTTACTTGGGGAGAAAGTTCTGTGGTGATTTTTAATAGAAACCTTCACTAAAAAGATGGATACTTGGTGTTACATGTCTGTTTTTTAGCAACATGTAATTGCATATTAATTTGAAAAATACTTCTGGGGGGATAAATACGTTATTATGTGCTTGGGTTTTCTTGTATCCAGTGGATACAGCATCGTGCTAAAACAGAAACCTCCTGCTGAACTGCTTAATTGTTACTTCACTACATCATCTCTCTTTTAAACAAAAATAAGCTGTGGTAGCCTTTTTTTGTTGTTGTTGTTTTGATATTTAAGTAGTAATAATATGTACACCAGCTATATAATGCTTGGGAATAACTGGAGTCTTCTCCATGGTTTCATCCATTGATGAAACCATTCCCTTTGACCTCTTTAGATTAGGAAGAAAGAATGGTAGATGTGGACAGGAGGTTTCTGCTTCTTTAAATAAGGTGTGTTTATTCAGGTGAAATTGTAAGACTGCTTAGAATTTGGTGTTAAATTCTGTGTTTGGATGTGTGTGGTGTTAATTGGTTTTAGGATTTTGTGGTTGGTTAGCGCTCAAACCATTGATTGGCGACCTAACCCTATTGTTCGGCTTGGTGGTACTGCTGAAAACTTCTTGTTCTTTCAAGCAATCATCTTTTACCCTTAAACTACAGTTTCAAAGCTGTGACACTGCTTTGAAGTTTCCTGTTCATATATTATCACAGGGAAAGCTGCCATGCTGTTTGACAGGGACTGGGGGATGCAGGACTCGGGGTCGGGGGGCTGCTTTTTCTCTAGATGCAGTTTTGCACCTCAGATGAGGATTCTTTTCCTGATAACTTTTGGGGCACTTCTTAGAGAGCAATTCATAGTAGACATAAAATTTCAACACAGGTTATTTAAAATGCTGCTTTTGTTCTTGCCTGTTAACTCTCACAATTGAAACCCTAAGGAATATTTGAAAAGCGCTGGTCACAATTTTGCAGGTAATAGGATCATAAATAAACATCTATATGCAGATAAGGACTTAACAGAAATCCATCCTTTGAAGGGAAAGCCTATTCTGCAGCTTTAAATTGCTGGGTTTATCTCAATAACATGCAAAGTACTACAAAATACATGTGCACAACACCCCCCAAACAATTAGAAAGATCTATCCTGTTGTGGTGGATTTAGGATTGGAAAGGTAAGGTTAGCTTGATCCTGGGGGGGAATCTTGAGAATACACTTGGGGTGGGTTTTTTTAATTTCAATTTATCTATTCCCATGCGTTGATAAGCACCTGCAGTTCCCATTGAATTTCCCTAGAAATTTACTGGAAGAATCACTCTAATCAAAATAAGACTTGACTTGCACACACCTCTCCAAAAAAAAAAAATTAAGGCTTTGCTTAAGTTTTGAGTCTGGTGTTGTTCGATCCTATTAACATGAGTGTAAACTTCATGTACATAGATGAAGAAGTAGTTAGCAAAAAATGTTAATACTTTACTCTAAACTGTCTACTGACTACAAAGGAAAAAGTTAATGGGGGTTCATTTGAACCCACTGGAGAAAGATGACTAGTGGCAAAAATAAATAGACAGTGCTACCTTTTTTTTTTTCTTTTTGGTCAGGTTTTGCATGGAGAAAGTCAGTAATGTGTGGCTTAACTCGGCTCTGACAAAATGAGCACCATGATTATTGATGCCCTATTTAACCAAAATATGGATCCAAAATTAATCTGAAAAGCATAATATGGCAGTTATTTTGTGCAGAAGAAAATAATTGCTCTTTAAGAAAAACAAAACAAACAAAACCAAAAAAAACCCAACAAAAACAAAACCAACAAACCAAATCAAACAAAAACAAAAGAACCCCCACGAAAACCAATTTCATTAAGGAAGAGTAGGTCAAGGTAGCTATGCTTGACAGTCTAGTTTATGCCTAAAGAGAAGGAGCAGAGGGGTTTTTTTCTGCATAAGAGCCTTAAAAAGGTCATAAAAACCTAAGGAAGGTAGAAGATGAATGGGAGATCTTGATATTTTTCTGTGTTCCGTTTTACTTTAAAATACTTTTTTTTTGCTGCTGAGAAATAAGTCTGTTAATGACTTTTTTTCCCCCTTTTCCTGACGAAGTCTCCATATTAAAGACTGAATTTTGGTCACTGAGTGCATTAGTTGATAGCAGTAGTGGACTTATTTATGAACTGTCATAGAGAACAGTAATGTTTTCAAAAACATGCAAATGGAATTTCAAGGCCATGCTTGTGTTACATGTATTTCTTACTTAATGTTTGGTGTTTTGTATCTCAACAATGCTTGATGGTGTGAATGCTGGAGTAATGTAAGAGCCATGTAGAAGAAGGTGCTCCTTTACTGAAAACAAATCAAATGCAGGTTTAACAAGTGCCACTGAGAGAAAATTGTGATCAGAATTTGTAGAGACCAGCTGTACAATCTGGTTTTGGTTGTTCACACACAAATCATAGCAGTAATCTGTTGCTCTGATTTTTTCCCTGAATATTTAGAAACTGCTTGCATAAAATTCTAGATGTATTTTTCCTTATTTAAAAAATGGTTATTCTTTTTAGATTTTGTATAAAATTATATTTATAAATTGTATTGGGGAGGAGATTCTTTGTTTTCCTCCTAGCTGATAGATGAGCAAAAGGTATACTTTTTTAATATATAGCTAGCCATCCAGCCAGAAGTAAATGTACGTTGAATATCTACACCAGACACAATTAATTGAGTTTTTCTTGGCAGTATTTGATGAAGAAGTTTTTGGTATTTTTAATTCTCTGCATGTGCTTGTTCTATGCCTTTTGTGTTATTTTGTACACCACCCAAACTTAATCCTATTACTATTTAAAGTAAGACTCTTTCCACTTGTAGTGTAATTCCACTTGTACTTGTGCTATCTTGAGAGGAGGCGTTTTCTTATTCTGTTTGCTTCAAAGCCAAAAGTTTAGCACCATTTGCAGCCTTTTATACATGAATGTTGCTAAATTAACCTCCATGTTTTCCTCATTACCATCGCCAGAGGTGATGGTCAGGGAGTCATATTTGGGGACCTTAGTAAATACATCACATTATTTTAATACTATTTACAACTGCAATGATTGTGAAGTTCTCTGTAATTTTTTAGGCTGATTTTTTTTTTGTTGCAATTTCACACATTTGTGAAATACTACAGCAACTTCTTGTGTAATATGTCTGAACTAAGTATAATTTCTTTCTACATTAGATATGTACTGTTCAAGCCTGTAGTTTGTTGTAATCTTGAGTACTCCTAATATTTCTCTGTAACATATTTACTTGAAATACTACTTTTACATTTAACGATGCAAGTACGAAATGAGTTCTTGCAGGTTTCTTCTTTTGTGCTGCAGCTGCATCTGAGCCTTGCAAAATACTACTTTTATTCTCTCAGTTTGGCTCTCCCTTGAGCAGTGGCTGCCAAATAGTTCAAATTCCTCATCTGTTTGACTGTGTCTGTGAATATCTTGCAACTGCTCCTAGCTTTCTGCACTTAGTCCTAGAAGGAAATTGCCTCCCTTCCTGCCCTCTCCTGGATGCTGTCAGTGCATGGATAACTGTAATATTTGAAATACCAAGCAAATCCATCCCCTGTTATGGGCTGGAGTGATGGGAGCTGTGTTGTTCTTTCAAGATACCTCACGCCCTTCTTTAAGAGCTGATCTGTGTTGTAAGAGGTAAAAGTAGAGGGGCTCTCTGAGTGGGGCTTACATGAATCCTGAGAACATCCACCTTACAGCTATAGTTAATTTGCAGCTATTCTAGCTCTGTACTGCAATACATCTGCAGTAGGGCAGGGTGTGGAACCCCATATTACTGTAGTACCTCATTAAAAGTTTCTTAGGGACCCTTTGTAGCTTTCTAGTGTGCAGCAGTACAGCAGGAAGAAGAGGAAGCATTAAACATGTCTACACTTGTGATTAAGGGCAAGTTTTGCCCAAAATAAACAAGGCGTGCGTGTTGGGATAATTCTGCTACTCACAAGAAGCAGCATATTGTCTCCTTTTTGAACACCTCTTTTAGTTGTATGATGCTATTTTCAACTGAACCCTGAGGGCTGGCTGGTTGGAATCTCTCTTATTAATGCTTTGAAGGGAAATCAGACGTGGAATCTGAGAAAATGTCTCTTAATATTTCATAATGTATGTTTCTCTGTTGTGCTTCTAGGTATTTAGCAAACAAATAGTTTGCTTTTAGTTACTTGCTTTTCATAGTAAAGTTAATGACACTGATTCTCTCTGTGTGTTCTAAATTTGGGCAGAGTGTGCAAAATCTAATTATTGCCAGGGTTTTTAATTGTTTCAGTAACCCCATCATGACTGTTTGCTTATTGACAATATAGCTGAGAGACTCCCAGCTAAGAGTTGTTCTTGCAGTCTTTCAAAATTAAATTTCCACTACTTCTGAAGTGTCTCTAGTACTTATGATTTGCAGTATTAGCAATCATTTATGGAGACTGTGCAAAATAGAAAAAAATATCTTCCACCATGAAATGAAAATGTTGAACAACATTGGTAGCTAATTAATGCTATATTAAATTGGTGATAATACTTGGAATTTACTATCTTCCCAAGTTTACATTGTGATGAATGACTATTTTTTGAAATACACATTGTAGCTAAATGTCAATTTCTGTTGATTTTATTAAGTCTTTGGAATGTAATTCCTGTTGTGTTCTTGAAAATGTCCGTAATAAACACTCCCATTCTGTACATGCTTTGCAAAGGAATGTATTGTAGCACTTATACATATGTATGGTGTACATACATGTACAGCCCATGTATAAGAATGGACTGTGTTTAATACCAGTGTAATAATTTCTTTTTAAATTCAACGACTAGTGTTGGCATGTTTGTCAAATTTTTTACATTTTTCGCCATTTTTTACAGTACTGAAAGATGAAAGTCCACTTTATATTAAAATATTATTTTTCTGGAGATAACAAACAAGTCTTTCTAGGATTACCTGCCAAATAATGTTTTAAGGTTATTGCAGGGTTGTAATAAATTCAAGGTGTCTGTATTTGCATCTGTTTTTAGTAAGTTAGGGACTTCTCTATGCTCTGTGGGAGGAATACAAGTGCCATCTTTGTTCAGCAGTGACTTCCAGCATTAAGTCTTACCAGACTATAACATCTTGGTTTTGTCTTTGGAGTTACTTCTGGGAAAAATTTTTTTTTTTTTTTTTGTAGGATCTGATTTCCTTCACAGCTCCCTCTGTGTGCAAGGAGCGGGTCATGGTGTAAGGTACCTGGATTCTTTAAATTCACAACTGATATGGTGGTCGTGGCTTGAAGAGCTCAAGACTGTATTTTCTACTTCCAGGAATGCTCATAGATTCTCTTCTTGAATAAATTAATACCTTAGGTTTCCAAACCATTTAGGAAATGCACTGTTGGTATTCTGCCAACAATCATCCATAGGACTGTTGCCTAGGGCTGAAGTGATGGTGGGTGCTTTTATTTGACTTTATGGTTCCTGCTTTGCTGGAGGGGGTTTGGGGTCTTTTAATATCAGAAGAAATGAAGAGCACAGCACAAGGCTTGGCTGAACTAACTTGAATGGGAATTTGGAACAATTTAAATTTCCAAGGTTTGTAATATGTGAGTGCTGTTAATCACGGTACCAAGCTGGCCTTCTCTCAGTGCTGACATGATTTACAGTGCTGGTATTAAGCTTTGCACTGTACCAAAGGTAAAGGTGATTTACCAGCTTCTAGTTGGGATGTTTCTTCTGATTAAACAAAAAATATTTCATAATCTATGACAGACTAGGGTGACTCATATTTATCATTAGAAAATACCTCTCTAAGAAAGAGGAGACCAATAGTACCAGGAAAAAAAGAACCTGGCAAAAGAGTATAACTGATAATGGGATATGAACCAAGACTCAAGAGAAATAATGTTAATTTAGACATTGATGTAAATCACTATATCCAGGTTTCTTATCCGTAAACCATATTGGTGCTCAGAGTAAGATTAAAGGAGTCTAATAATGAGATTACCTGTTTAGCAAGCTGTTTTTCAATATTAAATTACTCTTTCCTTTCTCTTCACATCTGCTGAAGGTAAAATGTAAAAAGGTTGAACATTTTCATTTATGAAGAGCTAAATTGCCATAGATTACTATTAAGGTCTGATATCAGGCCAAGATTCATTTTTTACTTGATGTCTAGTGTTTAAGAACAAGAGATGTCTGATGGGGTACCCACTCTTTCTTGAGTGCCTGCCAAATCTTGTATGTCAGCATTCCCTCTGATCTTTTAATGGGGGTTAAAAGGAGAAAACCAAGGCTTTTATTACAAGTGGAAAGTAGTTCACAGTAGAGATTGTTTTCTTTTAGTTATTATAATGATGGTATTGCATCAAATACTATTTTATTTTTATAGGACCGATTTTTTCCTCTATGTTTTTTTCTTTAACTCTGAAATGTGGCAGAAAACAGGGAGTGGGGAAACTTCTCAGAATTTTTGTTAGTTGGATAATGAAATGCTTTAAAAATATTCTTTGAAGTTTACAAATTAATGTTGGACTGAGCTTCACAGTTGTTTTGTGATACCAGGAAAAGCAGCAACTTGGCACCTTTTTTGAATACCTTTGTTAGCACCGGAGATGTGTTGTCTGGTATCTGCACCCACAGTGGTCATGGGAGCTGTTTGACTCCTTCAGTGAACTGTGCTGGGAAGCAGCCACTTAAAAGCAATGCAAATCTCTGTGGCTTTTCCCTCTGTGTGTTCTGTTATGGCAAAGTCCTGAGCAAATTAACACAGCATAGATGTACTTACTGAAAATTTATGCTGTTTCTATACTACTTAATTGAGACTATAATCCCCTCAAGGATTTAGCATATTTTTTGATCTATTGATACTATTTTCTCTTCTATTACATTCTACTTCTCAGTAATATTACTGTTTCATCTGAAAGAGACTCTTCAGGTTTGGGTGGTTTTGCTTGGGTTCTCCCCCCCACCTAATTGTGGGCATTCAGATCCATCTTCAATTGCCCAAATCTGCCTGTCTTCACATTCCTTTATAGCTGTCTTAGCTGTAGCATTAACAGTGCCACCAGGAAAAAGAAAAGCAGACTGCAACCCTGCAGCTCTTCCTGGTGAGCTGTGGAAATTCATAATCTTTCTCTGACCAAATGGCCTGAAATCTAAGAGAGCTGAAGTTGTTTCTTCAAGTGTATTTTTCTTTGGAATGTAATGACTATGCTTTGTTAATTCAAAATCCACCCTTTTGGGCAGAAACATGAGGTTTTAAAGACTACCATTAAATAGTGGATGAGAGTTCACTGTTGGAAAACATTCCAGCATCAGAATTTTTGCAGAGTATGGCAAACAGCAGCTCAGCAGCTGTTGTCAAAATTGCAATTAAAACACCAAACCCATGTTTAACTGCAGGAAAATAAATTAATCTCTAATACGTGGGTGAATGATGGGATCATCCACACAGGTTTCTTCCACAATTTTTTCTTTTTTTCCCTTTCTCTTTTCTTTTCAGATGAGGTAGGAAAGAAAAAATAACCTGGAGGTGCTGTGTTTCGTAAAATGGCACACATACCTTCCCTATTCTTGTCCATTTGGCCTGAGAATAAGCACAGCAGCTTTCTGAGAATTTTCTTGAGCCTGTTGCTGATGCCTGTTGGTCACTACTGACACTCTAGAAAACAATTCAGATTATGAGAGCTTTAAGCAGTTCAAACTATCCTTTGCATAAAATCTGTGTGCTTAAGAGGACTGTACCCTTCATAAGGAGACTCCTTGAAAATTTACTGGTAGGCTCTGTTAATCCTACTAATGGCTTCAATGAACCTTGTCAGTTCATGGGGTTTTAATGCTCATAAGCTACAATAATTCTGCCTAGGTCTCGTGACTCTGCTTACTCCAATAAATACGCACTGTAACTTGTAATACAAAAGAATATTAATAGAGTCTTGTGGCTGCTGCTGCTGTTTGATTTCAAGGAGTAGAGGATGACCAGAAGTAGGAAGCAAACACACTGAGTAAAACCTTGGAAATACCTGTGGGGGGCAGCAGTGGCTCAGGTCATTCAGAAATGGGGCCATAATTCCCTGAAGGACTACCATTGTTTCTAATTAGGGAAAGCACTTTAATTCTTAAAAAAAAAAAAAAAAAAAAAAAAAACCAAAAAAAAAAAAACACCACAAAAAAACCAGCACAGGGAAGAGCAGAGTAACATTGAGAAGTTTTGGCTCTTGGGAAACCTTGTCTTTTCCCTTGGACTGCCTGGCTGCTGCTGTGTGCTGGTTGAGCAGGCAGGACTTGTACACATTTTGCATTTGCCCCCAAGAAGTCGCTGGAATAGCTGCTGTGTCCTTCCTGCAGCTCTGGTGAAGATTGAGTGATTTTGTTTTCCACAGCAGCTGAACTGCTTGAATCTGTTCTGCTGTCAGTGAGCTTGTCTGTCTCCCTTTGCTGATTGATGCCTAGGCAAGAGTGATTTGTGTGGCTGGAGAAAAAGACAGAAGCTGTGTAAAGTGTGCAGATGATGCAATGTGGGTCAAACCCCTACAGAAAGAAGTGTCAGAGATGTAATGTTGATTTTATATGCCATAGGTTGAGGGGGGGTTTGGATGTAATTCTCATTGCAGAAAGTTGTTAGGAGGAGATGCCTAATTTTTAATACGAGCAGTTTACAACCATTCACAGTTAAACAGTTTATAGGATTCTTGGTAACAAAAGGTGGTCTAATTATAGAGGAAAGGAAAACAATATAGTGAGGATATTTACAATGTGTGACCTATGTGAATTATGATCTTGCTAACTATGCAAAAATGACAAAAACCAGAACCATCCCAGTGAATGAAATGTTTAGCCTTTCTTTAATGAACTTTTAATATAGAAGATATGGAGGAGGCTAATTTTTTTCCCTTTAACATCAAAAGAAGCCTGCATTTTGGGTGAACCTGTACTTTCTTAAGATTCAGTGCGCTAGACTTCAGACTGGAAAAAAAAATGACAATATTTTTTCTTTACAACTAGCCCACACTAGAGTGTTTAGTTTCTGCCAGTAAATCACATGCCAGGGTTTCTACTGCCCTCTTAAATCAACTGAAGGTGTGATTCCTTTCCCTGTGATTTTTGTTTAACTTCCCTTTTGTAGTTGATCTTAATTGTTCTTATTTGCAGGCTTTAAATGTTGATGGACTGTGTCATTTATAACCCTTTTTCATTGCACAATGACCTTCATAGGGAAATTTCATACATGTTTTCATTGGGCTTCAGTGGCATTTTTGTTTTATGTATGTAAGTGAAACTGGTAATAAAAATTAGCATGCAGAAGTATGGTCTTCTGATTAAAGCAATGTTATAAAAAATGTGGTTACACTATAGATAGAAAGCTTTCAAAACGTTTTGCAAACCTACACTGAAATTGTGCAGGCACAGGTTGCCAAGTGTAAAGTCCCTAGTGAATGAAATTTTGTGGTTTTCTCCTAGACAAAAGCAACCAACTGTGAATTTTGTCCCAGACTAATACTTCACATAATGTCAGCTGCAGTATTTCTACCCTTTGAACCTTCATATTGCTGTTTTCAGTCAGAGGAGTTGTACCCTGTACAAACTGAGGAGCAAAGAAGCCTCCTGTCCCCTGTTAGTGTGTCATCCTGTGAAGATAAATGGGTTTTACACCCAAGACATCCCATCCCTGCCATGAAGCTGTTGCTGAAAGGACCAAGTCATCGGGGCTGGGAAGTGGTGATGGAGAAAGGAGTTTGCTACAGTGCAGTGATAGCTGTGTGTGATGAAGTTCAGGTAGCTTTAGTTGGGCTCAGCTCAAGTGCATACAGCAGCCTGTCCAAATCAGCATGGCAGGGGTAAGGGGGCCAGAAATGTAGAAGAAAGTAAATTAGATTTAACCCTCAGGGTACTTCATGACCACCTTGATGCTGCTGACTCTAAGAGTGAAATAGATTTGGAAGTCCAGAACCAATGGTTTGTTGTAATTATTTGTACTAGCAGGTCAAAAAGACCACTGTTGTAAAGTTGATCTGCCCTTTTTGAAAGGACATGAGATGGGTAAGCGTGTGACAGCCTGTTGGGATTTTTGGCTTTGTCCGCTTCCTGCAATTTTTGAATCCCAGACTTTCGGATGTTTAAGGCAGATCACATGAAAGCTCCAGCATTGGACTAGGGTGTTGTAGCTAGAGCAAATTTGCCTTCCTTGGTGAGGGTTGATAACATCAGCAACTCATCTCTGGGAACAAGATGCTCCTATTCCCCTCTTGGAAAGACGTAGCTCAAGAGTCTGAAGTTAGAAAAACATGAACTAATTTGGGTTTAGCTAATTTATGGCTGTACAAGAACAGAATTTTCTCAGTTGTTCTTTTCTGTACTTCTGAAAAGCCTGTTCCAACCTTTTCTCCCTGTTTTGGCCAGGATGACATTAACATTCTCTTAACGTTTTCTTGTTTTGTGTTTTTTAGGAAGGAAGGGACATCACATATTTTCTGGCTTCTTTTCTTTTTCTCCTTCCACTTCCAACTTTTAAATACATTGGCTGGTTTCAACTAACCCCAATTCAGAGTGGCAATATCAAAGTTATATTGTTCTCTTATGTTGCATCTTAAATTTTAAATTAATAGAAATAAGGAGGATTCTTTTAACTTACAGTGTTCACAAAAAACCTTGAGCTTTATGTTTGTATATTCCTCATGGCTGCTGTTAGAACTCTATAATGAGCAATGGCTTTTGGGTGGCAGCCCCAAACGAAATCCTTGCCAGCCTCACTTTCAGGAGGTTCTATGCACTGCCTGACAATAAATCAGATTGTAAACATTGTGATTTTGATGCTGGGCTTCCAGTGCAAGTACCATTGGTAGGAGAAGCCCAGTACAAAAAAAACAGAAAAGACTATGTAGAGTGTACATTTTAAGTGTTTGTATCCCACTACTTCTCATGTACCAAACAGAGTAACTTCTGACATTAATTTGGAAGAATGTATCCAAACTGATAAAGACATCTTTGGTGGTGTGTGAGCTAGGTGGTGACAAGGCTGCAGTGTTTTCTCTTGGGGTACGATTGCTGTCAGTAATGCTAAAAGAGAACACTCTCTTTTTAGGTAGCAAAACACTGTTTCAGTGCCCATTACTGCAGTATGACATGCAGAGTTAGTATATTTTTATTGCATTAATAAACAGAGCTTTGTCCTTCCCTGTCTGTCGCCTTTAAACCTTAATGAAAAGATATCCATTAGAGCAAAAGGGGAAATTTGGGATTTGGGTGCTGCTGATGCTCAAACCAGCATTGCATTTCCTGTTGGATATCTCCAGATTTATCTGTGTTCAAAAGGAAAAAAGCGAGCCAGTTGTCTGCCACAGAGCAAGTTAGAGGGCAATATGATGAAACTCCACTTGATCCCCCAACTCCTCCCATTTTCTCTATTCAGTATCTCTACTGTGTCCTGCTGTTCTCCCTTTTTCTGAGGGAAAATGTGAGCAGGTTATATGTGAAAAAACTATGTGCTGAAGATACAGCCAGTAGGGCCAAGAGTTGTGCAAAGTGGAACCAACATATTTGTCTCCTAACAGCAGCTTCTTGTGTAATACTCTCTCCATCCATCCTCACATAAATTCAGAGTTTTGAATGGCATAGTTATTATTTAGGACATATTTGAAGCAAGCCAAATCCAAGAGTTTGTCCTAGATGTTTAGAATGGGCAGATTAGGATTGAACCATGGTTTTCTAATTTCCAGGAGTCATGTCTCACTGGATGATCTTTTTCTTATCTTCCTTGTGCTCTTGTACTCTCTTTCATGTTATCATTTTTGTTTTGCAATCTGCTGAGAGAATGTAATGATGAGGATTACGTCATATGGATTATAAATGACTATTTAAACTCAGCTAAGAAACTTTACTCTGTATGTGTTGTTGTTGGCAGACTCAGGAGAACAATTTAGTTGACCAGACATGGAAATAGCCATTGGTCTGAGTTCTAAACAAACTTACCTAGACCACAAAGCTGAATTTTGTTTGACAGTAGCTGAAATAACAAAGGTTTACACTAAAGCAGTTTGTTAGAAGGATCTGAAGCATCTCTGTTGAAGCTTCGGTGCTGGCAAACTCTTCATCAGTAGTTCTGGCAAGAAAAATCCTGTGAAAAAATGCAATAAATCATCAAAATTAAGTGTTTTAATCAGATTTCAAATGAAAACAGTAGAGGGTTCATTCATGTGTATTGCAGGGTAGAGTGATTCTCTGCAACAGACTTTTTATAAGCACTCTGCTATTGAACAGCATTGCCAGAATCAGTATGTAGCAAACCACCAGCAGATGAAAGAAACCCTGGTTTGGTCTGCAAGTTTCATTTTATGAACTATTCGGTTCAATTTCAGTTTTAAAACTATAGTACATGTCATAGATCTTGAAGCATTGAATGTTAAAGAAACGATTAAACACAGTTTTAAGTGTTCTCTGCCTGAAGTTCTTAATTGAGAACATAAAGGAGTTTGCCTTGAGAGTTAGGTGGAATAATTAGTCTTCCAGGTATCTTATTTTAAATGTAATTGCTTCTGCTACTTCATACAGTGTTGGTGGGATGATATTAGGTAGAGTCCTAATGGAGAGCCTGTTATGGGACTCAAATTTTGACTGCAAGATCTTGTTCTTCACCTTAGGATCTAAATTTCTGAACTGTTAACACAGATGATTTTCCCAAAATGTTGATTAGGGATTAGATTTAGAAAGAAGAGAAAAGCAGTGAAACAGAGTTAATTTGTAATTCACTCTGCTGCTTCTTTGTATTGCAATTTCATTGTTTCACTAGTTCTTCATCACTGTGGTCTGCTAGAATAGGCAAGACCTGAATTTTAAAACTTGAGTCATGATCCCTCTTGTCTCACAGCTTTCATCACTTAATTAAGGTTATGAAAAAGAGCCTGGTATTTTTTTCTTACTGTATTGCTTCTGTAGCTGAAGCAAGAGATGCAAAATAAAAAAACCAACTACAGCTTGTAGCATAAATACCCTATAATCCTTGACATAGCGTAGGTATTCAGCTTCTACCCTTTACCCAGTTTTATTTTGACATTCCTCTGTCTTTGGTGTCTCAGTAACAATTTGGTGGCTTCCTATGTCATTCTGTAACCCAACGCAGCTGGAAGAGTGCCAGGGCTGTTGGAATCATGTGCAGCTTTGTAACTTTGACTTGTGTGTCCAGTGTTTGTCCCCCCATCAGCAGTTTCACATCCCAGCAACAAGAGGCTGAATTATTTCAAGTGATTTGCAACCAAGCAGCATTTTTTTGTCTGTAGTTACATTTTTTTTGTTCTGTAGTTACAGGAAGTGAAGCAGGTATATGACAACAGTGAGAGAAAGTGACTGAAAACAGATAATAGCTGGAACAATTTCTCAGTTTTAGTGTGTCAGAACATTCTGTCCTCTTTGCTTAGAACAAGAAGAGTGGTCTGCATCTGTACCATGCTGAAAAATAGAATGCTACTGTGTGTGCACTGCTAGGCAGGGAGGCTTCCACAGTACAGCAGACATGTGGAAAACGCTTCCCAGGATGGCAGTCATGCTGCTGCAAACATGCTTTGGAAAGTAGAGGCTGCCAGAGCAGGCTGTTGCTGGTTTTAAGGTTTTGAATGTTGTTCCTTTTGTCTTTACAATTATGCTGCAATAGGTCATGGGGGAGTCGAAGAGGGGAAGCCACATCAGGTCAAGTCTCCATTGCTTCTTCATTCAAAGCTTATGGCTAGAGGAATTAATACACCACAGAGGTAGTAATATGCTTAACAATTGTTTTTTGTTTTTTTTTTTAATATAGGCACACAGTATAGGTGATTACAGTAACTCTTACCCAGCCCTTCCTGGAAGATGACAGAAGTTGGTTATTTTCTTAGGTTTGCTCAGAACAAAATTTTAAATACCACTGTATCCCCTTCTGATAGCTTTTGAATGTGTTGGCAGATACATGCTACAATTCCACTGTGGAATTGAAATCTCAGTGATCATAGGTTTCCAGAAACTTTATGCAGCTTTTGGGGCTGGGGGGATTATTGCCTCTGCAGAGTAAGTGAGAGGGAGACCTGTGGAGTTTCCCTTTATTTGGCAATTGGTTGATGTGGAAGGAGCTCAAACAAGGCTGTTTCTGCCTGGCCAGTAGCAAGCATAGGGTTGCATATTTAAAGCAATGGGATGTCCTGGGATATGTGTGAAAACCGAGGATATAGCATATGTGGGATTTACAATGCATTCATTGACACTGGCAGGGAAGAGTCTGAGAACAGCAGAGGCAGTACTGTGAAACACTGGAGACAGAAGGTGTAGGTGACATACAGCAAATCTAATGGAAATTGGTTTGGCTTTTCATTGTGCACATAAAACACTCTCAGCTTAGAAGCTTAGAAGATCAGATTGTAGGTTCAGGCCAGAGAAGTTTTATTCTAGAAATACCACTCTGTAAGTAGCTGGGGAGGTTCTTTTGAGAGGTGATGATGAATGAATGCACAATTTGGTGTTCAGTGAATTTCAAGGGCTGTGAAATTCTGTTATTGAGGGATACAGCTATGCTGCCCACATTTGACACAGAACTTGGAAAAAAAATCATGGTTCTTCCTATATAATTGTGGGAGGTCTGCAAAGTGAGATTACTGGTTATAGTATTTCTTAACTTTTCAATTTACATTTCCCTCATTCAAGTTATTGTAGAATCTGTAGATTACAATTACTTGCTAGATTGATGCTGTTTAATTAGTTCTGTAAAAAAGAATTTGCAGAACAGCTTCTTGACAACTGCTAGAGTATGGTTACAGAAGAGCTGAATCCATTAGGTTTAGCCTGGGTTTATGAGAGTTCATGGGGGTAAGGAGTGGTTGTTCCTATGAATGTGTTTGTCAACTTCATAGAGTTTGTAATTACAACTGGCATTTCTTAGCCTGTTGATATCTGAAAAGAGATATTATATGTGACGCTTGTAGTTGGAGAGTCCTGGGTAGGGGAATGTAAACTATTTGATTAAAACCTGCTGTGCTGATTGTTTTACTCTTGAGGGAAAAATACATTCATGTTTTACTTGAAAATAGTCTCTTTAAAGATCTTAACTTTCATTGGAAAGCTGGATGACTTTAAATAAATTTTAAAAAACTAAACTGTGGTAATTACATCTTCTATTGGGCTCTTGAGTGCAAATATTTCAGTTTAAAATGGCTACAAATTGAATCTGAGCAACTTCTAGTATTACTAATGTTAATAACTGTATTCTTATTCCTTCAGTATTTCATGCAGCTGGTTTGAATAAAATAAATGCAGATTGCCTTTAGTAGCCTTCCACTGTATTTAACTACTATTAGACTTTTCTGAAACTTCTTAATGTGAATTTCCCTTGCACCATCATTAATATAATTGCAACAGGGAATTACTGTATTTAGTGCTTACTAAATTGTTTTAATAGGTTTGGGGTATGTGTTTGTTCTTCTTGAAAAGCCATTTGAATTTCTAACTTCCTTGGGCACCTGAAGAGAGACTTAATAGCTATATAAGTCTCCTGAGGCATGATCCCACGTGGATAAAAAAGCATTTGCTGACTTTTGTGTTTCAAACCAGACTGCTGGCAGAGAGTTAATTTTTTAGGTGACAGGTTTGCTAGAATTTTTGTGTCCAAGTAGCAGTTATGGTATTACTTAAAGTGGAGAGAAAGACCTTACTCATCTGTTACCATAGCTTCACTTCTGTAACATCATCTCCGGGAAATACATGTATTATTTTGTCCTGTGTCATGTAATACAACAGAATAAAAGCTATAAATCTACTTTAATACTATAATAGTTGTCTTGGGTGCATTACAGCTCAGCCTGAAAATGTGAAGTTGTAATGCTAGTGGATGAGGATAGGGAAGTGAACAAAGGGATCTGTGAGTAAAAGACAGTAGTTTTTGTTGTTGTTTTCTTCTGGCTTGTACAGCAAATGTCTAATTGTCTTACCTTGTGTCCTTTTAACAACTGTCTGCCCTGATTCAATATGGAGTCTTGAGTGCTGATGTAGAGCAATGTTTTTGAAAGGAATGCTGGCAAGAAAGTTGTAACTCTTTGTTTGAGAACGTCCTACTTTAGAAATTGAGATTGTTTTAACCTTGGGTACCATATAATGTATGTATGTAACGAAATTCTTTTCCTAGAGGTTAAACCAGTTCCTTTATACACATAGTGAGAAGCATCATGTTGTGTCTGTGATGTGGCCTAGTTCCATAAAATTACAACTATGTGGTTTGTAATGTGCATTTCTCTGTAATCTGTGTAGAACAGAGATTTCATTTCCTCTTAAGAATACTCTGTACAGACAGTGGGTTATCTCTTCATCATGATTCTTAAAAATTAAGTCTGTTGAGCGCCCTAAAAGGTTTTCTCATTCCTAAGAAGGAGAACAGATAGTGTTTGTAGAACTGGTTGTGTTTGTTCATTGCTGAAGTTTCCAGGTATTTGAGGTATTAATCTTAAAAGAAACCCCATATAAAAGAGGAAAACTATTTCATGTAATATTATCTCTGCATGACTTTGGAGAAGAGTTAGTGAAGTTCTTTAATATTTAAAACTTACTAGATATGTATATATATAAAGTAATGGAAGAACTACAGAGAAATCTTTTTTCTCAATATTCCTTTGCATTACTCTGTAATTCAAAGTTTTGGCTACAGTTTTGAGACTTATATAGGACCTTAGCATGTGAACCATAAAAGAAAATAAATGTAAGAATATAAGGGAGAAAGGAGGAGGAAGAGTGGAAAACAAAATCCAGGAAAAAAATCACCAGCTGCATAGAGTAGTATTTGCCATTCTCTGCTAGTACAACGCAGAATGTTGTCACTTATTCCCTGAAAGATGTTTTCATGAAGTTACTTCTGGGATATACTCTAGCCACCGCTAGGTCTGTATCATATGTGTGCTTTTTGAACTGTAACAAAGAAAAATGGGTAATCACATGAACAGTCATCATCTCTCATTGCTGGGTTCATTAAAACAATTTTTTTGCTCCAAAGTGTTAAAATTCACCTATGAAAAGCTGATTAACAAAGCACCTAAGTGCTTGTCTTGTCAAAACATCATCACCAGTTTCCCATGAGAACTGGAAATGCCTTTTTTCTGGTGCTCCTTCAGTTGCATTTCTGTTGATTCTTAGTGCAGTCCAATTAGTATGTATTTTTAAAGGTATTCAAAATTATTGAAATACCTCATTGCTGTCTCACTATCTTGATGATGTCTTTGTTTTCATCCTTTTTCTAAAATAATATGCAGTAATCACATTTAACACATCTAAAACATGCTGTCACCATGGAAACAGCCTTGCTCGTGGTCTCTGGGGAGTTCCTCTGCTTTGGTCTTCTCCAGTCTCTCAGACAATGTCCAGTGCAAACAGAGATTGGTGGAACATACCCATTTGCAGCTATCATCATAATGAAAAGAAACAAGCTGAGTGAGCTATTGTTTATATAGCATATTATGGCTATGTGGAAGTTCAGCTTGTGACATGTGGATGTGGAGCAGGACATAGATAGCAAGATGTCTCATGGAAATCAAATCAATGGCCCCAACAGTGAAAATTGAAGTGAACTTTATGAAAAGAACATATAAGCAATCATAGTGAAAACACTTCATTCATCCAGGGTGTGTGGTCCTGTGACTTCCACAGCTGTTTGCTTTCTGAGCCACTGGTAAAGCAGTGCCAAGTGGGACCATTCCGGATACATCTGTCCTCTGGCTTTATGTGAAACAGTTGCCATCTGATTGTTTGTTGACAGCAGGTATTTCCATCTTTGCAGTGATTCATGAAACCCTGCAGTTCCCTGCTGAGAGCCTTGAGACAAACCATTTAAACTCGGAAATGCTTTGCTGAAAGATGCCGTAATCCTGTACTGAAAGGTGTAAGGCCATGCCAGGAGTTGTAGGCAGCTGTGACATGCTGTCCTTGAACCACATGGACGGGTTTGAATGTGTGGACTCTCTTCCAAAGAAGTAGTTCTGTTGAATACATAGGAAGTGGAAAATTAGTGGAAAGTATGAAGGTGAGACAAAACTTAACATCTTGTGCAAAAATCAAGGTCATGATAGCTGATGAGCTCACAAGACATATGGGCATACTCATATATCCCAGGGCTTGCATCAGCCCACTCTTGTCTCTTGTGATCATTTTCTTGATGTTATTTTTTGAGCTGCTGGTTTCCTGTGCTTTAATAATGTCATGCTGCCATTTTCCTGCAAGTTTTCATCTGCATCACCTTTCACATAGCACAAACATAAGCAGACATAAAAAATTTAACTTTCATCTTAGTTGAAACTTTGAATTCTGACACAGAAGGAAGCTTGTTCTCAGAGGCACTGCCACCCTTGTCCTCTCTTAGCCACGCTTTATTGTGTATCAAAGGTCTTGTTTTTGCCTCGTGAACTTTTCACAGAGCAAATTACCATTTATCTGAGGCTCCATAAGGTACAGTTCTTGCACACTTCATTTTATTCTGGCTGATAAACTGAGTAATGACAAATTAATTGCTTTCATTTTTGACTGCTTTGCTGGAGAGTTCTGACCCCAGAGTCATTTTGCATGACAGCAGTAGTATTTTGAAAAGTAAAATCTCTGCTCTGTTTTTGTAACTGTGGCCCAGTGCAGTCCACCTGTTTTCCACTGTGGCAGCTCTTTCAAGAGTTGAACTTCGACTACACCATTGGCAATGTGCTGCAGTGCTGCCAGGCTGGCAGGTAGTGGAAGGCAGTGCCTGATTTCCCAGGGCAGCCTGGGAATTATGGTGTGATTGAATATTATGTCTCTCTGTGATTATTTCAGAGAGGCATCTGATAAGAGTGTTCTGTAACTTCACCTTCTGTGTTCTGCTGCCAGTGCCATTGTCATGGCCTAACAGCCCAAAAGATGAGTGCAATTAGTTACAAGAATTTTAAAAATAAATATTGTGAGTCTTATTCACACCTAGTTCTTAACCAGATAGACTTAGCTCTTCTAACACTACTTTCACTGCGGTATCTGTTAATCTAAGTTGTTTGATCTCAGTTTCTTCATTGCCCTCTTATCATGTAGGTTACTCCTCAAAGGCAGTAAGATTAAGCTATGTGAAGAAAGGTTGCAAGATCAAGCCATTTGTTCTTCTAAGCTTTTGCCAGAGGCTACAGCATATGAAACAAATCAATCTTAATAACTATCTAAATTACCTGGGAAATGGTTTTGTAAATACCTGTGCCTTTCTTATCTCTCTTATTTTCTGAGTTCATTTTGGTTTTGGCAGTACTGCTTACACTCTCACATACTAGGTAGGAAACAGCCACAAAGATGGAGACAGTTTAACAAGCAGAAATTTACTCCTATCTATAGCATGTTAGAAATGAAATTTGCATAATAAATCCATTCCAAACTGGTGATGGGGAAAGTATCAAAGTCTTTTCTGTAATTTGTTCTGTAGTCTTGAGTTGGTACGTTGTACTCTGAGATTCCCAGAAGTCACAAAGAATGAAGGATAAAATCTTGTGTTTCAAATTTAGTTTTATGAGTTAAACCTGGCTTTGCAAAATTATTTCTCCCCCGTTTGTGTTCTTATCCTAGACTCCAGCTTTTGTATACTGTTACTGTACACTTTGTTCCTGTCCAGCATTTTGTCTGGTTTATCTCTAAGGTCTCAAAAGACTGCTCATCTGAACAGAGGAGCTGCTCTCTGTTGTGGCAGTGCTTGAGAGTTCACGTGTCTGGCTTGTCTTTTGGTGAAAGAACCTGTTCATTTGACAGGTCAAATACTGACCTGAATTTTGTTATTGGAGATAATTTTTTGTGATCTTCAGATTTCCTCTGCAGTTAAATTGCTGCATAGCTGTTACAAGCAGGTTGGAGCAGGGAGAATGAGACAGACAGAGAACATGCCAGAATGGGTAAAATAGAGAAGAGTTATAGCAGTCCTCACATACAGCAGTAGATTCTGGTTGAACTTGGAGCCAAATGCCAGTAGCTCACGGGGTCCATGAAGTTCAGGCATAGTGAGAGTGCACCAATCATGCTGAATGTACCAATTCCTGAAACTGGGATTTCTCCCAGAAGCAGTTGTGAAATGTGGCTGGGGGAAGGGGGAAGAAATTCTGCTGCTTATCCAGTTAAGTAAAAAGTTCCTTGTGGCATGGCCTGATACTGCTGAGAACGTGGGAAACCTCCCATGTTATTCACCATGAGAAGAGTTGAAGAATTTACTGCACCTGGAAAATGCAAGTCTTTTGAGACTGGTGTTTCCAGGAATTCTGTTTGTTTCAGTAGGCTGGCATCTCTAACTTAAAATTTCTTCATGCTCTTGAGCTAGTTTAGGAGCTGTATGCATTTTAAACATGATTTTATAAGTTTTGTGTGTGTGAGGTCAAAATATAAAGAATAAATAAGTTGTTAAAAGATACAGCTAAACTAGCTGTTAAAAGCCTTCTTTATTAACTGAAGCAATGATTTTTGGAAAACAAAAAATCTTTCTTTGCTACAGATTTGACTGTCTGACTTAAGTGATATGTTGAAGTTTATTTCTTTTCTGAAGGATGTGCCATAATTTCAGAATTACAGTTATAGCTGCTATCTAAATCTCTTCATGCAGCTAAAAATCCCATTCAAATAACTTCCATATTAGTTTGATTTTAATTTCTTCCCTGTGCTTTCTTTCATCATTTCATTTGTCATCCTTTCCATATGTGGAAGGGTGGATTGTGGTAAATTCTGTTCTGTGGCAAATTATTTGGGAACATCATTAAAGCTTTAAAAACAGCAGGACTTATATTAAAAGGAATTCAGCTGATCCTGATATTGCAAAAGTAATAGTGCAGCTGATTTGGATGGCAAAGTAATCATGAGATGAGATCAGAAAATATGTGCCTCTAAGAACTGGCTGTCCTTCTGATCTGTACTGATGCTGTTTGTCAACTCTGTGCTTCAAAGAATGCATCCAGTGATGTGTGTGGAGGTAGCTGATATTGTGGGTCTTAGAAGAAACAAACTCAAGGAGCACTCCAAAAGTTGAAGTAAATTTGGAAAAATTGAACAGGAAACAAAATGCTGATGGTGCAGATGGCACCCACTAAACTGGGAAATTCTGAACTGGGAAGGATTTAGTTTTCCCTTTCAAAGGTTGGCATTGATTAAATAGATAAGATACAAAATTACCTGGCAGGGTTGTACCTCTCTACTTGTGTTTCAAAGTAAAGGAAGGGGGTTAAAGAAATGCTTGGAAGAGCAGAAAAAAGAAACGTTATGCTAGATAGTATCTCCTTCTATTTATGTTGTCAAGATTCACTTGTTTTGTCAGTAAGGCTTTTTGTTTATGATAGTTCCTTCTCTCTGTACCTGTTCAGCAGACAACTTAAAACAGCCAGCTACTGAGATCTGTAAAGAAATTATGGTAAGACCTCTCAATGAACTTATATTTCAAAAGCGTTTTTAATTATATCCTTTCCACATCCAAACCATTTAGACTGGCATTTTTTGTGCTCAGTGTCAGCTTTTGGACACATTCTTTTTGAGTTTTAATAAAAAGTTTTGTGTAATTTTTAAAGAAAATTAGGAAAAACTGTGTTTCCCTAGTGTTAAAGATGTTATAGCCATTTTATTCAGATGATCCATATCTCTGTCTTGGAGCAAGTTCAGAACTTAAGAGGAAACGGATTCTTTTTAGTGAAAACTGTTCAAATTTGGCAAGGTTACAATATCTGGACATTGTTCATTATTTTAGCATAGTCAATGTTTTAATGAGACTGTAAAGAGGCAAAAGTTTCTAAGAACTCTTTAATTTTACTAGAGGCTGTTTGTTGAAGAGTTTGAAAGATTACTTCCTTGCAACTCTTTTGATAGTCTGCTGAGGTCTTTGGGAAGGGAGACCTGAAAGTTTATCTCTTGTTTCTCTGACCAAAAATGAGAGTGAGCACAAACTGCCTTTAGTGACTGCTGACAGGTGAGGAGAGAAGGGGAGAAGGCAAAACTTTTCAAGATTGGGTTAAAGGAGAACAGAGGTCCAAGGAAAAAGGCCAAGGTCTGAATTTAGTTTACTGCTTTTCAAGTCATGGTCTATCAGATCTGTAGACCCAGAACTTCCAAACTCTACATAGTCTTGATAGGTCCAATTTGGCTTAAAAATTTAGGACTAATTTTTCATTTGACTGATTTCCAGACCTATCAAACTGGGCTGTATATATATGTGTATCTGTGTGTGTATACATATATTAGTATGTATGTATAATTATATGTTGTTATTATTATTACCTAAATAGGACAAAGCAAGTTGTATTTTTCATTTAAAAATAGAAAACACATTAACTTTTTCTGGAGCTGTCAAGTTTACCCAACAGAAGGGCTTAGAATACAGACTATCTCTAATTAGTAACACCCTGTTTTCTAACTGAAATTAAAATTTCTTTTAAGAGCTCTAAATCCACATACCTCATTTCAGATGTTCATTTTGTGTTACTAGGTATCAGTACCAAAACCGATTTAGAATTTTGTCTGATGGTTGATTTTTCTGGTCCTTAGAATCTTTCCTCCTGTCTTGTATGCATACAAAGAAAAATGTATAGAATGTGATGGTGTTTCTACCCTGTGTGTGCCTCATGTAGTAACTGTGAGATCATTAAAGATGGTTGGGTGGGGTTTTTTCCCCCAGTATAACATCAGTCATCAGAAAAGCAGCTCTTAGATTGAGAGCTCAGTTGACAAAAGGAACACACTAATGACTTGTGTGTCTGTTGTATCATGAAATCTGTTCACAATTGTGCATATTCAGTGAGAAACATTGCTTATCAAAGAATTCCTGAGCAATACACAAACTGATTAAACGAACAATCAGCAGTGCATTTTTCAAAGTTGTCTAAGGATATTCGATTCCTCTAAATTTACATTAAACTCATTGCTTGAAGGTATTTTTTCAGTCAGTGTAAGAACACTTCAGGATTTTGTGGCGGATGAAAGTTTATAACATAAACCATAAATCTCTCCACACACACCCCCACACCCTCCAATATAAAATAAATGAAACCCGAAGGTTATATGCAATAACACCCATTACTTATGCAGACGTATCCATAACAACTAGTACTTACCTCAGTGCTTTCTGCTCGAGGATGATGAGCCTATATATACACTGGTTTTTCTCATCAAGGCATACTGTATGCCCTGTGTTTTCATAAAACACTGTAATTGGAAATAGTCTGACAGAAGCCTTCCAAGTCTTCATCTTGGCAATGAATCTGGCTGCAAAGTGATTCTGGTTGTACAAAGCATTTGAAACTGTTTATCTCTCTCACTGCTGGTATTCACTGATATGTTTGTATTTCTTCCATGTCTCCTCCAGGCCTGTAAAATTCTCTGCAGTGCTTCAGCAGATATTTTGCCAGGAATATGACAGTGACCTCAAACCGAGTGCTGCTTTTTTATTTTCAGGGTGGTAGTGGTGGTTTTGGGTGTCATCCTCCCCACCCACCCTGATCACTCTGTTTTAGTGGCTCCAAACACTTGTGGATGATTGAATATTTGGATGCATGCAGTGCCTAGAATTATACACATTCTCTTGTGCTTTCTCCTCAGTGTTGTATACCTTACAGCCTGAGTTCTTTGTTTATTTGGTACCCTGATGCAGACAGAGAGCTTGTTTCTCCTGGAGCTGTGACAAAAATGTGTGTTTATGGGAAGATTTTGAAGTACAGTTATGCTCACGTCTCACTGTCAGTAGATACTTAATTGCACCATCAAATACAATGTAGCCTCAGGAATTTTCTTTAGTTTCATGCACAGCAAGCAGAAGAAGGTTTGAAGTGCAAAAAAGTAAAAATAAATGTGAATGAAGCAAAGAAATGAGTGTTAGGACTGTTATGCAGTCTGTGACTGAGCTGGAAATGGAGGCCTTTGATCCTAGCCAGTGCAGAATATTCACACTCTTATTAAAAATGGGACCAAAAGTAACTTTGGTACTTAATAGTTTTCTGTAAGATAGCTTTGCCATTATTGGTAGTGGGCTAAAAGTACTTACTATGCAATGCTTTTTCAAGGTCCTTCGTGACAGTTCTTTTCATATTGGGCTTTAAACCTGACAGAAAGAAGCTGGTCTTTTCATACATGGACAGAAAACAAGAGCTAAGACACATTGCTTGTGCTGGACACCAGGACCATGTCCAGACTTCTTGTGAGAAGCAGAAAAGGATAGAATCACAGAATGTACTGAGTTGGAAGGGACCCATCAGGATCATCCACTCCAGCTCTTGACTGTGCTTGACTTCTTAAGGTCCTGTCTTGCAGGAACACAGCATAGCTTGTTACTCTCCCCATGTGCACCATTCCAGACAATGTGCTCTAGCTGGTAGGCTCCCTTCTTTGTTCACACTGAACATAACTGGATTTAAAGAGCAGTAGGTTTTGCTGATGGCATTCCTCTCACATGCAGAGTCCAAGCAAGTCTCAGTGCAGCTGCTGGGCAATAATTGCAGCTATTGATCATTGTTTGTAGAGAATCATGAAGTTCCTTTACTGGTCATGGCAGATATAACAATGTTCCTTTCCCATGCCACTCAAAACCTGCTCTTAAATAACCAGGTCTGATGAACAGCAGAGAGGTTATTTGCACGGGCAACTATAGCTGCTGTTGAGTGACAGAAAAAATAGTCTCATTTCCTTCTTGGTAAGTGATGAACTGGAGTTTAAGAGCCATTCATTTCATATGAGGAAAGAAACAGATCAGCAAAGACCTTTTTTATGCTTGTTTGAGCAAGAGTTAGTGTGTGAGTTCCTCAGACCTCTAGTTAGCAGGCTCATCCTTCTGAGAAATACCTCAAACTCTACCCCCACTCTTAACTTGCATTAATAGCAACGGGGAGAGGAGGTCTGGAGATGTCCTTCAACTCAGATTTTTGACTTATTTCAAAAATATTACATAGGGGTTCAAGAAACGGTAAAAACCTTTTGTTAAGAGCTGAATTTTTTCCTCGTGGGTCTTTGTGGCTTGATCTATTAATTAAATAGTTCATACAGGTCTTTTCCATCTCCTGTAATAGAACCAAGATTTGAAGCAGCTATTTTACAGCTGACTAGTGTTCCCAGGAAAGCCTCGCTACTGTCTGAAGCTGTTCAAAAGTGCATTGAAAAGAATTTATGATCTTGGTTCCTTTGCAGCTGGAGTGGCTTTTAATATTGCAAAACACACTGATTTATAATCTGGACTGGTAGCTGCAGAGAGAAGGCCATTTATTGCATGGGCGCGGAGAATGAACTATTGTACTGCCCGCAGACGCTACCTCAGGCTGCAGCATGACTGCAGGGCAGTCTGCCTCCTGTCATCCCCCCCTGGCCCAGTCCACTGGTGATTTATACTGATGGATGGCACAGCATGGTGGACCTTCCTGTGCTTTCCTTCCACAGTCCACTGGATTTCTTTCCATTGGAGTCAGATTGCAGAGGGTTGTCAGACTGCTTGGGTCTCATCCTGTACTGGAATGATATGCCTGTACTTTCACATTGGAAAGTCAGGCTTTACCCCAGCGATGCAGCAGCAGAAAAACTTCCATTTTGACTGCTCATAGAAAATTTCTGCTTATCAAGGCAATGCAGAGAGCGTTTTTGACAGCTGTCAGTCTATTTAATTGATAATTTATTCATTAAAGTTTTTTCCAAGTGTGGAAGGAAGAAAAAGAGAAGTCTGGTTAGGAAAAGATGTAAGCAATTATCTCATCAAACTGATAAGCTTGGGTGCTGAGCTGATGCAGTGGACAGCCTCTGGTAAGGAGCATCTTAAGCTTTTTATCATTCAACCAAATTGTAGGACTCCATTGCCCCTTTCAAAATAAAAACAAGAAACCTTCAGCCCCAGGATCTTACATTAGTACTTGGCATGGGCAAATTTCAACTAGCAAGAAAAGAAATCATGTTTATATACCTTTATTTGTTTGTTTTGATTTCAACTCCCTTCTCCTCCCCAGAAAGAATAAAAACAAAAGAGAAGTTATTAATGTTTCTGGCTTCAGGGGTGGTGCTGACATGGGAACCCTTGAACAATATGCAGATTTTTCTTTGTTACGGGGCTTCTCGAAGCATCTTGTCTGCAGTTCATTGCCAGACAATCTTGGACTCCCGCTGAGGTGGTTTGTTTAAGGTGTTTATTTTCAAGCTCTTTAATTCATGCCACCCTCCCCACGGTTTTCTGTCATAGAAGATGTTTGTCTTCATTTTGACTAGGCTGTTATGTAGTCCACTGACTGCAGTGGAAAACTTTAGAGCTAGAATAAATTGTGGAGGAGTTACAGGGCATTTCTCTGCTTCTCTCTGAAAATCAGCACCACTCTGTAGAGCAAGGGGTGAGCATACTGACACTGCATTAAGAAGTGAATATTAGAACTCGCTAAAATCCAAACTGAGAGGGAGATAATTCACATAACCTTAGAAGATGCATTTAGAGCCAGGAGGAGGGAATAGAAAAGGCTCATTGGAGGGACAGGGAAAATACTTTGGAGGAGGGGGAGCATTATTGCCGGTCGTCCTAATTTCTTGTGTAATCCAACCACCATGCTTGCACACCATGTTAGTCCTGAATATAAAAAAAATTCAAAGCAATTTTAGTTAAGTATTATGAATTAATCCTGACAGGAATGCAGTTACAATGTCCTGCTAGTATACAGGTCTGTTAAACCTGGAGAAATATTTTGTTGCCACTTGGGTTCTTTTATTAGTTTGTTTAGAAGCAGCAAACCAAAGAAGCTCTTCCTCTGAACAAATAGCCTTTAACGGGCCATACCTTTTTAAATAAGCCTTTGATGGAAATGTTTTATGGGGTTTTATTAAACTTCTAAAACTATTTATTGAGAAGAGAGAAACAGACTAAAAATAGGAAGCACCTGCTGTTGCAGGTAGTAACATACTTGGAAATGTGATGTTATTTTTTCTGATATTAATATGCAATTTCACTTGTAAGGTCATTATTGAAATAAGGGGGTTTTTAAAGTTGAAAGTGTCTTTTCTATAGATTGATAGTCTTTTGAGGCCAAATTATTTAATATTCTTTAGAGGATTTTACAAAATTGTGTTTGCAAATAACTCCAACAGAGTAAGTAACAGCTGAATAAATATTGAGACAAATTAGTCAGAGTTTAAATTGTCCTTAAATTCAGCATCAGAACCTTTATCTACTGTGTCCCTCTTATCATATCCCATAAATAATTTTGGTAAATGTATGTTATGCTTTTTGTTTCATACTTGGGTGTTGATCAGAGGGGAACAGTACAGAATAAAAATTGTTTTAAGATTTATTGTTGTAATAATTGGTAATGCTGTCAACTCCTAATTGTTAATTAATTGCTGATAAGTTAACAGTAGTAGAATTTAGAAGGTACTATACCATCACTTTAGGAAGTAATTTTCTTTGTCAGCTACAGACTGTAAAATTAGCAGCTGTATTGTTGAGAAGAATGTGCATCTTTTTTTTTGTTACCATGAGAGGTGTGCATATATACGGTAGATATTTTAGTATCATGGTCTGAGAAGGCCTTGCTTGAATGTCCTCCTTTCCTTCCTACCTGTTTCTAAGTTCTTCCTGATTCTAATTACTTATAATACATAAGAATAGCAAAATAACTGGGGTTCTGGAAATTCTGAATAATCCATTTTTCAAATGACTAAATAAAGTAAACTTAACACTGTTTTGAAACAGGGCTGTACTACTTTTTGAAGTTACCCTGAGTTAGGAGTGAGGCATTGCTTGACTACACTATTACATTGAAAATAAACATTTCAAACTCATGTGCAAAAATGAGTGAAGAGGTTTGTTTTGTTTTATTTTGTTTTGTTTGGTACATAATTCAATGCAAGGAGAAATTTTACTGCTTGTAGGAAATTTTCCCTTTCATATCTTTTTTTTACTTAATTAAAACTGATGTCTGACATACCAGTGCATTTATTAGAATGCTTCATCCCCTTAGACATTCCTGAGTAGAAAATGAGTTTTCTCTGCTGAGAAGCCTGCCTGAGCTTGACTTGTGTGAACCTGGAGCACCACCTTCACCTGCAAAAAGTGCAATGCCCTTCTGTTGCTTTCTATTACATCAATCATTAAGGAAGTACAGACACTTGAGGCTTACATGAATGTCAGGCAAAACTGTGGGAGCTGAAGAATGGTGTGTAATTTTTTGTAAGCTTTTACAGTGAATAGTCTTCCTGTTGTCATAATTGTAAAGACTGGGGTTTTTTTATTATGGTCAGCTAGCTTTGTATTAATTGGTGTCACTGTTTGGTTTGGTTTAGGTGGGTTTTTTGAAGGGGGTGGGCACAGGGGCAGGGTTTGTTTGTTTGTTTTGTTTGTTTGGTTTTTTTGTTGGGGTTTGGGGGGGTTTTGTTTGCTTGTTGGGGTGGATTGTGGGGGTTTTGATTGGGACAATAAAGTAAAACTAGCATGTATAAGAACATACTGTACAGTCTTAGACATCTTTGATAATTAAGCTCATCTATTTCCTTAAATCTCTGCTTAATGTTGATATTTTCAGGCTTATATAAATTTATTTTCTATTTTAAACTGACCATTCACCTTTTGGTTGAAAGCCTCAGTTTATGAGTGGTTGTGTGAGAGTAAAACCTCGTCTTTATTTTTGGGCTGTGTGGGTTCAGACCGTTGAGGTGGAAAAGCACATGGCAGGATCCAGTTCCAGTGGAGCTGTGAGGCTTCACCCTGTCCTGCAAAATCCTGTCTTTTCTAAGGGCTGGACTGAGATGGGCAGATGTCATTCAGTGGAGGGCACCATACCCCTTGCTCCACTTGGCTTCCCAGTGGCTGGGGATGCTGGAACCAATTCACAAACTTCAGTGTATGGAATAACCTATTTCACCTTCTTAGTTCTCCAGATAATTTGAGATTCTCTTTCAAAAACAGATATCAAAGGTACAGAACAGCAAAGGTTCTGCTCCAGTGTTAATACTTAAGGGCAAACAAAATAGTCTTGTTGCTCAAGGTTGATAATTAACAGCACTTAAACATTTTCTCAAATGCCAGTTCCTGTTATCCCAATAATTGAGTCTTAGATTTCCAAAACTATTTTATTTAAGTTTATTGATAGTTTGTTTGCAGAGATTTTTCATCTCAGAGTATTATTTTCACACTTGTGCACTATTTTCAGTGATGATATCTTCCTCTTTAAAGAGAGAGACTCCCCCACACCTCACCCTCACTCCCTTTGGGAAATGTGATATGTGATACATGTTTTTGTGCATTTCTTGTTCCCTGCAGAGTAGGCTTATTGCTGGATGTTTCATGTGTAGCTCTGGTGACAAATCTGGAGTTGTTCATGGCCTTGGATGAGGCATATTGGTGGTGAAATTATTCCCAGTGAAATAATAAAATTGTGTAAGACACACTATGTACCAACGAATTTTGGAAGAAGACATTTCAGGAAAGAAAGGTTAGCTGAGCACCTGGTGTTCTAATTCATCTGGTTCCTGTCCATGTTTCCACCTCACATGGTTGCTGTCTTCTGGAGCTTCTTTTGAGTAACTATGCTCTATGCTTCTTCTGGGTAATTATGCTCTTTCCTTCTTCCTTACAAGAAACGGCTTCATTCTGTGCACTCCCTCTTCTTATCAGCAGGAAGCAAAGATTAGGAATCCTGTCTCCTACAAGACTGCAGTGTAGTAGCACAGAAGATAAGCTGCTTACAGTAATTTTAGTGACTCACAGGAAAAGTATGTTTTGTTTCCTTCTCATACAATCCTCCCTCAAAATAAACCAAAAAATCCCTCAACCACTGTTTGCAGAGCAGCGAAGACACAGTATTAAACTGAGAGTAAAAAGCTTTCCTTTCTCATTCCTGGTAAAGATGAAGAGGTTGAACTGGTGAAATACTGGCTGTGCTGCTTATAGTGGTTCATATTAGTGTTTCCAGCCAAAATTAGAGGTGGCCTGTTTCCAGTGACACTTGGAAATTTAGTGCTGTGTTGATAGTCTGAAATGGAGATCCTCTGACATTGCCAGTGAAATATGTGCCAATGCAGTTCAGTTGTGGTTTAGCTGGTCATGGAGTTGGGATATAATCATATTATTTTAACTCCTGGAGGTCATTACTACTTCGGGAAATAAAACCCTCAAGCATCAAAACTGTCAAGATATATATATATTTTGAAGTTTTATATAAAGTAATACTAGGTTTTATTTATTTTTGAATGTTTAGCCAGGTTTTAATTATTACAACTAGATGAGAACAAGGGTTTGAGTATTTGAGTAATATTAGTATGAAGGCCAAACACAAACCTATAAATTTTAAATTTTCTTAGTAGGAAAACTAGCTATTTTGAAATAACTGCTTCCTTTATGCTAAACTGTTTATCCTAAAATATGGTCTTAAGCATGTGCTCACCTCACATTGAAAAAACAGAGCCTTGTGGTTTATGTAAAGATTGTTCTTGTGCTACTAGTTACCAAGTTTTGCCCAAATAAGGCCAAACTTCCCAATGGATTTGCCCAAACGAGGTCTGGGTTCTCATAGAAACCCACAGAATTCAACCCTCAATCATTCAATTATCAACTCTAAAAATTTATTTCCTTATAATTTTGGCGAAATGCTAAGAGCAGGATGAATGCTCCTCATTCTTCTTTTGGTTTTTTTGGGGTTTTTTTTTTGTGTTGCTTCCAGCTGTATTGGGTAATGATGTGTATGACCTTAGAGAGGGGAGAAATGTGTGAAACGCTGGAAATGGAGCGGTTTGGCGGAATATCCTAGAAATTCTGCAGGCAGGGCTGGGTCCACTCCTTTTCCTCCACTCTCACCGGCCTGGCAGTGTAGGGAATGCCAAACTCCCCCCAGTACCCAGGGCACCTCCAGGGAGTCACAGCCATGCAGGCAGGGGGGTTTTGCTGGCATCAGGAGTCATCTGGGGGGGCAATACAGCTACACTGGCCAGGAGCTCTTTCCATGATTTTGGGGACCTTCCCTGATCTGAGTGAATGCCCTTTCCACAGTGCATGAGTTTTTAAAACTCCCAGCCAAAGGAGACATAATAGTGTGGTGAGGAATAAAAATGCTCATTTAATTGCTGAAATGGGATAATTTTAGAGATTACTAATGATATATGTTATGTCCTCTGTGCTCGACTGTTAAGTGCAAATGGACCTTTTATTTACTCTCCAGTGGCATATCATGGGGTTATTTGACTTGAATTAAATGTTGCTAAGTTCTGCGAAAATGGCATTCTAATTTTTCTCTATGTCAAGCTTCATTAAGTGTATTTGCACTTAGAAATTGCAAGCAGCATGTAAACATTTCAAATGCTTAAAAACCGAATATTTAAAAAGTAAAATTAAATAGCAGCAGTCTTGGAGGTTTTTTTTCCTCCTCTAAGGGACCTTTCCAGTACTGCTTATTTGCTGTTGATTTGATTCATTAATATTTTGCCTATCAAATAAATGCATTAATGATTGCATTTGGTTGCAACAATAATTGCGTGTTTCAAATAAAAACTAATTAGCATAGTAAGTGGAAAAGCATCATGGCACGAGAAGTGTGCTTGCAGTTCATTACATCTGATTGATCACAAAGACTTTTTTTGGCATTTGTTGCTTTTCAGCCAGTTAGCAGCAATTATGTTCTGGAATAGAAATTAAGTAGCTGATATACAGCATTACTCCTTTTATGCTGAGGCATGAGCCACTGAGATTGAGGGTGTCTTCAATCACAGTGCACAATAATATTTTCTGAAAGGCTTAGAGTTATACCCTCCTACACAGCTCTGTCTTGGAGTTGCTGCTGAAGATTTGTTTGGGTTTTCAGAGGAGAAGGTCATAGCAGGAGATTACTTAAATCTGGGTTGATTGTGTTGCCGTTCTTTCTGCCAGAGGCAGCTGCAGACTGTGGGTACCAGCCTGTTCAGGTGTGCCAGAGGTCTGAGAGGGCCCTCGTGGCCTGGGCTCTGTCTCCAGTCAGCCCCAATCTAAAAGGACCAGGAAAGCCCACAGCTAGAATGTTTCATGCTGCTCAGCCTCAGTTAATGCTAATTATTTTGGGAACAGAGAATTGGAAAGTTCTCTCAATTTCCGGTGAGGGAAAACTCTTCTTAAGGCAGTAGATTATCTGTAATAAGGATTTCAAGAGTAGCAAAATAATATATGTTCAAATAAACAGATAAAAGCATGACTAAATTGATCAAGTGTTTGGTTTGAGAACTTCAGTTCTTATTTGTGTATTATTTGTATATAATATATGGTACTGGAAAGTTATACACACTCTCATTTTTCACTTTAATTGCCTGTTTGAAGATAGCATGACAGATCCAAAGGTTGCTTTCAACAACTGAGGAGCACTGTGGTCACTTACTATTGTGCAATAATTAACTTAATTGCAGAAATTAGAACATTTTAAAAATATTCAGGATCCTTGACTGGACTCCACACATTCTTTCTCCTCTCAATTGTGTATATCTGAGATAACCTTTTCTTGCATATGGTTATATCACAATTATTTTTTTTCAGTGGAAGATGTTTTGCAGGTTTGGAAGTCCTTCTGTTTGTTTACTTGGCTATTTGGTTTCTAAATTGAAAATGTCAAGTGATCATGTCAGTTGTGTTGCAAAAATACTTTTAGTAATGGTACATTAAATTGATACTTGTGAAGCTGTAATCAGAACCTTGTTTGTCTGGAGAAGATAAGGGATGGTCATTATTTTTAGAAGTTCACAGTCTGAATTAAATAGTGGCACCTTGCAAGGATGAAACAGGATTGCTCCCAAGCAGTGTTTTATAAAATGTTCTATTCTGCTGTAAGATCAAAGCACAGCCTTGTTTCTGTGTAGGTTATCTGAAATACCATGTGTTACTTTATCACCCACCAAGATACCATTTTCTCATATGACAAAACCCTGAGTTCTTGTGTCTCGCAGGGGTTGTGTTACAAAATGGAATTTCATTTGTGTTAGTCTCAGTCAGTGAATGGGTGGTGTTGGTTGTGGTGTTCTCAGAGGTTTTCGTGCTTTAGTTTTCAATGATTTTCTGCTTTTGAACTTCCCTGACCCTTTTTTATACTCCCTCTTGCAGTGACATCCTCTGATTGCACCGTAGAGATTCTGCATTCATTGAGACTCAGCGAAGCTAAAAGCTGGGAGTGCTGACACCATGAGGTGTCTTTCCAATGAAGAGGCAGTTTTTACAAATTACCGTTTTCCTTGGGAACTCCACAAGGACTGCCTCACTTCCTTGGGAAGTGCACCAACATGAAGGAGCCAGTGTGTGTTAATCCGGGGTGTTAAGTCAGCAGCTGCTGCTTTGCCTTCCAGCTGCCTGTGTGTGCATTCCCAATTTATACTTGTGGGGTTTTTTTACTGAGGCAGCCTCCATTTAAATAAACCTTCTGTTTGACATTTCCTTTGGCTAACCACTTGTCTACATACGTAATGCGTGATTTGCAGTTATTAAGATTAATGATAACCTTTTTGTGCTTGACGGCTTTAGGGGAAGTCCACAGTAGTTCAGCTTTTGGGCTGTGACTTCTGATGCTTTACCTTGCCTTTGGACTGCTTTATTCTGCTGCAGCAGCAATTGCAATAGCTCAGTTGCTGTGTGGGAAGTCCACAGGCCTGGTTTGAGCAGCAGCAGAGTGCCAGCCCAACTGAGCTGTCCCCCAGCACACCAAAAATCCTGCAGTTTCATCACCTTCTTGTGATACTTATGTAACCTGTGTCTTTAAGGGTTTCTTTTTTCATGGCTTCATGCACTCAAGTACAATTTGATGGGGGAAATAAGCTGTTTGCAGCTAACTGAGAAATTTTTGCAACTCTGGGATAGACCAAGCAGGCAGGATTTTGTCCAACAACATATTCTGGAGCCTCTGGCGTTCACCAAAACTGTGAAAGTTGACATAAGTACAGCGTTTCTTGTTTGTACTTGCCTGAATGTAGCTTTCTTAGTCATCTGTTTAGAGAGCTAAGTCATCCATACGAGCTTGTTGTGGAAATGTGGAAGTTCGGTATCTGATCCCTTTCACACATTTTGATAAGTCCACCTCTGTGGCATTTAACACCTTGATCTTGGAAAGAACCTAAACTTGTGCTTAAATAGTAAAGGTGTTTTTGAATTCTAGATTTAAGACTCTTGCAGAATCATATTTATCCTCCAGTGTTCTGTCTTTGAAGTGAAGAGCGTAATCTCCTTTTTGAAGATGAGGACATTTTTTTTCTATTAAAGATATAATTAAGGAACTGTGTTAATTTGTCTGTGATTTATTTTTTTCATTTTATTTATAAGAAGAGATGAATAACGCTGCATTTGGAATTGATACTGTGAAACTCATAATGGTTTCCTTGTCATGGAGGTTTTAGATGGAGAGCAATTTCCAGTAACATTGAATTTATCTATTTCTGGCTTTTTAAGCTACATCCACATAGGAACAATTGCAGACTTTTGAGGAAGCCAACAGAAATATTTGCCTTGGCATCATTAGTGAAGCAAGCTAGTTTCAAGGGAAGTGTAGGTTTTAATTAACTAGCTGGGCTGACTTATATCAGCCAGTTTCAAGGCCAAGTGAAATACAAGACAGGCACTCTGCAAACCTGCTGGTGGGCGAGTGGAATGTGTGTATGGATGTTCTGGCAAAGTCAGGTTTGAGTCTGGGGAACCTCTGTCTTGGCAGTTTACCACAGTGTGATCTTGCACAAAAAGGTGAGATTATCATTAACATCTCCAAGTGACTTGGGAGAGACTTATAAGTCCTTGGTCATTGCATATATGTGCTTTTAAAATCCTTTTTAAATCCTTTGCAGGGCCATTATTTTCATTACATTAAAGGCATTTTGTTACTCTTTTAGAGATTAAGCTGAAATGGAAATAAGACCCTTGGATTTGCTGTTTGGTATAAAATTGATATGACATGCAGAAGACATATTTTTCAAACCTAAGTTTTTTTAAAATATGGACATCTCTAAACCCTTCCCTCCCAAAAGCAATATCTGCAACATCAGTCAATTGTCATGTACTTCCCACCTCACCGGAGGCTCACTGGAGCTCACTGAGAGACCTTGTTTGTTGGGCTGAAATTTGTTCCCTAATGATCACCCCCGCACTCAATTAGCGTAGTACCCTCTATGGCAAAGATGGATAAAAGGATAATTATCAGCCATAAAGAAGCTACTCAGGTTGTTGGTCTCTGAAATCTGTTGGAGGATTACAGCTACCAAAAGATTTTGACAATCCAGTGACTGCGTTTGTAAGTGAGCAGGGATTCACGTTTCTTTTTTTAGGCACCTGGACTTCTGTCAATCTTGACCTCAAACTCTGCTTTTGTTAAATGGTGGCAGGGTAGGACTGGCCAGTTCATATTCAAGATGTTGTGGAGCAGTATAATTTTTGCCACCTTTAGGTCATTATTTTTCTTCTGAGACTATCTTTACCACTTTGCTAGTGGTAATGACCTTTCCTGGTCCCTGTAAGAAGAAAGCTTGTGGTTGTAAAATAATGCCACTGGGACTTGTTAGCATTTTGTAAGATGAAAAGTAATCTTTCACAGTGATTTAAAACCAGGGCTCTTATGAAAGTGAAGGTGCTTCTGAAAACTTTCTTGTATCCTGTAGGGTAAAAAGTTATTGCTGCATTATGTACAAGGAAGATGTGGTGTGTATTTTTGTGCAGAAATATTAATGTAGAACCAAGTTATATAACTGAAGACTGTGCTTGTACAGGATGTGTATGCCTTTGTTTATTATTTGCTCTCTTTAAAATACTTTGCCAGGTTAGGATTTTGCAGTGCTTTCAGGCTGCAAGTTAATTCTGTGTAGGGAGGTGATTTAGTAATCGTAGCATGCTTCAGTAGTCAGTGATTTATTTTGTTAGAACATACTCCTCAGAAAATGCCTGGCTTTGTGTGAACAGTTCAAAGATGGCTCAGTGCAATTTATGGTCTCTCAGCCTTAATTATAGACTCATACTACTTGTCTAGTTGTCCAGTATGAAACAGGTTGTGGATGTGAGAAACTGGAGGGGTCTAATCCTGCAGATGACTGAGTAATTCTGTCTCTCTTATGGCTGTTAGCATCCACACTTCGGTCTTTTAAATAGTGAGGTGCTGGTATGCAGAACAAAATTCTGGAGTAGTTCATATAAGATAAAATCTTTATTTTAATAACATCTCATTTTAAAAAAGGGGGCAAAAATCTAGCACCATAGTAAATGAGGAGGACATAGCTAAAAAAATGCTCACAGCATTACAGAAAGTAAGTCTTCCCACTGTGGAATGAGAATCAGTGGCACATAATGTTTATAAGAAGAGACAAGTAATGAAGGCAGCTAATGTACAGCAGCTGGCAATTTGTTCTACTGGATTTAAAGTGTTACTGCAAAACCAGTGAAGTAGTGAGTCTTGGATAGCCCTTGTTAATTCAAGAAGTGAGGGTGGTAGCTAGTTAAAGTAATGTTAATCAACTGGTCCCCTCAAGTTCTGGAGTAGTTTTTGTGTGTGTGATGGATATTTTTCTTACAAGAGAATTCAGATCATCCCTAAGTTATATACTTAAATATTTTCAAGAAGAAATTTGTCATTTGTGAGTGTTTAAACCATTATAGATGTCAGTTTGGAAACTATTTAGGCTACTTTTGGCTGATTTTGACCAGTCTATGTGAGTTTGAAGAAACATTGACTAAACATGTAACATTATACAGGGCCATTTTTGTGAGATTGACAGCAGATTTTTGTCTCCCCTGCTCCTCATTCCCGAGTCAGATAAAATGAGATCGTTGGCTGATGCACAGCATCCTGGTCAGTGGGGCAGCACATGTTCAAAGACATGCTTTGGGCACCATGTGTGGTATTAGAAAACATTGCCAGTGTCTGAATGAATGTGCTTAGGCATGAGAAAAGCAGAGTGCTGGAAGTCCAGGCTTGTAGGTTCAGCATCAGGGAATATTGCTGCTTAATCTCACTGTAGCTGTACTTTAAAAAGAAAATCACTAATTACTGGGGTTTTTTGTATCAAGTCTGAGATGGCTGTGATCTTTTTGTAGTTGTTAACAATGTTTATTCACTCTGCTCAAAAGAGTGCTAACATCAGGAATGTAAGCACAGACTGCCAAAATTGGAAGTAAAATACAATGAAGGGGGTGGAGGGGTCAGGCAGGGGCAGAAGGGAAGAGGGCAGTCCAGGGAATGAATTGCATCTATGTGCAGTCCTGTGGTACAAGAGTGAGCAACTGGTTATGGACATCTCCATGGAAGTTTTAACTTGTTCTTAGGTTGGGACATTTTGAGAGGGGAGCATAACAGTGAAAGCAGTAGAGAGCAATGGAAGGCGGGATATATAGGAAGAATTGGAGTTAGGAAGGAGCAGGAGAGAGGAAAGGTGCTGTCTGAGGCTGGGCAGAGGAAAAGGGAATGGAGGCAGAAAGGAATGGACTGGTGGCATTTTTAGACAGTGAGAAAAAAGCTGGCAGTGGTGGGCCAAATGTGCATGTGCCTGTGTAGCACAGCCGTGCAGGTTTTAGGTGGAAGCAGAGGGGCTGCCAGGGTGCTCTTCATGCCCCTCAACTGGGGAAGGACACCTCTGGCACAACTGGTCCAGTTTCTCCTCTTTTCTGCTCTTCCCTGAGGGCCTTTCCGTGGCCCCAGAACAAGTTTCTGTGGCTTTGTTTTTATATTACAGCTGAAGAAGAGAAATAATACCCAGCAGTGCTTTGTGTAGTTCCTGCTGCACTGCAGACGTGAATGCAGCATTCTCATGACCCAGCAACCCAGCAACTGGTTGAAAGAGGAATAAAAATGTGTCAAGCATTCTAAGTCCTAAATTCATACAAGATTTTTTTTTTACTGTGGCTTGGATTATTTTGTGGGATGGGTATATGCAGCATAATTGACTTTAAAAACATGTGAAGTCTGATACATGGAGGGGGAAGGGATAGATAGATAGATCAAATAGAATCTGCATTGTGTTCCTTGTGTGACAGGCAGCACCTACTGAGAGACAGGAGTCTGCTTTCTCCAGGTGCCAGCAGGCAAATTGCTCTCTGCTTTGATAACACACTCCTACAAAAGTTATGGGGCTTTTGGTTTTTGTCTTTGTATTTTCATCTTCAGCTGGTGTTAGGGGGAGCTGCTGGCAGGCTGTGGGAAGGGTGGTGGACTCTCCATTAGAGCTTTTCCTTGTCCTCTCCCACAGATAATGTGCAGCACTCTGATGTAAACCAGCCCCAATTTTGTCTCCTTCAGTCACAGAAACTGTTGTTTATAGGTGGAGGTTAATCCCATTTAAGAACTGGATTAGCAAAGACATAGTCATTTAACCACAGATGCCTGAACTTGGGTTGCAGCTGATGCCTTAAGTTTTAGCTTTCACATTTTTCAGATTCTGTACTGCTTAGTGTGTGACTCTGAACTTCATATAGAGTGTTACCAAGTTCTCCTCACAGTTTAGTTGGACAAAACAATCCTTTCCCAGCCCAAGAACCAAGGACACTGTTGCAGTTTCAGGCCCAAAGAGTAGAAACAGCAGCAAATTGAGGAGAGCAATCTGGGAGGATGGGACTTCATAACTGGAAGCTGTAATTGGACAATTAACCCCAATATGTAAATGGACCAAAATTTATAAAAGTGTGATAAGTCATGACCGGTAGGCCATCTTGGGTAGAGCCATGGCTGGGCTCTTGTACTGCCCAAGGTGTGTCCTTTAAAGGCCTTTTAATAAATACCTATTTTATTCCTTTAATTCTGTCTAGTCTCTGTTCCAGGTAGCCTCTCTAGGCATCACAGGAGCTCACAGATAGTCCTGGCTGGGATTAATGCCCTGCAGACATTCTGCATCAGGACAGTTTCATGGCAGGCCATGCACCACTGATGTGTAAATCTAAGAGAGCTCACCATGGCAGTAGTTGTATGGTTGGCCTGCTGGTGATTTTTTGTTTTATAAAACCTGACGGTGGCTTTTATAGCAACAAAAGCAAGTGAAAGGTCTGTGTATGTTGTGTGAACCTAACTTCCTCAGAGAAGTGAATTAGACAGCGTGGGAGATCACTGATGCTTTGCTGTCTTTGGTTAGCTTCTTATGGAGTGTGATGTGCTGGAATTACTGCAGAATTTCCCCAGGCACCAGCAAGATCCTTTCCTCTTGAGAACAACAGGCTTGGGTTTGCTGATTGGGTTGGGACTTGTACTTTCATCCCTCTTCACTGAACTTTATCTTAGAGTTATTTATCTCTACAGGGATATGTTGATAAAGGCATGTTAGCAAATCCTGCAGCCTAAGCTGTGGAGGAGCAAGTGTAAGGAGAAAGATTAGGATGAGTCTGAGCTTTGAGAGGCAGACAGAAGATTCCCTTCTCCTTGAATAAAGACATTATCTGCTTCAGCAGTGGTGTGACAAATGCACCGACCCTCAAGCACCATCCCCATCCAGTTCAGTTAAAAATCTTCCTTAAGGCATGGCAGCAGAGACCAATTTCAAAATAAGTGTATCATGTTTTAAACCCTACAAAAACCTGATCAAGTCAAACTAATGTGCTTATTAAGAGAATGAGTTTTTAAAAATTGACAATGCTTAAAAGCTGTAGGAGGAAGCAAGAGCAATCCAAAATACGGGATTTGCTTGGAGTGCCCCATGCCCTGCCCCCCTCACCAAACACCAAGTAGATGCTTCTAAGAAATAAAAGATGAATAGCAGCAGTGCTGTGGGGAGCCATTTGGTAAAGGCAGTCTTTATTCTTGATAGTTAAAATGCAGAAGTTACACACAGAATTGCTTTTCAAGTACTGCATAAAACATGTTGTTAATGACTACAGTAATCTGCACAGGTGGGATGCACACTTTCCACTGGGAACTTCTGAAGACTATTTATGCTCAGCTCCTAAAGGTGCCTATCAACTATGCAGGGCAAAAGTTGTATTTGAAACTTCAATATAACCCTTGGTTTTGGTATAAGAAAACTGTCTAAACTCATACTCCCTTGGCTTTGGTTTCAAAAATTCAAACCAAAACTCCTTTGTTAGATAGAAGCACAACTTAACAGCAAAGGACAATGGAAACAGTGATTGAAAACATATTTTTTCATTTGAGTGAGAAAGTTAGCACTTGAGGGAATTTGGATGTGTTTGCTTCGGGGCTTTTGGTGGGCAGTGCTCTGCTTGGCAAGTGTTTTGCTTCAAGAGCATTTTTGCTCTTTTGAGCATGACTCTTGAATATGACTTTTCTGATTCAGAGCTTCAGAAAATAAGTTGTAGAGAAGGGAGAGAACAAAGAGATGCAGAAGAGAAGTCTCAAGACCCAACAAAAGAGATCTAATCACTCTTGGAACATCTTAAAATGTTAAAATAGTGACATTAAAAAAAGAAGCAAGCTTGAGCCATTTAAGACTATAAATCATGGAAAGCAGTGAAAACTAATATTTATGAGGGGGATTGTGAAAGCTTGTGTGACAGTTGGAATTTACATCACTGTTGATGTTTCAAATTCTTGCGTAAAGTAATGCAATACTGTGTCCATGAATGAACGAGCAAGTGATTGACCTGTGCTAAGTGTACTCTATGGACAAACTGGGTTGAGCTATTTTGTATCTCTTGTGTCCACTTAGGTTACTTTGCAGCATCCAGTCCCCTGATTTCAGTGCAAATGCACAAAGCTCAATTCTGTATATGTATTTCTTTATTCCAGATACAGACCCACGTGTATTAGAGAAACAAGAACTTCAGCAGCCAACCTATGTTGCTTTAAGTTACATTAACAGGTAAGTGTGGTTATTTTTCAGGTATAACTCGTATCGGTTTGCACAATATATGTTCTACCAAAATGCCATGCTTATGTTATGGATGTACTGTTTTGCATCGTGGGGTAGGACACTATCATAACACCTGTTTTGTGAATTAAAATTTAACTAAAATTTTAATCACTTTTGCATAGGGCACAAGCAGCCCTTCAGCTGCTCTGCTCAAAAACTTAGGAATGAGGTTTTAGCTTTTTCTGTTTTAGCTAAATCTCATGCCAAACAAGAGAATTTTTCTTGGCGTAGTTTACTATTTTACTGTACTTCACACAAGTGAGTAGAGAAAGATATCACTTTTGAATGAAAAAAAGCTCTATCTGATAATAGTTCAATATATATGTGGATTTTTTACAGAACTACAGAAGTTTTTCAACCACAACAAAGCTTTAAAAATCTTGCACACCAGCCCTGTATAACCTAAAACTTTGAAGCAATTTAGAAATTAAACCATTTTAAAGTACTTTTCTAAGTAACAGAGCCTTAGCTTCTCAGTTATTGACTGATGGTTGTTCTGAAACCTCCAGGGTACTCCAGCATGGATTATTGCTTTTTATACATAGAAGACCAGTTTACTTTTTAATTTTTGCTGTCTAGAGGATGAGATACAAACTCATAACCCTACAAGCCTGGAAGATTAACCCAAGATTTAGTGCGGCATAGACTGAGTTGAATCAAACTCTCATGGGTCATGCAAAATTTTTCTTTCTAATTCGGCTTCATTTTAAAAATGGGGAAAAGTGAAACAAAAGCAAAAAACTGACAAACTTTTAAAAACACAGAATCCGCTGTTTGACTTTCTCTAATGTTTGCTGTAGCAAAAAAGTGTCGGTGGGTATGTGGGGGAAGAATGCCTCGAGGTATGGAAGTAAGAAATGGTGTTCACTTGGTGAAATGACTGCATTTTCTCCACTACATGAGACTATGATTAAGAATAGCCAGTATTGACATGATTTCCTACTTGGCAAGTAACTCTTGTTCTTCCTGGAGACAGTCCGACTCCTAAAGCATATTTTGAAATTAGCCATGACCCTTTTTAACACTTAGTTCTGCTGATCTCATTTAATGTATAAAACTTTTTTTTCCAATATGTAGGCTTGGTATGCTGTTGTGCATGTTGGTATGTTTCCCTTTTTCCATCATATACTTGGTTTTCTCTTTTTGCTTCTGTGGATATTTTACTTAATGTGAGAGAGGGGAAAGGTTTTGGTTTTTTTTAATTAGGGAAAAGCTGTTTTAAGACCACCTACTTGACCATGGGACTTGCTTTAAGACAGTGGGACTTGATCATCCAGTTTGGAATCAGTCTATTTTTAAAGTAGTTTGAAAGTGATAACTCATCTAGATTTCATTATTTTGGTACCCTTTAAACAGAGTTCTGTGTGACTGAGACAGTTTTAGTTGCCACATATTCTGTCCAAACTTTCTTACCCTGTCATTTCTGAAAAGTAATTCTGGAGAACCGAACTGTGTTGTTTGTATAGTAAAGCTGAATCTGAATTGACTTGTGCTTGAAACAGCTGCTGTTTAGTTGCTTTTTTAATTGTATTTTAATTTTTTCCAAAGTGCTAGTATCTTTCATTGAACCACCTGCTCTATGCAACTCAAGCTCTTGAGGGAGCAGCAATATCCATTACAGTACAAGACATGCCTTTCTATTTCCCACTACATATGCCAGAGCTGAGCTCTGCTTTGTTGTCCCAGGCTATGAACTCAGATTTTGTAGCCTAATACATGTCATAAACATGTTGCATACTGTTAGATATCAAACACCAGATACTGCTGCACTTTTTTTAAAACCATGCTTTTATGGCTTCCAAGTGGAACTGAACTTAGCTCGGTTCCTGCTGTGAGTTACAGACCTTAAAACAATCTTCCTCTGCAAGTTTGTATATTCAATATGTTCTGTGTGGGCCATACGGTCTCGTGGAGCCTGGGAAAATAGGGACAGCTGATTCTCAGGGACTGCCAAAATTGTATGATAAGATGTACACTAAATATATGTTGTGGTAGAAAGATTAAATGGGTGTACTTTATGCTCTGCCCATTGCCCTGTTGTATGGTGGCTATTATGAGCTAAAACAAAACATAAATCTGGGTTGCCTGGCTTGATAGCTGGGAGGATAAAGTATCAGTAAAACAGATAGAGAGGGAAGGGTACTGGAGTCTCTGTTTACAACTTGAAACATACTCTTGTTTCCATTTCCCTTCTATCCCTGGTTATTTTCTCAGGCATATTATTATGGCAATACTGTTTGAGCTCTGAAGTTTTGAGACAGCCCTCAGATTGTGGATGTCTAAATCTGTAAGGCTCCATCTCTTTCTCTGCTGGAGATTTACTGCCATTATAGCTTTCAGTAACTACCCACAGATGCTGCTTCCATAGTGTGTGATCCTCATGTAGACAGATAACGTTCCTTTTAAAACTGGTGGACAAAATATAAATTATGGGTCATAATGGTTTGTTACTGCTACATCAAACACTTCCATCAGACACTGACTGAATTGCCACAAATCCCTTTCTCAGACAAAGTTTAGTGTAGCCTTAGTGCAGTCCCCAGTATTGATGGCTATTCCCTGCTTTCTTCTGGTTTGGTTTCTTAGAAGTCAGAGTTGGAATCAATAAAAGACACACCACAGCCAAAGCAGATGCAGTTAATCTGTTTCCGTCCTATAAATATAGGGGAGGTTTGTCTGCAAGGAGTTCAATGGTGCTACTACAAGAATGGAATATTGGCTGTGATCTGTCAGGAGTAGTTGCAAATGAGCACTTGGGCCAGCACCCTCCAGTACTTTCTAGAGATATTTCCTTTGTAGGCGGGTCAAGACACCTTTATCTTTTGTATTGCATTGAAAAGCAGTAGTTAGCCACAGTGATTAAATATTGCTTATACTGCTACTTAAATGCAGGTTTTATAGCTTTAGGTTAATAAACCTTACTATGAATTTTGCTTGGTGTTTATTGGAATCTGGATAGGATTGTTTGTGCCTCTGAGTGTGTTAGTCTGGGTCTTTAGAGGTGATGGCTCTTGAGGTTGCTCTGTTACCTGGCACTGCAGCCAAGGCTTTTAGACTGGTACAGTCCAATGGAGAGAGACTTATCAGTATTCTCATATTTGAAAGTTTCTTTAATGTGGATACTGCTGGGTACCTGTTAATGAGGAAAGCAGCTGTTGTGGGAATGTTTGGGCTTTTAAAAAAGCAGCAAAACAAACATAGCAATATTACTACCACAAGTGAGAAGACAACAGAGGCATACAAATAATTCCTTTGTCTGAAAAGGTAATATTAAAAAAACGTTTATAACAAAAAATATTTTATTCCCAACTTAGTGAATGAAAATTAAGTTTTAATGGAGGTATTTCAACTTTTAGATTGTAAGTATCAGAAATGGGAAAAAAGCATAAGTTATTGGAGTCAATTCTTTTCACCTTGAATATGAAGAGTGGGAAGTGCCATAGTAACATGTACCATTGGAAACATATACCATAAAAAGAACAATTAATTCTGTATTTAATACAATTTCCATGAAATACATCTTTCTTAAATACAGTAATTGCTTTGTTTAAAAAAGTTTCATCCAGATAGGGAAAAAAAGAAAGCTAGTATGTACCTATAACTGAAACTAAGCAGTCATAATTATGTACTGTTTCTACTTCAAATTGCATAATGGCTATATTAGGGAGCTGTTGAAAATAAAGACTGTTGTGATCTTAAAGTCTTCTAAAATCCAGCAAAATACTTTAATTATGTTAACCCCAGGTTATTTTTAATAGTGTTTTTCTATTCATAATTGAGGCCATAGAAGAGAGGTTATATAATAAAATATGTTTTAAGCATCAATCCTGCAAGCAGTTAGAGCACATTGGTGAGAATGTTTTCAGTGTTGCCTCTGGGCAGTCTGTTAAATGAGACTGTTGAATATCTATAAATTTAATTCTCATGCACAACTGGGAGCACAGATGAAACCTGTGATCCAAACTGGATGGCATTCTTTGACAAAGAGCCCAAGATTATCCTTGCACATCTCTGAACCAATCTAACATTTTTGCTCCTCCCTCCAGATTTTAACTGGCAAGATTTTGCCTCACTGTTACCATTGTAAATTCCTATAGGCTTCAAGCATCTCATCTCCCCCTACTTCCCTTTTATTTCACCTGTCATTGACTTCTCAAGACAAAGTTTTCTTACTCTGCCTCCTTTTTTTAATACCATGAGAAGTAAAATTAGTCATTTCTGCAAGTGTGTATGTTTGTGAAAGAAATGAATTGCATGTAAAGTTCTGACCACTGCAGACTCTCTCTATGTCTTGTCCAGCTCACTCTTTCTGGTTCTACTGCTATTGCCTGTTTTTTTCCAGGAGTAAAACAAACAGCCAACACCATAGGATTTAATGATCATTTGAAAGTTGTTTTGAAAAGTGGCAAATTTTTAGGTATGTTTAGTATGCACTATGTTACTAATGCAATAGCAAGAAGGATGGTTTTGGATTTGAGGCAGTGCACTTTGACTACATCTGTGGGGTTTTGTTGCCTGGAATCAGAAGAAGAACTTTTGCAAATAATACTGACGTGGTAATATAAAAACCACTTCTTTAATGAAAGCTTTCAGGTGCACAAAATGCAGGAATGCGCACATGGGACAGAGTACTTCTGTGATTTTTATAAGGTTAATTAATTAATATGTCTAGCAGGTACAACCAATAAGGGATCAGTTGCCCCAGCAGCCCACCCTTGGGTCTGCCCCTTGGAGTTGCTCCAGGGGGTTCTTTGCCCTATATCTTGTTACGTCTCTCAGGTGCTGGTGTAAAACAAAATGTCCATGTTAGAAATTCTCTTCTTGAGAATAAGACTAAACAGAATTTCAGTAATGTCTGAGAAAGGGTTAGCTATTGTTCTAAAGTGTGAGAAAGGCTGAGAAAGTGTTAAAAACTATACAGCTATATATTAAAAATTTATAAAGCTACAAATACATGAAAAAAGCTAAAAATCTTTAGGCATCTTTAGGCCTCTAGGCATCAGTTTCTTAGCAGAGCATCCAAACCACGTAATACTGCAACACATTGCACTTTTCCTGTGGTTCAGGCCAGAGAGATTTTCCTGGGGTAAGCTATGAGCAGTAGTTGCACACGAAGCCAGTGAAAGACTGTAGCCTCTTGGAGATCATAGCCCATGGCTGGGTGTGCCATCAAAGTGCTCTATCAAACATTTTCTCAGCAGCAGTGAAAATCTTGTTGCTTCCTTTTTTCTATGAGCACAAGCATTAAGTTGTTTAAATAATTTGTGGCAGACAATTCAGTTTTCTCCCCTTTGATTCCCTAAGAGTGTTGTAACCCTAAGACTGTTGATTAGCTTGGGGTAGGACGTAGCTTCTCTTCCTGGCATTTCTCCTCCTTGCCTCCTGATGTCTGTGTGCCATCACTGTAATGGCTGTTGGGACACAGTTTGGAACCAAACTTGTGAGCCTGGGGAGAATTATGTTTGTTTCTCCTTGCTTGCCATCATAATAAATGCTTTTGCAGAGCATTGTTTCACTCTGGAAAGTGAAACAATTCTGAGACGGTGAGCATCTTTCTCTAAAACTATTCCCTGCATCATTCACCTGATAAGCAGTAGACCAGAATTCAAGTCTTTCTAATTAATTCAGGCACAGTATTTCCACTTTGAAGTTATATCATTGGTGCTACATAATAGATTAATTGCTACCAATAAATATATGAAACCCCTTAAAATTGATTTTTTATCTCAAAATAGTTAATTTTATTTTTTGAATGAGTAAAAAGCAAAATTTTAAAAAAGGATATAACTAACATCCTAACTTTTTTTGATATAGCAGATACTGTCTTAAATCTCATGCCATGATTTAGAAACAAAAGGGAAGAGACCAGGGAGACTTTTCCATTTCAGGAATTCTGTTGTAGATGAGTTTTTCTGCATGGAAACAGATGAGCCTGTTAATCTATTGAAGTATTGCTGTATTACCTATTGAGACTTGCTACATTTTATAGTGCTTAGTACCACAGTTCTTCCTCTTTGTCCTAAAATTTAACATTTCCTTCCCATAACATGATACTGTCTCATTTGAATTGTAAAACACAACTTTGTAAAAGTGCAGTGATTCCCTTGGATTGTTGGTTCTCATGATGTTGAAGGTGAATGCCAATGCTTCCAGTAGCTGCTGGATTGAATGCATGTGACAGGATACAGAAAGAAAAGGATCAAAGTAACATGTCAATTCCCCGATAATATTTTTCTGTGTAAGCCTATTTTTAAGTTAACAGTGACCAAGTAGATCATATGTTTTCATTCATGTAGCCATATCTTTATGCTCTGCTATTTGACTTGTTCTGGAGATGGAACAAGACAAACTTCAGATGGTAATTCAAACAAGATGTGCAGAAATGAATGATAGTTAGGGTAAGGGGAATGCCTTTTGGTTTAGAAGGATTTATGCAGATGGCTTTGTTTTCTCTTTCTCTACCAGTTTCAAGCTAAGGAAAGCTTAAGATTTATATGACATACAGCTCTTCTATTTCATGTCAGCAGTAAAGATCAAAAAGCAGATTGGCACTTTAAGGAAAAGCCTTAATGCCATGCCTTGAAATAAAAAATTACATGGTGAATTTAAATGTAGGACACTGAAAGAATGTGTCTCAGTTGTGGGGTTGATTTTTTGTTTTTAATTGAGCGGGAATTAGCATTCTTATGGTAATTTTTTCTGTGAAAGACTCAGGATTTTTCCTTCTCTTTTCCATCCCATGAATCTCAAGTGAAAGAAGCATTGCCAAGTCAGCATCATTTCTTGTAAGTGAATGTGTGCACACCTCTGTGTAATTCAGTAACCAAGCATTAGAGCTGTCAGTGTAAGTTCTCAAGATTTTCAGGATTCTTGTCTCTATTGGTATTCTTCATCCTTTGTCAACGTGGCATGCCAAAATTGATGAAAAAACCATCTTGTCTTTCTGGCGCTGTTTTTTGTCTTGGTCAGTTCTGTTTCAATTCCCAGCTTTCTGCATAGGTCTCTTGCCACAAGTCACTGCATTTAGCGAAAGGGAAGGAGAAATACTTTATTGTCTCTTGCTTTAAAAAGAGGGCATTTCAGTTTTGTGATCTTTAAATATGATCCTAAGCAGTAGTAATGTTCTCAGAATGACCGTGTGTTGGCTGCACAAATAAACCGGATTCAGATATTTTGCTGTCAGCTACGTGGGCTAATAAGGCTCTCAGTATCTATTTCTCTGTGTCGTACCACAATAAGGTCCTAATTACCAGGTCCTACACTCTGGTAATAACATATGTTCATTCTTTATATTGCAGTTACTTAAGATATTTGCGGAGCTATTTGGAAAACACATTTATGTGCCTAGTGTCACATCCTCTGCAGAAATAAGAACTTGTAGAAACTGTTATGCTTCGATTTACGAGTGAAAGACAAGCAAAAAATTTACAATTGTGATTAGTTTTCTTTTCAAGTACAATCTGAATTAAAATGGCTGAAAGGAGTGGCTGTTCTTCCTGTCTCTACCACTTAGAAAAATGGCTGACATATACAGCTAGTTACCTCCTGTCACAGTAAGTTTATTTTCTTTGAATCACCATCAACAACAGCAACAAAACATTTACATGCACAGGAGAAAATTGCAGACTGAGTAAATAACTTCTTAGGAAAGGTTCATGCTGTCCAGTGTTTTGCTAAAAGCTTGTCATGACAATCTTAGCTGCATGTGATGACCTGCAGATTGGTAACATTGCTGTCCCTGGAATCCCGAGGCAGCCCAGACCAGCTGCTGGTAATTTTCATTGACTGTGGCCTGATTTTTTTATGAACCTAAAATTTACTTACCACTGACCTTGTGTACAAAAGTAGTTGTGCTTCTTTGTTGAATTTCATTGATTTTTAAAAAGTAACAGTATTTCATTGTAAAGCTGCCTACTTAGATTTGTTGCAAAAAAGCGCGTGTAAGATTAATCTACAGAAAGACTTAAAATTAGATTTTCAAATAAATCTAAATGTGGTAGGTCAAAATGCAAATTATTGAATTACTTTTTTTCCCTATGTTAGCTTTTAGTTATGTGAGCACATGGTGTATTCTTAGATTCATTCCAGTAATGAATATCCCACTAATTTATTAAAATGCAACAAACTATATCCATAATTCCTAAGGTGTCTAAAGACGCTTGATGTTTCCCTCTCTTCTCCTTCATTCTCACTTTGCATATAACACTTCCAGGTAAGGAAGCTTTTGCACATCATTTGCAAAGTTTTGCTAGTGTTCAGTGAGAGATGGGCCCTATAAACATAAAGGCCACGCAGCAAATAGAGTCGCAGCACAAAATTTATATATTGCCATAGACATTCAGAAGTGGGGCCGCAATTTGGAGGTTGCATGCCAAGGCTGTCCAAGTCATGCTTTAGGACAGCCTAGACTAGAGATTAAGTGCAGATGAGAGAATATTCTTAGTGCTTAGAGAACTTGGCTCATAAGGAAAGAACATTGATGTCATCTTCCGCTACATGAAACCTACTCCAAAGTGTTACTCCCAGCTTAATTTTCATTAAATACCTTTGCGGTTGGGTTGACCTCTCAAATTGATTCTGAGCCAGAGAGAAAATCTTATATCCTGCAAAGATGCATTCCTTATCCCACCACTTCCTCCGCAATACTCCAGTGTCCCGAGAAATAGAGACCAGGTGGAAAGGTTGACAGAGTTAATTTCTTCTCTTATTGAGGCCAAGGGTGCGTTAAGCTGGCCAGCAAGGGAATTCTGGAGTTGACCAGTAAAATGTTTTTGAAAGATGGTTCTGTGACTGGAATAGCACAGGTTGTAGCAGTCTTTAGGCACCTTCAGTAGAGAGCTGAAAGGAGCAGTGTTGTGCCCTGGAATCCTGACTACGCTTCATGCTAGAACAAAACAAAGGTCAAAACTGAACCCTTCTGAAAGCAACTGATGGATGCAAAATATAAGTGTGAAAGAGAGCCGTGAGGATATATGTTGTGATAGGAAATTAGTGAAGCCTGACTGCCCTGATTGTGAGCAGGTATTATCTAGTAAAGGAATATTTATTAAGATGAAAACATAGGAAAGAAGAAAAGGTTCCTTTGGCTTTTGGTTTTCCTTTGGGGCTGTTCTCCTAAACTTGTAAAGTGCTGAGAGGAGGAAGCCCTGGCACATCATCTGTGGTTTTTGTTTAATCTACCTAATTTTGCCAAGATAGTACAGTATCATGTAACCAGAAAGTAATTTTTGACAGTGTAGAGACAATAGGCAAAACCATGGGGCTTACTGGATTTTTGTTATGAACGTAAAAACAAAGACCTTGCCCTTGGATTTTTCTGAAACCTCCACAACTCAAACAGTGAAGAAAATTTACAAGGCTCTAAAAGTGAGAACTTACATGATGAAGTAGAAGTAAAACCCTGAAACATGGGTTTTTTCTGAGGTGCAGCTGTGGAATGTGTTTGGGAGTAGGAGTGGACAGTTGCCTGTCTTTCACCTCTGAAAGTTTAAAGTCTAATTAAATGCGCTTTAACAATAGTTGTGTATGTTACATATTACACATTGTTTAAGTAATTTATGTTGGATTATGGTGACCTGAAACACTCAAAAGGCTTGCTTGGCTCAGCAAATAAATGCTACTAAAGAGAGGCTTTATTTAATTAATTTGGCTCAGTTATAGTACAATTAGTCAGGCTGATTTAGTACTTTCTGAGTCTTGGTTTCCCCGAAACAATACAATTTTGCGGACCCTAGATTTCTTGTTCCAGTTTTTCAGAGAACTGAGAAAGGCTTTCTTTCATTGTCAGTGTTGGGGGTTTGTTTGTGGAGTTTTGTTGGTTTTGGTTTTTTTTTTTTAAATCAGGCACAAGTATTTCCCCAAGTGGTATATGAGGATACAGGCAGAGATGGAAATAATTACAGCAATAATTCCATCTACAGGTGTAGATGGGCTGCAGGGGTAGACACTGCTGATTTGTCCTTGCTCTATTGAGGAATTACTGTGGGTTTGCCTTGCATGACTGTTTAATATCTAGTAATTTCTAATTAGAGTGGCTTTTGTAATGTATGAGCAAGACACCGTAACAGAGAGGGATGTAGTTGTGGGTTGTGTGTTCTGGATGCAGGTGCAAAAAAGGTAACTTGTTCCAAAGTTGCATATAAGCAGCATTTCATATCTGCCACCATAAATGCTGGTGATTGACCATGTGCCTTGAATGAACCGTTCCCAAGAACTTTTGAGTGAGGAATAGGCTGGATTTAATACTTGCTTTTATAGTGTGGATAGCAGGACCCTTCCTCTAAACATCCAGTTCACCTATAGCTCCTGTGATGGTGGCAACAACTTGTGGCAGTAAGTTCCACTGCTGCTGTACACAATGTAAAGTAAATTCAACAAAACTTGAGTATTTGTTGAAAGAAGCTTCCTTCCCTGCAGTAGCTTCCAATGTGAAATAGGCTTAATAAAGTGTTAAAAAACCTAGCCCAAAACATCCCTGTTCAAGGTGAGTCAAGGCATTTATGTGTGACTTCCGTCTCTGCTGGTTCTTATTTCATTTGCTCACCTGGCATTTCTAAAAGGTCAGTATTTAGGAAAAGTTGCGAAGCATTTTAAACCAGGTTAGTCTGGCAGTGCTGTTTGCAAGAGGTAGCTGAACACTACCTGTCCTCCATGTAGAGGCTTACCAGGGCTGATTCTCACTTTTTAACCACAGAGCATGGCTATAGAAGCCTGGTTTGAATATTTCCAGCACAAAAACTTTGAGCTTATGCTTTTAATGTGATCTTTGGGATCTGACCAACTACAGAAATACTGTTACCAAGAAGTTACTGTTAGAAGTTCTGTTACCAATGTTGAGATTGTAGAAATGCCCTGAATTTGCACCCAGCACTATGTAGCAGCTCTTTAATAAAAAGAAAACCGAGCGTGTTACCATTTAAAATAATTAGGAAAATACCTCCTGCTAAATGTAATTCTCATAATCTGCTGAATATAGTGAGAAATGACATTTTGTGGGGGCTTTCAAGAACACACAGGGGAGTACTTAGATTTCCTGTTCCAAATAATTCTCTCTTATAAGTATATTCCCTTATTTTTTTATCAATTTTTCTACTGATTTCTCTTGCACGGTACTTAGTCATAATGCTCTTAGAGGTTCTCCTCTGTTGATGCTGTTGTTTTTTGCCATTTAATGCAGAAAGCTGGAAGAAGGTTTGTAGAAACCTGTAGTGCGGTTATATAAAATTAATGTACTCTTCTTCATGCTAGTAAAAGAAACACACAATCAATAGGTAAAGAACTTCTAATATTTCTTTCATGGTCCATAAAGTGCAATCTCATTTGTTCTTATTGGCACCTAAGGTCCTGTGCACATAATTGTTCATTTGCATCATATGTTTTAATCTTGCTGGTAGTTTTGATTTCACCCATCTGGCTCAGTTAGAGCAGTGTAACTCAGCCCAGCTAGGCTGGGGATTGTAGACAGCACCACTGCTCTACTGGAAACCAATCTGCATCCCTTTCAGTTAGTAGGGGTTTTGCTTTAGACTTAGGTTCAGTCCAGTAAGAGCCCTTGACTACTACATTGACTCAAAATCTGTTATAGGAAAATACCTGTCACAGTTTCTAATTGAATACTTCGACAAATCCCATGTGTATAAATGAGGAGTGACGTAGTTGCTTGTGAGTTCACTATCTTCCTACCTGATTTAAAACTATGAATATTCTTTTTTCTTTAACAGTATTTTTGTGCAGGAATTAAATCATTCCCAAAACTTAACATAACATGGGTTTTGCTTTAATTTCAGACTAAGAAATTTTAAAAATTCTGCTTACATGACTTGCAGTATAAAATTACAATCTGTGTGCCCTCCTACAGGTATTGTAAGTCTAGGCTTTTTTTTTGTTTTGTTTTTTTTTTGTTTTTTTTTTTTTTTTTTTTTTTTGTTTTTTTTTTTTTTTTTACTTATTGGTTTAATATGATTGAGAAGTGAGGAAACATTGCCAGTATAAGCTTGATAGGAAAAGATGTGGTATATTCAATGGGCTAGGCAATTACATGTATTTTGTCTTTGTATTCATGTGATCCATAAAAGATGTTCGGTTTCCTCATTATAATTTTTTCTTTCCCATTGCTGCCTCAGTGATGGTAAATGCAGACAGAAAATACTGCTTCAGTAAAGTTTGGACTTCATTATTTCACATCCTGAATGTCTAAAAAGAGAAAAAAGAGAAAAACTGTGCCACAGAGGTATTCCATCCACATTTCTTGAAAATAGTTTCTTGGCAGAAATTGTACTGAAGTAGAAGTCCATTACCATAAACAATTTTTGATTTGCAGGAGCAGTAATTGTATACATACTGCTTGTCAATGCATGTTCTTACATATGGTATAAAACTAAAACATTGCTATCTGATGAGTTCTTCATTTTTGCTGATGTCCTTATTTTGTTTGAGGCATGGTTTATTGGGGCAGCCTGTAGGGCAGAGTAAAACTTTCACGATGAAACCTGAAACTGGATGAAACAAACCTGAAGGCTGGATCAAGTTCACAGGAACATTTGCTGAGGTTTCTAAGTCTGGGCTGAATTTGCAGCCAATCTGTGCTCACTTACTGTGCATTGAAAGAACCACAAGAAATGTATTGGTTTCATATGGTTCCAGCCTTCAGTCACTTCACAGTACTGGTGGCTTCAGTAAAAGCTGGTTGTTGCTTGCTCTAACTCCAGTGAAAGGGAGCTGAGGCCCGTGTCAAGTGATGTAAAATGTCAAGTGAGTGGTTGGACATCAAGTAGGAATGAGACAGAAAGCGACTTTGTGCTGCCAAAAGCACAGAGGAGAAAGGCAGATGTAGGCAGGATCTCACACTTGAGAAACTCCCATTTGGTCATTACTGAGCTACAGTACAAGTGACAAGGATTGGACTGTGCGTGCAGAGTGGGTCTTCTGTTGACAGGGAAGAGAGGACAAGGAATGGCCAGTTAGCAGAAGTGAGGATGCTTCACCTTGTGGGTACAAACGTGAGAGTTTTGTGGAGGATTGAGTTGTCTTTCAGTCAGGGAAACACAAGGGAAAAAGTTTAATTGTGGGATAGAAGTATTTGAGGGGAGTAAAACCTGAGTCAGCTTAGTTACAGGATGACTGAAACATATCAAGAAAGGACAATTCAAGGGACACAATACCACAAACTTAGTCTGGGATGGGTTCTTCAGTGTGATGGATGGGGGCCAGTATCTCAATTTAAGTTAGAGAAGGGTTGTTGAAGGGTTGTTTCTGGATCGTGATGAGTAGATATAAAAGGAAAGATTCCTACTTCAAATTGTCTCTGGTAAATAAAGTCATCTGGCTGCTGGGGGTCACTTAAAAGTGTTGTTTGCTAATCCTCAGGAGATACTTGCTAGCAGCTCTCCCTTGTGAGCACTGTGTCACGGGAGAAGTTTGATGTTTGAATAGAACTTGGTGTCATTCTTCGGAGGTAATACCACTAACAAACTGAACCCTTTTTATTTCTCTGTCAACAGTGCTGAAATAAATCAGCTAGCACTTGAAGTTGCTGAACTTCGGATTAAGTTCCAGTATGGAAATACATCTGGCAAAAAAAAAAACATCTAATGATAAATCAAGAGACATATGTAGGGAGCCCAGTCTCTGAAATTCCACCATACTTCCTGCCAGTCAGAGTTGTGGAACCTGCTGGCCATTTTTGACTAAGCTTAGCAGTAGGGTAGAGGTCTTAAAAGTTAGATAAATTAATCTAATCTTCATCTAATAAGTTGTTGGCTGGGCAAAAAAGACCCAAATTAATGCTCTGGGTATTGAGGGAAAGGACTCAGGTGCTCAATGCTGTCTGGCAGTGCAGCTCTGGGGTAGCCTTAGCACATGCAGAGTTTAGAGGAAGCAGGTTTCCATTACTTCTGCTGGTAACAGGCAATTTATTTTCTGTCCATATCATCTAGTGGAAAACTGCCTATGGCCTTGTGTTTGGCGCTCTAATAGTTCTCACAGTCCTCCCCAGAACTACTGGTTTGTCCTTGGGGAATTCAGAAAATCTCTATGAGAAATGAAGTGCCTTGCTGTAATACTGGCTTTGGATCAGTGGGAGCTGTAAAGAGTAGTGTAAGGTAGAAAACGTTTTAGAAGGAACTTAGAATAAGGAGCTACCAGCCAGATATCTAAGAAACCTTCCAAATTAAATCTTCCTGTTAGGTCTCTTTGGCACCTGTCTCCCTGATGATACTGTGTGTTGCAGGCAAAGCAACAGGCAGGTCTGTGGAGCTGTGATCCATGGGAGCCATGAGAGAGAACAGTATCTAAAGGAACAAATGTTACTGAACAGTGGGTCTTCAAGTTGGGTTTGTGTGCCAATTTCCTTTGTAGCCAAAAGTTTTCTGCTAACTTTCAACAATTAGTCCACAGTATCTGAACTATAACCCCAGTTTTCAAGCGACAGATGCTGAAGACTTGGCTAGATAATTACATTAGCATTTACTTTCCTAAAAACTGTACATAGAGACAGACAGCATACTGGCAAGGCTTGTCCATAAGAGCAACAGTTCACAGAAAGTAGCATTTCATCAGTATGTCTGTGATGCAGCTTTGAGAACAAAACCAGGTAATCCCTGAGGAGCAATTCAGCCAGAGCAGCTCAGAGCTGTAAGAACTGGCCACCAGTACCTTGTAGCTCCTGCTGACTGCATATTTGTGCTCTTTTTTTCTTTCTCTCCACCCGCCAGTTTCCTGTGAAGATGAAATAAATGCAGCTCAGTCTATGCTTCTGTGGTGGTTTTATTTTTCCCTGAGTAAATTCAGAGCATTTCTATTTCTCAGTGCACTGAAACAATAGTGACAGAGCTAAAGGCTTATATTTGATGTGGTGAGAAGCTTTGTGATTTTAAGAGGTGTCATGTAGGTTAAAAGGTGGTGACAGGATATCAAGGATTCATTGCTATGAAGAGGAGCATAGGATCTCACCAGGTAGGAAAAAAGAATGAGAGTGGACTGTACAAGGAGGCCATATTCATTCTTTACCTCTGTTCATGCGTTATAACCTTGAGACTAAGTATGAACATATACTTTCAGATCTTCTTATCCTGTATGGGGATGAAATGGGAGATGCTTTCTGTGGAAATTAGAGAATGAATAATAAATATTCCCAGTAGCATATAAAATACTTTAAAGTAATTTTCCTCAAATACTGTCTCTGTTAAGTGTAGTACGAGTTACAAACTGTTCTTTCCTTACATCATTTGATTTTTGGGAAAGCCATTAGCTAAGGTATGAAGCTGTGAGCCAAAAGGCACAGGTTCTGTTCCCCATCCTATCAATTATCTGCTTTGTGATCTGAGGCAAGTCATTTTTCTGCCCCTGTGTCACTTCCTAATCTGTCTGATGCTTTGGCTGGCTGCTGACAGATCCCCCCATGTCTGTGATGAAAAGTACTTTATATCAGACAGGTGGTGGTGTCAGCTGCATCTCTCTAGTTGGTGTCTGTTCCTACAGCATATTGAGAATTACAGTTAATAAGCTAATCAAATAGAACTGTGTTAATTTAATTTCAAAGACACAGATGTTACTTTAAATTCCACAATATATAACATAGAGGTTCATTTTTCAGGACTGGACAAGACGGGCAATTTAATGTGAATTAAATGCAGAAATTTTCATTCTCGTAAGTGATGACTGCTGTAGTTTAGAAATATTTGGTTAGTTTTTCTGCCACCAACTGTTCATTTTCTTATATGTCTTCTGCTTTAAAATTCTGGTTTAACCAAACAAGAAACCAGACTATCAAGGTGCTCTGTCAAGGGCTGCTTTCTAGTAAAAGTCTGCGTGGAAACACGCAGTGCTGGCAGCTTTGTGAAAGCATAGATACTGGTAGACTTCTTTCAGATTTCAAATTCTTTTTGCTTGGCATTTATGTAATAGGCTGGATCTGTTGGCTTCCTGGACTTGCCATTTGTCAGAAAATAGGCATTTATGAACTTAAAGGCCTGGTATGTATATAATAAAACTAAAATTGAGCTATATAAGCTTTAAAAATTACATTCCAAGAAAGTATCAAAATTAGTCTGTAGTCCATTCTTATCTTTTAACTTCTGGGGTTTTTTAAATAGCACTTGGTAAAAAGCCCACACCTCAAATACATATGTAATATATTGTCCTTCATTGTGTGGAACTGGCGAGCTTAAAATACTATTGACAGGAGAATTTTTTAGTCCAGATGGCCTCAGCTTTGTGTAATTTACCTTTTAATGTATGGCTTGCCAGCTGGGACAACTTTGCTTTGGGTGAAATTTGCATATCCATCAGATATTTGTTACATGCCTGGAAAGAAAAGTGGGAGCAAGTTCTGGCTTACGCTAATACTTTGCTATCACCACATGCTACCACTAAAGCAGCAAAATAAGAATTAGACTCTTCATTTGTTCTCAGCAGTTAAATTATGAGTCTCTGCTTTATAAAGATTAGATATTTTTCCATGAGCTCTTTACTACTGATGAAGCAGGCAGTGCTTTAATCATGAAATTGTTTCACCTTGTTAAAATACTGCCGTTCTTGTTGAACAAATTAAGTTATAAAATATTGAATATGTGCACCAGGCATTTCCAGACTTCAAATAAATTTTCAGACAAAACAAACTAAAACATTATGGGAATTCATGTTTTAATGCTTGATTTTATTCTGGTTCTATTTTTGCTACAGTAGTTTTAAAAGATTAGACATTACTGGTTCTAAAATAGTGCCACACTATTCTTGTAAATGTCCCAATAACAACAATAATTAATATCCCCACATTTGCATTTTAAGCCACTCCATTTCCCTAGTCATCTATTACTTGGATGTGAAAAAATCATTTCTCGTCAAAACTTGGCACAGAATACCTGAATTCCATACTTTTTACCAGATGTAAAAATAAAAGTGAACAAATTCATCTTTTTCCCACCAATTAAAGGGTTCTATAAAAGTATGAGTAAAATTTTGTCCTTGTTTTGATAAATGGTTTTAATTTACAAAAGTTCAGAATACCTCTGATGTAAAAAAAAAAAAAAANAAGAGGGAAGTAGAGAGATGGGACTTAGGGGGATCTGCCTCATGAATGATAATAACATGAAACTGCTGCTTTCCAGAGAATGGCCAACAGCCTCAGCTCCATGGTGATTTCGGAGGAACACTTGCTTTTTGCAGTGCAGTACAATAAGAAAACAGCCATCATCTCCACCTGGCCAGCACTGAGATGGCTTTGGTCACAGGCTGTGGTGAGGGTGCTGATCACATCTGTCTCAAAATACTTCCAGTGGTTAATTCAGGCCAAGAGCCTTGTATTGCTTCAGAGGAATGTGTGTCCTTGTCTTCCCTGAGAAAGAATAGAAATGTTTTTCACTTCTGTCAGTTTTTTGTGAAGACCTTGGTTGTGCCCAAACCCAAACTTACTACAAAAGCCTGTAGCATCCTATTGAATCTTCTTAAGGAAACTTCTTGAGCCTCAGGATATTGAGAGAGAGACCCATTGATTTAGAATTATACTTGATGAGGCACAAGTTTTATTCTGTGATTCACCATTCTAATTATAATTTTCACTGGGGTAAAAAGCTGAGAAATATTGAGAACATTCAGAAAACGGCAGAAGCATCTCCTGCTTTGAGTCAGTAGCCACACAAAGCCCACCAGTGTGCTGGCCAGAGCCCTACCCTGCAACATGTGGAGTGGGTGGGTGGTTGTTTCATACAGAGCTGAGAGTGGTTTTTCTGCTGGATTGGTAAAAATCTGTTGCAATAGTGCTGGGTTTATGCCAATGAATCATCTTTATTTATTTAGGAACACTGTTTTTTTTCAAGCCTGACTTCGGTTCATGAAATTATCACAACTGTGTTTCCCACCAGGGGAATTGAATGGTTTTTGCAGATTTCTGCCCAGAGGTGTTGGCTTGCCTGAGGCGTAGGTGTAAAAGTTGCACATAGCTAAAATATATTATTTTTCTCTTCAGTTAGTGTGCATTGCCACCACTCAAGGAGACCACAGAGGAGACAGTGGCATAAACAGACCAGACAATATTGAAGTCTGCCATCAATTTGTTCTTATTACAGACACAGATTTTTATAACACTTCGGCTTTATTCCAATCTGAGTTGAAGTTTCAGATCTATCTTTGAAAAGTAGTATTTTTGAAAGCCAGAAATGTGTGGATGTGTCCTCATTCATCTGCAGAAGGACGAGTAGGGAGTGAAGGGAGTGGTGTCAGCCTGTATTGTTGGAAGCACATTCCCTCAATGAAGGGCAGGGTGCTGTGGATTCAGATCCCTGCTGTTTGTCTTGGCAGAGGACAAGTTGCTGGGTCCATTTCATGCCTTGCATGAAGGAGGACACAGGTCTACTAAGGCTAGTAGTCTCAGTGAGTGTAAAACACTCACTAATTTAAGGAAGTAGGCTGATACTGAGCCTGAAGAAGAAGGGGGGGAAAATGCAGCCCACCCTTGCTCTAAATATGAAACTATTGGCATACAGGAATAGACATTTAAAATTTATCACAGAAATGAGAGTACTTTGCAGGCGGTGCCCGGTCAGAATGACAAAAGAACAGGCATATTCTGTAACTTGAAACTCAGGATTCCTTCCCATTTCTGTCTCTAGTGGTTAGAGTTCTTCGCTCTTGCTAGATTACAAGTCCGCAGGGACTTTTAAAACTACTTATTCAGACTTTACTGTTTTGGATGTACAAGAGTTAGTTGCATTAAGCTGTAGCTTGGAAAAAAAAACTGAAACCATTTTTATAGCATTTTAAAATAACTTTATTAAAGGATAGCATAAAAGATCACAGTTTTTTTGTTTTTACAGCTCTGCTTTGAAAAGATAATAAAGCTACTATACAGGACAAGTATTAATGTGATTAATGTGTCTGTGTGTTACAACTCTGAATACTCTGAAAGTAGCTTTATATTGGAATGAATGAAAATGTCACATAATGAAACCGCAGAGGAGGAGTACAGTGCTAGGAAAATAACGTGCACTAGTCTCTCACTAGGTAGCATTTTACATTAGCAGAGTGGGCTGGGCTTTTTTTGCCTTCCATATGGGGATCTTAAAGTACTTAACATCAAAGAGGAGCTCTGTTTTGGTACTGTAATTGTTAGAGCTTGGATAATCCTATTGCACAAACATTAGCAGGAAGCTGGGGCTATTGACACGTTGAAGAATACAGTGGAAGTTTTAAAGTGTTTTTTTCTAGGATTATTCTTTAATCATCTATCTGTATTTTAGGCACTTGAGTTCTAATATGTTGGTTTTAAGATGAGATCTAGTATTGAATAAATAAATGTTGCTATTGAGAAGGAGATGGGAAGACAAGGTCTTTTTCCTCTAGAGAAGGATGGATATCTGCCTTCTCGTAGACACTGCATAATTTAGGTTGGAAAGGTTCCCAAGAGGTTTTGTCATTCAGCTCCTGGCCCTAAGTAGGGTTAACCTCAAAGTTAGATGAAGCTGATTAAGGATCTTGTCTCTTTAGGCAACCTTTTCCAGTGCCAAGGTGCTCTTGTGAAATCTTTTTTGTCTATATAAAGCTGAGATTTTTTTTCTGTGCTAAGAAACTTTTATCCATTGACTCTTGCCCTTTTAATGTGTACACATCTCTGAGGAGGGCCTGGTTTAACCTTCTAGCTAGGCAAAATCAGCCAGCTTGCTCAGCTTCCTCACATCTTGCGTGGCGCAGCCTCAGCTGTGCCTCCCTGCTGCCCATCTATTGCTTTGCCTCTTTGCTGGGGTTGCAGAAGTGGATTTGCTCCTCCAGATCAGTCCTCACGAGTGCTGTGTGATGGATTTAATGGATTGGCTCGACCTGCTGCCTGCCATCGTGCTAAATGCAGCACAGGCTGTGGGATTAACCTGTTGCTGCTGTGATGTGTCACTTGCTCTGGGCTAAGATGCTCTCTTCCCATTACCAGTTCTTTCCTAGGACGTAGCATTTCCTAAGCCCTCGGTCGCCGCAATGATCTGTAGTAGCAGTGCTGTACTTAATAACAAAAAAAAACCCCAAACAAAATGAGCTACAGACAGGTGTAGATGCCTAGTTGTCTGTCATGCGTGTCTGACTGTTGAACACCAGAAGTTCGAGTATCAGTCACCAAATATTCAGTTGCTGATCAACCCAAGTTTGCATGAGGAATGTTCTTTGGGTAGTTCCTCTGCGAGTTTGCTGTAAGAGCAGCTCACGTAACCGGGTCAGTTTATGCCTTCAGTGGAATTCTTCTCAATTACAGATGTGACCACTAAGTATTTTAATAACTATGTCACTAATAGTTTAAAAAAACATAAAGGATTAAGAGCCATATGTTCTCCCAGGCATGTGAGCTTACAAATGCAGCATTTTGCTATAAAACTTTTTTTTTTTTCACTTTGGTATGTAGCCACCCCATCCCTTGGAAGAAGTGGGATTCTATCCACAAGCTTCAGGCGAGGGTGTGTGGTCTTACAGCAGCATGGGAGGAGTTGGGTCAAAGGCAGACTTTTATATATGTGCTGTGCTACCGAGGGGAAAGGAAGCAGTAAACCAGAAAGGACTGCCTTCTTTCAGTTCTGGCTCTTTTGGCTTTCACTTCTTCAGCTGAGGAATCCCCCTCCCTTCTCTGCTTCTTGTGTAAGAGCACAGATGCTGTATTGGAGAGCCAGTGGAGCTGTGCTAATGGGGCTGAAGTCTAAATGAGGAGCTCGTCCTGCAGAGCCGACACTGTAGATTTTGTTGTCTGAGATGCATTTTGTGGGATACAAACCATGTTGGATATATAGAGCATATTGTTTATGAAAAATAAATCAAGCAGCCAGGGGAACAGCATGGTATTTTCTGGACAGATCTGCACTTCTGGATGCCAAACATGGTTTCAGTAATCTCATATTTAAGGGAATACAAATTGAAACCTTATTTGAGTGTACCCTGACGGTAGAAATATTTTAATTGATGCAGCTAGTTTGCTGCACAATTTTTTTCTCCACACTCTGTGTGGATGTAAATCAAAAGCATTTTCATTATTTCTTTGAAATGTGTGTAAGCACAAGAGCAATAGGAACAGGATAGTATGTTTAGTCTGATCTGTGGTGCCAAACTTCCAGGCCCGTATAATTTCAATGACTAGTTATATGATTTTGATATTTCTTTCATACTGAATGGTTTTTAGTATCTAATATTCTTGGGTCGGCTATACTGGAGTGAATGGAAGTTTTGTAGATCAGCTTCCAAAGAACAAAGAGAAATTCCAGGTTAAAGTCAGAAGGCAAAATGGTGTGAATCTCCCAGGTGGTACTCAGTCTCTAAAGCTACAGAAAACAGCTTGTAGTTCAGCAAAGGAAACAATTAGACAACCATTAAAGCGCAATCAGGAACATTTTCTGTGTGTGGAAACGATGAGTACTCTTAAAGGATGATCTCTAAGGGTTGAAGTGCAGCCTGAAAGAAAATCAGGCCATGTGCAACTTGTGAAAAACTTGATTACAGTAATTTGACAAACTGTTGGCACAAAGATCTGGTCGTTATGCTGAACCCACTTAAGAAAGAACAAATAATGCCATGCTGAAATATCTTCTTTCAAAGCTTCTCATACTATTTTCCCAATATTTTTTGAATTACTTCATCCCAGTTGCAGCTGGAATTGCAAACTTCTTGCTTCACTTTAGAGAACTGTTGCATCTGAACCAAATATTCCTTTCTGCTGTGGGACTGTTTCAGAGGATATATTATTGGAAGAATGTTATGCAACTTGATATAGACATTTCGAATTTGTTCCATCTTCTTGATTTATAATTGATACAATCTTCACAAGTTCTTCATATGTAGCAAGATGGACTTGTTTCACAGCATTTGGAATCATTTAACTGAGCAAGGAACTTAAAATAATGTGCAAGACTGGGCGGTATTTTAGGTTTGCTTCATGAGTGTCAGTGTTGGTTGTCAGTCCATTATGGTGTTCAATACTGGAGTTGCTGGTGCCATAAGTCGTTTGTGAGCTCAGAATTAAACAAGGAAAGAAGAACTCAGGCAGAGAACATAGTTGCAGAGATGAGAATTACTTTGGACACAGTGACCGTTCCAAATATGGCTGCAGACAAAAATGTACCTTTTCTTGTGTTAGGATCTTTTCTGAATTCCATGTCTTGATTGAAGTCTTGATTGAAGTATTCATTGTCCACATTTTGGGTCTTTTTTTTTTTTTTCTTCTTGTGTTTAATAGGTTTCCTGTCTGTCCTGCAAGCCTCTTTTCTCACTTGCTTCTTTTTAGGGTAAAAAGGGATATCAGTCTACCTCTTCATCATTCACTTTGAAATCAATTGAAAGAATTCATAAGTCTTTCCCTTTCTTCAAGAAGACATTCATTTTATTCAGTTTAGAGTAGGAAATGCATAATGGGAATTGACTGAACTGAATATTTTTTTTCTTCTTGTATTTCTCTTCTCCATGGTGAACACACCTCTTTTGTAGGAGCTGATGACACAGGACCGGTTTTCAGTAACATAAGAATATCTTCCCCAAGTGCCCCACACCATCATAGTGTAGCTCTTTCTTGATCACAAGGCTATGGCTGTAGCTCTGCGTGCACTCTCCAAATAGCTTGTGTGCAGTTGAAAAAATCCAAAGTCATTTTAGTGGCCAAGTTGTGCTTTCAGAAATAAACTGCATTGCAAAGCAAATATGCATCAGTTCCATAAGTGACAGGTTTTTGACTGATACTGTGTCCTGCAGAACCTGATGCTTTTATAAACTCAAGCCAGCCAGAAGGTAGCTAGAATGGAATGACTACTGCAAAAATCAGGGCAGACTTTCCCAGTTTTAAATCTTTAGTGCAATATGTGAGGGTGTGTTGTAAACTTTTTTGATGCTGTTCTGATATAGAGGTCCCTGGAAAGCTCTGAGGGAGTAGGAAGATTAAACCATGCTGAATAATTTTCAGCTTTTTTCTTTCTTTCTCCACTTTACTTGTTAGCCTTATAGGTGTATAAAATTTTAATGGAGACACTGCAAAATGTCATAAGTTTGCAGGAAGATTCTCTAGATTTAACTGTATTTATTTACAAAACGCCTGCACATACAGGCAGAAGTGTTTTTGTGGAATCCTAACTCCATTGGATAATTTTTTGTGGATGAAAATGTTATTTGTTTTTCATGCTATTGGAATCTACCTATATTCTTTTTGTGTGCCTCAGTAAGTTGCCAAATCTGGACATCCCAGAGTGTGACATCCCTCCTTTACCTGAAGGGTTTAAGCTGTGATGGTTTGCAGTATGATCAGGCAATGGGAGAGAGTTCTCTATGGTTTCTATCTGATGCTCCTCTGTAGGGTGTGTCTCAGTTTTGTAAGTTCTTGAAGCAGATAATTCTTTTCTAAACCCGTTTTTTTTAAATACATACATATATATAATATATACACGTGTGTGTGTGTGTGTCTGTGTGTTAGAAATACCTATAAATAATTTCATGAGTCTTTTTAAAAACAAATGATAGGCGTCTTACTGAAAAGTAAAAACAAAGGATGGAAACTATCCTATGGGTCAAAATTACATTTCCATCCCCTTCTGATGTGAAATAAAAGCCTAACCCTATCGGTTTGTGTGACCTATAGGGTCTGTTAGCAGGGGAAGTCAATGAAATGCATCACAATTAACAATGTCTTGTTGATCTCCCACGGACTGGAACTGTAGCAGATAATTGTGCAGTAGTGGGAGTTTTGCCATGACTAGCTTTATCATTTTGTCAGTTTGCTAATAAAAGGTCAGCAAGGGTACAGAGCATCTGAGATTTACATATGGCAGATACGAAAGCGTTCTGGGGAGCCTGCTTCAGAGAGGGGCCGGGGCATTTGTTGCAATTGACACCCATGCTGTGATTCCAGAATTGACAAGAAACGCCATTACTAAGCGGATCTGCCAAGATAATTAGAATTCAGGGTTGCATTTTTAATCTGACTTGAGTCAGATAATTTATCACAGCAGTAGCAAGCTGTCAGGGTCACACAATAAATACTGATTATGGAAGAATAAAGATTAAGTGCAGCCTTACAAAAAAGAAAAAAAGCTATAGGCCAAGCTGTACTTAAGAAACATTTTCTTCCGATACTTCCCAAGCTAATTTCATGTAATATTGGCAAAAAGATCATATCTCTAAAATGAGCTTTTTTATGGACGGAGTTAATGCTGTGCAGGAGTGTCTGTACTTAGGACCTGTTTAAATTTTAAATTGCAAATTGATTGCAAAGAAATATTAATTTTGAAAAGCTGATTTAGCATGACTGTTCTATTCCTATCAGCACCGTAATAATTTGACATACTAAAGGAAGAAATACTCTATTCTGAAAGCAGTCCTAATCTGTTAGCATTAGTAAGATGCTGCATTTTTAATTTAACACAGCTCTTGTTTTTGAGTCACACATGGACAGTTTATGGCACTTTCATTTAATTCAAGAAGCCTATTTATTAAAATACGCAACTTGGAAGACAGTTTTTGAAATCTATTTACAAACTAGTATGTTAAGGATCCAGCACTTCCATAATCACCTATAGTTTTTGAAGGATACAAAATCAAATGAGCACATAGCATTTATGCACATAGTGTGTTTCCTTGAAAAAGAAGCTACTGCAAAGATGAATCATTAATAGATGTATGTTGTCTTAGAAAAGAAATTTCAAGAGATGCTGAAACGCAGTAGCTGCTGTTAGAATACAGTTTCTTAGTAAGGCATTCCATATCTCTTTAATACCTTCAGCAGCCATTTTTAGGTGGTGTGTGGTTATGTTGCTTTCCTTTTCTGCTCCAACACCATAACTTACTGTTCATCCCTGTAAGAAGTTTAAATAAGTAGTTGGTTTTTACTGAAATATCTACAACTGAATACTGTGAAGTCTCAGATGAAAAAATGAGAGTTTTGAGATATTAGCAGCCTTGCATTTTGGAGTTGTTTTTTGATTTGCTTTCTGCCATTGAATATTTCATGTAGAGTGGGTAATGTTTCCACTTTTCTCTTGGCAGCTTTTGTGGTTAACTCATTATTTTGGTTCTGGAAATAGAATTTGTGGTCCTTTTTTGTAATGATAGGACTCTAGTATATCTGCCTAAGGAGAGCAATTACTGTGAAATCTGTTGAATTGAAATTGAGATAATGAAGCGTGGATGAAAGATATTTTAAAAAGTAATATGTTACAAATCTTAGGAATATATATATATTTTAATTGTAACTGTAAAATAAAAGTAAAACATTTTGAAGTATTACTTCATTTCCAAAAAGTAAGTAGATAATTTTCAATAACCAAAGGTCTTTAGTAGCCTTTGAATATAGATTGTTTTCTAAACAGATATACATGACTGTGGTTTTTCAAGAGATTTTCTGCCTCTGTCATAAGCTCAGAAATTACAAAATTCCTCAATATTGACTCTGAGGCAGAGTTAGAAAATGTTTCCTGTTGAAGTCATGAAAATGATTAATTTTGGTAGGTGCATCAATAATGAAGCATCTTGTTTGTGGGGAACAAAGCACTCGAATCTCTCTTTTATTAAGCAGGTCTCTCATATCAGGCACTTGAAATTTCTATGACTTTTTTTTATGGTATACCTAATGAAAGCTTTAGTCTTTAATTTTTTTAAATACCTGATTGTAACCAATGAAAAACTTAACTTTTTTGTGTTACTTGTATGAATGTCATTATTATTATCATCACCATCATCATCATTAATTTTCTCGGTAATGAGTTGTCCTGCTACCTCACTTAAGTAGCAGGGGGCAGAAGTGTGTATAACTACAGCACTCAGCCTTGCTGGGGGGAGCTACACACTGTGTGAGAGATTGTAATTTTGGGGCCAGAAGGATATTAAAGCTCAAATTCAAGGCCAGCCGGGAGAGCAGAGCACTGGGTTGACTGCAGCATGGAAGTAGTTTGTTACTCTTGTCCAACTGCAGTGAGTGCTCAGGGCTACTAACATAAGATACAGCTTTTATGGACCCAGCAGACTCCCCTGCCCAAGTCTGGGGTCGATTTGTCCAGTTAACATTGTTAATGTATTATTAATTTTGTGTTAATAACATAAATAAATCCTGAGGAGGTGTGAGCTTAAATTCTGCACAGTGAAAGAGCTGTGTTTGCAGGCAGGTTGGGAATCGCATCTGCTCAGAGGGCATTATTTAGGAATTTGCTTTCAAATAGCTTCTTTCACAGTCTAACTACAAGGCACAGTAGCTGGAGTTGTGCCTGCAATAAAATAGGAAAAAGAAGGGAGGCCACTCCCTGGAAGCCTGGCAGCTCTGAGCCCTGCAAAACCTCTGGGCTGCTGTTTCCTAGGTTGGGATCTGTCAGGTAAGGATAAAAGAGGGCAGGCAGAGAGGGTTGCTGAGTGCCTGAGCAATGAAGAAAGCACAATAAATAGATCAAACTTGCATAATCTGAACACCTGTGTCCTGGGCATCTTTTTAAGGCACAGTTTCTCCCCCTGGAACAGCTCCTAGGCCTGTGGTGTGTGAGGAGTGGCTGTAACTCCTGTGGGTTACCTGTACCTACCTCAGCAGAGGTGAGGAGGGATGCCCTCAGGGACTCTGCTTTCTGCATACAGCCATCTCCTCTGTAGGTGCTCTTTCTGACCACATCAGGTTCCACAGCTGACAAGCTGAGTGACACACATAATCTTTTCTGTACAAATACTGGCAGCAAATGCAGTGCCAACCTCCCTTTTTGTTGTGATTGTCTATTAATAATGTAGCTCTTATGTTAGTGGAACTCTCTGAAAATGTTACATTATTTACATGCATGTTTGTAAGAAAGGTCACTTAGTTCAGTAATGTTGTATTAATTTAGACATAAGGGAAGGAACAGGTCAGATGAAGAGATAACATTTGTCTGTCTTCCGTAGTGGTCTCACTGATTAATTGACAAAGTCTTAAGCTTATATACTACCATAGGTTATGATTAATTAATTCCTTATAAAATAATAGGAGAGCAAAATAAAAAGCAACTTGAGCATGCTTGTATTCCTCTAGGAATATTAGGAGCAGACTAATCATATTACTGAACACTGTATTATTATTATTATTATTAACACAAATTACTGAACATTGTTCAGTCATCCCATAACACAGTGACTGATGTAGATGGGTAAGTCAAGAACAGCCAAATGGGACTGAGCTGGAAGAGCTGCTTCCAGTGGAGGTGAGACCAGGGCTGCTGCAGTGAGCACTGTGACTTGTTTGGGATGGGATGTAGGGCAGCAAAGGGTGTCTAGCGAAGGGAATAAAGTCGTGTCAGAGAAGGTTAGCTCTCCTTTTGAGGCTAGCCAAGGCTAGGAGAGAACAGCTTAGCTTTTATAAATGTTGTATGAAGAGTACACAAGCAGAGAAGGGAACTATCCAAAGTAAAGAATCACATAGCTAGCAAAACAAATGTTTATAAATTTGTTCATGGATCTTCTGAGGCTGGAAACTGGAAGAAAGTTCTTCACTTGAAGTTGGAGTCACCTTGATGCTTCAGTTACTGTAGAAAATAAAAATTCTGCACCAGGGGGCACTTGTGTGCCCCAAAACTCTGCCAGTGGCAACTAGGCTAGATGATTTGTCACAATAGTTTAAAATGGTTTAAGAATTTTCTTCCCCATGATGTGTTTGAAATAAAATGCCTCTTCATTTTAGAGTGAAAAAACAAGGAGTATAAATGTATTTAACAGTTGAACCTTTGATTCACACAGTACTGTGAACTGCATGGAAATCCAAATGTGAATAAATAGGTATAAGGAATTGGTTAGCCAACGCTCAAGGCACGAAGAAATGCCATGCTACAATTTTATAATGCATGTTACAGCTGTATAAATACGAATAAGTGTTCTGTAAAACCTCTGCGACTTTTTGCACTGTCCTATATGGGCCTTAGGTGGTGCTGTTGCATTTTTTCTTTTGGCAGTGGCTGTTTTTAGTGTTTCAATCGTTTTTATTCTGCTTTGCTTTCTAGATCATACCAGGGAACTAGGAATAGTTGGCTACGCCAATATTTATAAAATTTACCGAGGTGGAACACTAAAACGTAACCGCTTGTCGGGTGCACTTCATTTCCTAATTTGAAACACTTTAACACCTTTATATAAGAACTAAGTAATACTGAGCTATGCTCAGAGCACAAGGCATATCTTGCTCTACGTATGTTATTTTGTCTGACCGGTGTATAAATGTGAGTATAAAAATAAATTAAAGACACAAGATCGAGTAAAACCTCTCCAAAATTAAGTTCAACATGTGGGATTGATGCTGTAAGTTCACAAGTCTTTCAACTTTCCATATGGCTAATTAAAAAGAAAAAAAGTGGCTGAATTTTAGAAAAGAAATGTGTATGTCACATTGGCAACTTGCAGAGTGCCTCCTCTGTTAAAGGACCTATGCACTAGTTTTACATCTAATTTCCTGCCCTTATCTTCCTTATGCCAGCTCACAGTGTGGTTCATTGGGAAACAGTTTGCTTTTTTTTCCTATTTCTTTTTTCACAACATTAAAAAAAAAATTCCCATGAAGGTTTTTTCCACTACAACTGCCTACCCTTTATGCTCTGCAGCCTGCCAAGCTTGCCAAAACTCAGCAGGTAGCCCACATGGTATGCATGTCTGTGTGAGAACGCTCCCCTGATGTGGACAAGATGTTGGTTGTAAAATGAAGCCAACATCTTGTCCACAAGTGTGCAAAAAAAATATCCTCAATCTGGACAGACATGCTTTTGTAGGCTGAATGCATTGGCTGTGTTAATTCAAAGTCTAAACCTTTTAAAACCAGGAAAAAATAATTATATAGTTACACTACCAATAATGCTATCAGTAGTAGTAAAGCTGCAGACATATTTGTTAATCTGAGACTGTTTGGTTAAACTTTTACTGCCCTGGTATTTACAGTAATTCTTTTGGCATCTGTGACTTCAGGGGTTTTATCGCTCCTATTTTAGTCTCCACAACCTGGGAAAATAATGTAACCCCAAGATTGTGGGCTAGCAAAAAACAGCACAAGAATTAAGAGGAGAGATGCAGTGGGTTCAGTCTGCAGTTTGCCCAGAACTTCCTTTGAGATGGATGTTTTTGTTTTGTACCTATGCCCTGTTGGAGCAAGGGAAAGAATAATGTATAGACAGGGAGGGATAGCAGTGACAGATACTGACTCCCTTGCTCCAAACTCTGATATAAACGCATGAAGCAAAGTTGGTTGTATAATGTAAACATAACCAAAAAAAAAAGCCGTACAAGGTTTTGCCCTGGAACTGTGTAAGCTTCATATTTTCCAAACTAAAATTGTCGAAATGTTCTGATTAGTTTAAAATTTGGAAGGACTAAAGTTAGGTTTTCTCTTGGGAGCAAACCAAAAAATTGGCACAAAACTTTAACTATACTTGGGTGTTTTCATTTATTTCCTGAATATGGGCCTGAAATATGGGAAGAACAAAATTTGGTTTAGTTTTCACTTTGGTCTTTTCAGTTTAAGTTTTTGGTTTAGGCTTTTTTAAGCTGTCACAGTTTGAGTACTTATTTAAGTTGAACGTGTTCTGAATTGGCTAGGTCTGCCTAAAACCACGGGGTTTTTTCCCAATCCACGATTTTTTTTTCTCCCAGAAATTTAAAACACCACACTATTACATTACACTTAAAGGTGCACATAGTGATTGAGTACATCCACACTTCAGCTCGAGCAAAACCCCTGCTGATCCACACAGCTCACCTGGGGATGACCCCATGCTGGGGGGGAATGAGGATTCACTCCTTGCTTTAAGGGATGCCTTTCCTCATGATCTGCTGGTATAAGGTTAGTGTAGCTGGTGCTGTTTCTCTCCTCTGCCCTTGCAGCCTGTGTGTTAGGGCTGGGGACAGCCAGACTCCAGAGCATTTCCCTCCACTAGCAGGAGTGCTCTGCAGGGGAAACTCAGAGCTGCAATTGCTTCCTCTGGATTCTCACTTGGACCTAGTTGAATATGGGGATACTTGGCATACCTAGACACTTCCAGTAATATAGACTCATGGCATTTACTTCAGGCATTTCATTTGTTTGGTTTTTTTTTTTTAATGGCTTTTTAAGGAAAAAAAATAATGGAAGCTCTTTGTCTATTACCTGGCAAAGTACACATTGCCTATTCACCATTTACTTGCATTATTGAGCAAAAGCCCTTGAAGGTTTAGGGTTTTTAAATGCATTAGCGTAGCATGTGCACACCTTTTTTTTGTAGACGTAATGGTCAACAGCTTTGAAAAATGTTTGTCTGTTTTAGACTTGCAGATTAATATCTAGTAAAAGTTTGGGCATGTTCTTCCACACAATGCTTTTCCTATCTAGATGATCAAGGTACAAGGTTGACAAGTGTCTGTTTAAATAGCTTCTGGTTTTGTCTTGGTTCATTCTGGTTTGAAATTTAATATTATACAAGATCTAAAACTTAAACTTCAGTATAACTTTCTAATGAAAAGACAGGACTAGGTTTATTTTTAAAAAGAATTTTTAGAAGATGAAACCTCTTATGTGGATGGGGATTTTCTTACAAATAGTTCATGCTCTGTTTCAGGGAGGTAATTTTTTTCATTCCTTTAGGAGATCTTTCTTGATGTACTAATATGCATCACTGTCTTGAAAAATGACTGCATGCTAGTGTTCAGCAGGCAAAGAAAATTACAATGTGTGTAAAACTCCTCCTTGATCGTGCATGACATTGCCCGGTTTATGAGACCTTGCAACTAAAGAGTAATCTATTTTTAAGCATGTAATTATTTTTGGCAGGCAGGTATTTCAAAATACATAACTTACACTTTTTTCTGTTCCAAGTCGACTTCAGACTGTGATATATCCATTCTCATGGTGGAAAGGACTTTTTCATTTTTCTTCATAAATGTCATTTTTGAAGTTTCATTTCAGTCTATTACAGGTGAACATAGCTCATAATTTATGTGTTACACTGACAGACTACAAATAATAATGTCTCTTAGAACAGCAAGTCAGAAAATCACCTAGCATATTAATTACAATTGTCAAGCAATGACTGATCATAAATTTAACATCAAAGACCCAGACTTCCTAAGAAAGCATCTTAAATGCTCTGTTAAAAAAAATTGCCCTTGAAATTGCAAGGTAGATAATAAGTATTAGTGTAATAGTGATGGGTTTTTTTTTTAACCATGGAAATGTCTTTTTAAATAACAATTTGGTAGAAAATTTGGGGGAGGGTGTTATTACTTTATCTCACAGTGTGAGAATTCTACACCTACATGTCAATAATTATATACCATTACACTTGTTTATTTGATTTGTTTATTTCATATCACTTTAGAAGCACCTGAAAGGCAGAGAAAAGGACAATGTTCTCCGTGATGATGTGTAGATGTGTGCAGTGTGGTGTGGCTAAGCCTTCCAGACTGTGTCTTCTCTGTGTCCCCCAGTGCCGCCAAATTCCACCACCTGTAAGCTGCATAGTTCTGAGGAGTGACACGTGTGACCTGCTAGAGGGACAGTGCATGCTCAGTCATCCTACTTCTCTGCTTGGCTTCAAGGCCACATGGTCAGCTTCTTAAAAAAAAAAATTCCAGTTGGATTATTTGTCCTGCGCAAACTTTTGGTTTTTTTTCCATCACAGAGGCAGTTCATGGGGGTGGAATTCAAGCATAGTATGCCTTGACAATTTCCCCTAGGTATGGTCACACCCCAGTTCCACAGCTCAAAGTTGCACAGGTTTAAACTTTTCCCTACATGCAGCCAAGGTCTGGCTTGAATGCAAACCCCAGCCTATGCCCAGAAGGTTTTCCCAGGGGTACTGGCTGAGGTTGGTGGGATTCTGGGTTCGATACCAGCCATGAGTGAGTTCATGTGAGGATTCTGAAGTGACTAGAGGTTTGAAGGATCCCACTGTATATGCCTTTGCATGGGCCTCATTTTCAGAGAACTTTGTAGCTCTTGAAAGTCAGCGGGTTACAATGAATATTTAGACATTTGTCTGAGGTTACAGTTGTGGTTGAAACAACTATAAACACTATGAAAGAAGATCTGGGTCTAAATGTGGAGGGGAGTGGGTCACAGGAAAATCAAGATGAGAGGATGGAATTACAGAAGACACAGGAGGAGCTGGTGTTTATTGCAGTAGGAATTTGAAGGAAGTGGTTTGTATGTCCTTAGGAAATCCAGCTTCATTAGTTCTGTTCTTTACAGAGCTTTTTAATTTAAACTAGATGGGTAGTGGACTCACAATTGGGAAATGACGTGGTGACAAATAGCTTTTCGGTTTTTGCACAGTTGAAGTCCTTTCCTTTTCTCAAATGTATCTCAGAAATTGCTCCCATGGTGTACGTCCAGCCCAATGTCTGAACTAGTAAATGGGAACAGGCAATGGAAAGACTTAGGCAAAAAAATTAATTTGAGGAATATGTGGAAAGTGTCTGTGATGAGGCAAGTCACTCTAAAGTTGTCATCACTTTCATTTGGCATCACTCTGCTGCTGGAGAAGGGGATGATTGCCTCTCCCTGTTCAGGCTGCCTGTTTCGTTTGTGTGCTGACTTGGTGGTTCTGACGTGGTTTTGGTTGGGTTAGCTCTCACTTGGACCAGCTCCACGTTCCAGCTTGCCCACAAGCACACAAACACTTCTGCTGGGAAGAGACAGTGGTGAGAACAGGCAGCTAGGTGTGGAATGAAAGGTGGAACAATTTGCCTTACAAGGATTGGGCCAGGCAAGGGGATTGCAAAACCGTCACCTCCGCAGGGACGGCAGGAAGAGTCAGAGGCTGCATCCAGGGAGAGCTGCTAAAGAGGGATAATCAGCATTAATGTTTCTAAGGACTTCTCAGAACCATTAAAATAATATGTTTTGACACTGAAAGTATTTATATGTCAATAATTACTTTTCAATAATTATTCAGTAAGAGTGTCATTGACTTCTGACACATTATTGATAACAATAGTGGGGGTTATTTTTTTTCCTTTCTCTCTCTCTCTTTTTTCTTCTCCTTTTTTTTCTGTTTTACCAGATCCCATTACTGCACTCTTTTAAGATACAGCACCACTGCACTTGGGTGTACAAGCCTTTATTAAGACATTTTCCTGCCTGGGCAGTTGAGCACCTTGTGTAAACCACAGTACTGAGGGGTGTGTAGGAGCTGGATAAGAGACACTTGGATTATCTATGTAGGCCTACAGCAGAGCAAAGATGGAGCTAGTTTGAAAAAGGTGATGTCCAGGAAAAATAAGTGTTATCTTCAATTATTATCTCTTCGCTGGATTCAGAGTATACTCAACAGTGAGCCTGATTCTTTGAAAACCATAAACATGTTAAAGTTCAGCATTTGAAATGCAGGCAAGCAGACTTAACTTCATCATATTTGGAATCCCAAACACATCATGGAGAAGTTTTCTGTGGTTTTTAATGTCACTAACCTAAATATAACTACTGAATTGCAGCAAAGCTATGCTAGCAGATACACATAATTTGGTTAGTGTTACTTATTCTGTATTTCACATCCATATAAGATGCCTGGTCATGGTATGGACATCTGTCTTCCACTCCTGATAAAACACAAATTACTGGTGGGACAACCACTGGATTCTGGATCCTGTCCACATCTGGGGAAGACTTCTTGTAGCCTGATGCTTTTCAAAAGAATGGCCCTGTGGTAGTGACACTGCATCTTCAGGGACTGAATTTGGGTCCTGACAATAAAAACATCATTCATTTTGGCTGTTCCACTATGAGAAATCAGCAGGTCCATGCAATGGGAGGCATTAGTAAAATTTTTAATTGCCACAATTTAACATTATGGAAAGACAGCATTACAGTGCAAGAATAGCTTATAAGAGCAGGTAATTTTGCAGTTTTCCTTGGGACTGGCAAAGTGAAAAAACCTAAGAACAGCTGCAGAACCCTATACCTTGTTTCCAGCTCTTTAGTGACTTTTTGCAAGCGTTCACCTTGTCTCATTTGCAAAGCAGAATGTCAGTTATCACAAGGCTGAAGGATAAAAAATAAGTAAAACTAATATAGTGCATAAAAGTTATGATTTTTTCAGATTTCACACACATGGCACAGAGGCGGTTTAGAATTATTTCAGGGTTGAGATTTTGTTACATGGTCTAAGGATGCTCTTGAGAGATGAAATGGGGAGGACACAGCCTGAGACTGTATTCTTACCTTTCCTGTGTTATTTTCTTATGTGCACTGGGTGAGAGAGTTTACAGGACAACTTTTATGTTCTGCATGTAAAGCTGTTTCTTATTTTTCTTAAAAGCACTTGGGGAATCCTTAAGGATGAATGGTTTTGGGGTTTAAATGGATTTTGGTTTAGCCAGCCCAATTACTTAGGCAATGGCGAGGACCCTGCAATGTTTTTGGCTAAGTGGAGGACCACATGAACAAGTGGAGAAGGAACTTGGGATCTGAAAACGGATATACCATGGCCTAGCTCCAGATGCAATTTATGACATATGAGAATAATCAAGTCCTGAAAGTGTAAAAACTTAAAATTTGAGAGCCAAATAAAATCTGTTGTAGGGGATTAAGCTAAAATGTACTTAGAGCAGCCTGCATTAGAATTGTTTTATTTCTCATCAGAGCACGAACTGCAAAGGATTGTCAGCAATAAATTTGGTCTTTAGTTTGATAGAAGACATCTTCTGCAACTTGTGAAATCGAATAAAATTCATTAATATGCCATGATTCAAGATTTCTGTAAAGGTTAAGAAAAATATGAGTATTCCTGAATAAAATACTATTAATCATGTGTTTATTCCAGTCTTAAGGCACGTTGACAATTATATTTTCACATCATTGTTCAGCAGTTGCAAACATACCAAAAAATACTGGCAGAAGACTGTTCCGTAAGTGAAAACAGAGAACCTTAAACTTAGGAAATACCTGAAGAAAAGCTTTTTAACTGTTAAATATATATTTATATATTTATATAATTATATATATATTTAATCCCATTAATATTGGAAAGATAAACCAAGTTATTCTTTTTAGATTCTGTTATGACTTTGCAATAAAAGGATGATGCTAAGCACTGCAGATACATGTTGTACAATGCAAGTCGTGACTTGAAGGCCAGGGAATTTCCCAAAAGAGCTTGTTATTTGGGCAGTAAGTTTGTTGTCATTGAAGGTAGTGGGGTTTTTGGTGTAGACTTTGTCTTCTTTGCTTTTACAGGCTGTGGGTTTCTAGATAAGAACTGCTCTACTGAGGAGCCAGAGGAAACCTAGAACTGTATAAACAGTTTCCTCCAATGGACATGAAATTAGTTGTGTCTTTCTCTGCACTGACATCTCTCACACTGTAAGAATCACTATGCCCCTGTTTCACTGGTGTATGTGAGAAGAAACTTAGAATTTCCCAGATTCAGCTTGACTTTTATAACAAATTTCAAATTAGTCCTCCCCCCTGCACTCATCAGAGTTCTGCATGTCCTGGTTTTAATTTCTTTTTTTTTATTATTTTTTTAAAGAATACAGTGAGATCGTATCTTACAGACCCAGAAGTGATGATTATCCCAACAGAGAAACCAGTTGTGGGCTGTTTCATCAGTTCCTGGACAATGATGACAGAGGAGTGGGAAAAGTACGTTCTGATTCAGCTGTTTATTCCCACATGTAGTTACTAGTTTCTAAGTGATGTTCATTTCCTTGACTAAGAATTGCAAAACATGGTGAAATAGGCAGAATATTTGAAAGCACTTTATTTCAAAGTGGAAATAAATAGAACATATAGAGAGCTAAAAGTTCATGGTAATTTGAGGTGGTTGTCTTGAGTTATCCCCAAGTTTTCAATTGGAAAAAAAAGAAAAGTGGGACAAAACCACCACAGAAGCAACTATTCTTCATGTTTCTTAAAAGTCTGGGTTTTGCACCTAGAAACTTCTCCATTTCTTTTGATTATTAATTTTAGTTTTTACAGTGACAGCAGAGTCTTTTGATGACAACGAAGAGCCACCATATGAAGGCAGCTGTGGTACTGATATTATACATCTTTTATGGTCTTCAATTTAGCAAATTGAAACAAAAATTCTTACTGTATGTCTTCTGTGCTAAGGGAAGCTCTCTGAAATTTGCCTGAAGCACAGACATGTGGCCTCATATTGTACAGTTATGTAAGTACTTTACCCCAAGTATCTGGTAGCAGGAAGGTAGTTTTTACTTGTGGTCTCATGGGATAAGCTGTGTTCCAACTTCAGAGGCCAACTCTGTAGATTCCTAGGAGTGCTGACCCATGCTGCTTGTCATCTGTATACTTTACCTGAAGAGTTACTTGTGAATTTCAGGTTTCCCCATCCTACCTTACCTCTGCTGTGTAATTTCCCTGGCAGATTGACTCAAAATTTTGTAATAAAAATTGGAGGGGATGTGGAGGGGGCTGCTAATGTAGAGAGTAAAATGAACCATGACGTGAAAGATTGCTAGTCTGCTCAGGGATATCTTGTTGATAAGTATCTGGTAGTTGATCTGAGAAGGTCTTCACAGAAAACAGGGATTAGGCTGACAAGAGAAGGCTGAACTGCCTCTTTAATCAGTGGAAGAGAGAGGTGCTTCTCAAGGGGGTAGTTCAGACTAGCCAAATTAATCCCTTCTCTCTACATGAAGGGCAATATCAGTGGAGGAAACCAGCAAGATTAGGTGAGTGAAATACAGTGGGCTGGAGAGGTGAGTAAGGTTTATGTGTATTGCTTGGAGATGACTTGATGGGGACTTGGAAAGATTAACTTGATCTCAGTAGCTAATGGAAGGCACGTTTTCTTCCCAAACGTGCAGTGGTTCTTTCCTGCTCATCTTGTGGAGTATCAGCTCTGTCAAATGGCTGATGAGAGATAATCACAGTTAAAAGCTGTGAACAGGCACCTGATCAATTATATCTGTATCAAGGTTTACAAAGTTATTGGTAGTACAGAATGGGTCATTATGGTTACCTAGACATAACATAGGCAAGGAACTGCCCTCACCCACATCTGCAGAGGGATTGTACTATTTTGCAGCAGAAATGAGTATAGAGTGAGAACTCTCACAAGTCTCTGTAACTTGTGATTTGATGCAATGAGTTTATTCTAGAAAAACATCCAATATTGGTTTGAAGCCAAATGAAAGACTTAATTTCACTTGGTAAATCTTCCTTATTGTCAACTAGGTGTTGGGTTTTTTAATTTGAAGTCAGAATGTTTCCAATTCCTATCCATTAGATAATGTTATCCCTCTGTTTATTTCAATTTAAGGGCCTTAATGTATGTTTATAATCCACAGTGAATGATCATTAATTTCCTCTTTGGAAAGTTAAGAGATTTTGTGGCTGTTGTGGTCTATGTGTGCTCTGGGGAAGACTCCTTTTTTTAATGGGTAAAAATTACAAAGAGTTATTACCCAATTTCTAATTTGCTGTGATAGCCAAACGCTTAAGACAAGTCAACCACTGCATTAACTCTTGGAAAGAAAATGAACAGAACATGTCTATCTGGTTTAGCACTAGATTTTGGCAGAGAGGCAGCCTTCTCAGTAGTGAACCAATTATTATGGATAATAATGTTTTAGCTTGCATAGATTGTTTTTCTAGAGCGTTCCCAGCTAATGATAGTCATTAATCCATTGGTAAACTGAGTCTTGAGCTTTCTGTTCTGATCTTTATTTTTTATCTGCTTACTTGAATTGATTTTTAATGTGATAACAGCCAGATTCTTTTTGATCGCCTGATGTCATGGCTGATTGAAGTGTTCTGTTTCTTCCATTAGCTCTTGCCTGCTCATCACTGCCAGTATTGCTGTGAGTAGCTTCCCTCCTTCCCTCCTCCACTCTTATATCAGTTGTGTGGCTTGAGGGACAGGAGGGTTAGTGTTCAGGGGGGGTTGGTTCTTTTCTCACAGAGTTTGCTTTAAATTTTATGCTTTCCATGTTCATGTTTCTGCCATTGAATAGTGAGACTGTGGTGTGGCTTTCCTTGCTGTGCTGAAAATACTCAAACTTCATTTTCTCTTAATCCTTATCACCTGTTCTCTCCCATGTTCTAAATGAGGAAGGCATTGGTGTTGTTGTAATTACACTCTGGTGCATAAGAATTAGCAGCAATAGCCTGTGAGTCTGGGGGAGCAGTCTGTGGATGTGCTGGCTGTGCAGCCCCACATGCCGTGCCAGCTCTTAGGCAGCTGCCATTCCCTTGGCACTCCGGTACACTGAGGCACACAGTGTACCAAAATGTTCTTCAGTTGTGCAGTTTAAGGTCAGAGATGCTCTCCTCCAGCTGGGCAGGTACTGGGAGAGTCGAGGGATGATGATCTGGAGAGTTTTCTCACTGAGCTCATGGGTGCAACACATACATGCTGTAGTTTTTAACAGGAGCTTCAGGCAATGCCTCACTAATCCTGATAATCGAGGGACAGGTATATAAGGCTAGCTCTTTGGAATCAGAATGTCATTCTATCTATTTCTTAACACTGAGCTTTCCTTGTAGTAGCTGAGTTTTAACTCACCCTCCTTGTCTGCTACCGTGGGACTTTGTCCTTAAGGACCTTAACTCCTCCTAACTTCTCAATCCTGCCCAGCCTGCACATTCTGATCCATCTTTGCAGCTTCTTGTCCCGTCAGGTTGCCATGGGCTGTTTTGAGTTGCTGCTGACAAGAATGTGAGCACCCTGAGCGTTGAGCCCTTTTGTGGCAGCACTCCCAGCTTATTCCACTCACCTTGGCTCCCACTCAAGTGCTGGGGTGACCCTGATGGTTTCATTCCACTGCATTGCAGGATTCGAGCAGCGCTGGAGCTGGCTGACGTTGGTATTTGATTTTGCAAGTGGCTGAGCACCTCGTGCAAGTGTTTTCAATTACTCCAGTGTCAGTGGGAGATGAGGATAAAAATGGTGCTGAGCAGCTCCAGCAAGTGGCTGCTATGTCACCCCTGCAAACAGATCAGGCTGTATCACTGTGAAGTTTATTACCTAGGGAGGAAGAATTTGACTTGGGAATGAGGGAGGGTTAACTTTCGGTGCTAAATGTCAACGTTTTTTTACTGCAAATACACATTTCTCAGTGTGGTTTGGTATTTTTTTCATTTTTGGGTGGTTGTTTGTTTTGTTTGTTTTTTTTTTTTTTTTGTTGTGGGGTGGGGTTTTTTGTTTGTTTGTTTGTTTCTGTTTAAAGATTTGGAAGAAGCAAAGTATATTGTGTCAGTGCATTATATTGAAAGAGTTTAAACTTTTTACCACAGATGTTGACTGATGGATGAAAAGTGTTAAGGGTAGCCATTATTGACAATATATTAACAGCAGTCCATATGTTGTTTTCCAGGTCTTTAGATTTGAAAATTACTCCTTGGGTCCTTGACATACGTTTTGGGGAAAATAGAAAAGGACTTTTATCTCTTTAGTCTCGCTATTTGGTGGATATGAATATACCAAAGCAGACTTGGAAGGTGGACAGAGCAGAAAGGAGAGTGGGAAGGTTTTAATAGCTTTTTAGCCCCTGTGAGCGAAATTAAATCTGGAAATCAATACGCCGAAGATTTTTTAAGTCCTTATCTCCAAAGAGAGTACTATGTTAATATGTAAAGGAAAGTCTGTGAAGTTTTTGTGACCAGCAAGCAACAGAAAGTTATTTAACTGTCTGACTTTTAGCTCTCTCTTTCTACATGGTGTTGCTGATGTGAGAGAACTGCCCCTTGCCAAGGGGCTGCTTGGCCCAGGTCAGGGTTTCAGGTGAGACGAACAGCTGAGAAATGCTCTCATACGGGTTCATGTCTGACGCTCGGGGCAGAAGTGGGAAAAAACCTTGGCCATGTGCCTTTCAGCCCAGACAGTGGTTCTCTAGCATGGCAGTTTTGCAGACCAGAGTCAACACTCAGTATTTTCCTAGGCCATAATGCACCGAATTTTGCCCTCTGGCTTCTAATGAACTGCTGTTTAATATAATTTTGTAGACCATCAAGGAACCGCTAAGCATACACTCGTGGGAACCACTGTGCTGAGAGGGACAGAGGTTTCAAGTCCCTGTAGTTGGTCAGACCAGCTCTTAAATGTGGCTAATATTTGCACTGAGGTTGTTGGTGTGGTTTAGGATCTACATAGGATGAGTAGAAATTTGCATTTAAAGCATTTTCTTAGACTAGGTTTTGGCAACATTTTCAGAAGCAGAAAGGGACACAGGTCAGTCTTGCATGCGTGGAGTTGTGCCTTATTATTGACAACCTCAGAAATTCAAAATTCATGTCAGACACTACCACACTTGATTACAGCTATTTTAAATCTTAATTAATAGTTACATTTCTCCTTTCTTACTTTCTGGGTTTTGAGCTTTTAAGATGTTCTCAAGGTGTATTTGCAAACTTGTCTAGAGTTTAAACAATGTTTCAAAATTTGAAAGTTACAGGATGGGTTAGAACATTTTCTGTCATTACATATGCTGTGGTCCTCTTCTCAAAACAGATTCTTTCATCAGGGCTTACCTTAGAGAACCATCAGGAGTCACACAAATTGCTAATTCTGTTGTATGTGCTGAATCCTGTTAGGTATGTGCTGCCTGAGTAACAGCTTCCCAGAAGTAATTTTATCTTGGGCACACTTTTTTAAAACTTCGTTATTTAATTATTTTGGCCCTCAAAAGAACTGCTTTCACTTGGCTGTTAAATTTAAAAAGAAAACACATATATATTTATTTTACAAATGTATTTAATTCATACGTATGCATGTAATAGATACATGTGTATCCATGAATCTCTGTGTGTGTGTGTGTGTATGTATAGATACAGATGAACACATGTACAAGCAGTAATACAGTGCCACTTAAATTCAGGACATGGACTCCTAATCAGGGCAGAAGACCTAAGCTGGAGAGGTATGAAACAGGGCTGAGATCAGAAGGAGTCAGAGTCAAAAGGAGTGGTGGAATGACACTGGTAATGCCGAGAATATGCACGTCGCTTGGGTGTAACAAAGTTGTTGGAGAACAAGGCAGAAATGTTACTGTGGATTGGTAATACGTGTTAACGTGATTGGAGTGTAAGGAACAAAAGTGTAAAAGGGAGAGGTCAGATCTTTTCCAGAGTGGTAAGTGGAAACGATGATGGGAAACTACTAAAAAAGCTGTGGAGATTCATTAGAATTCTCCATTTAATTATTTTCCCTTTACCTATTCATACAGAATCAAAAACTGCAGAAATATCAAGGAGGTGGATAAATTACATGGTTTGGCACACAAACCAACTTAAAACTAGTGCAGATTACAGCAGTCCCTGGATACTAGCTGGAGTTCAACCTGAGACAGGTATTGCTTTAGACAGCACCATGTGCACGTGCCATGTGTTTCTGTATTTTATACACTGACATTGTAGGAAGATGCATTTCATGTTGTTGAAACTAAAAGTGAATGATGGTTCTTTTGGATTGTTCTGGAGGGTGTGAGAGGACAGCTGGCTCTCCTGTTCCCTTTGTGCCAGGTGCTGCTGGTGGTGTTTCTCTGAAGGTGGAGGGTTTAGGACCAGAGGCAATGGGCAGAAACTGATGTATAGGAAATGCCACTTGAATATGAGGAAGAACTTCCTTACTGTGCGAGTGACTGAGCACTGGAACAGATTGGCCAGGGAGGTTGCCAGCTTGCAGAGTCTCCCTCACTGAAGATATCCAAGAACTGTCTGGACACCATCCTGTGCTGTAGGATGACCCTGCTTAAGCAGGGAGATTGGACCTGATGATCCTTTCCAACCTCATCCATTCTATGATTCTGGTTCTGTGAAGTAGGGGAAGACTTTAGGTTTTGTTCCTCATTACTGTCACTGGCAGAGAGTTCCACATTTAAGGAGTTTCATGAGGCCAAGTTGTCTGAAACATCCTTGGTCTGGCCAAATCTGTGGTATTTTTGTGGCATGAAAGATGAGTAATCCACTGAGTTCCCTTCCCTTGTGTTATCTGACACCAAAAACCCACACCTTGAAAAAGTGAGATCTTCGGGGCACCCCAAATTCACAGGTGCTGTTGGCACGGGTTTTCCGCCATGCTGTGATGAGTACTTTCCCACCTTACCTTTCTGAGCCTTTCTGGAGGAGGCCGTGCTTCATAAAGGGGTGAGTACGTAGGTGACTTGTTTTGGGGTGGTGGGGTGGGACAGGTCGCTGTGATGGGATGGACAGTGATGTGGGGCAGCAGGATGGGATGAGGGATGGACGGTGATGAGGGGCAGTGGGATGGGACAAGGGATGCGAGGTGATGGGGATGGACGGTGATTCGGGGCAGCAGGACGGGACAAGGGATGGACAGTGATGGGGACGGACGGTGATGCGGGGCAGTGGGACGGACGAGGAATGCGAGGTGATGGGGATGGATGGTGATGCAGGGCAGTGGGATGGGACGAGGGATGCGAGGTGATGGGGATGGATGGTGATGCAGGGCACTGGGATGGGACGAGGGATGCGAGTGGTGCGGGCGGCGGGCGCTGCCTGCAGAGGGCTCTGTGACACCGCGTTTCCCCCGGCCAAGTGCCGGCGCGGGGGGGAAGGGAGCGCTGGGGTAACGCTTCCAACAGTCTGGTCTTAGTCTGGTAAACAGACTAGGAATTGTGGGCTAAGTCCTTTTCCTCAGGCTTTGCACCAAGGCTGAGATCAGATGACTCAGTCCGGACTCATTATTTTAATAGCCTACAGCTAGTTCACATAGCAGCGGGAGTCCACAAAAAAGGCATTTAATTGTTGAAACTCAAACTGGTACATTGTAACTGCAGATTATAGTATTCAGATTTAAGCGATTCAAGTAATTTATAAAGCTTTTGCACAAGCAAACTGAAAGTTAAAATACTGATATTGTAATAAAAAGTAAATAAAACATACTTTCGTATGTTGAGACCCAATTACAGAGCATGATTTAATTTAACAAACTTAAAACAGGCAGGTGATATTTGCCAACATTACTACAGCTGTGTTTTACATTAGGAAATTAATTAAAATAGTAATTTATACTTTTTTCCACTTGCAAGTCTTGGGCCTTTCTGTATTACACCATCTATTTTCTCTTCATTCATTGTGTTAGGGTGCATTTGTAACCTCACTTAGGCTGCATCACAACTTTGGGGTTGTTTTTTTTTCCTTACCTAATGAAAAACTGGCTTTCTGCAATAACACCAGCGAAGCAGATCAAACAGGGCTGAAGGAGCTTCCCTGCTGTCTGCCTGAGAAGCAGTGCATTGTTAGTTATTCAGATGTCAGTCCTTTTCTTCTGCATCCTTGCAGGGTTTTGATGGTTTCATCAGATCACTCGAGCTGGAGGTGGGAGGGTGGCTGCCAGTGAGGCATGCAAGGGAATGGTTTCCTGTTAGACTGAGCAAAAATGGGGGATTTGCTGCACTCCCATACATGCCTGGGTCTGGTGCAATAGCACAGTGCGAGACTAACAGGAACAAAATTTCAAAATGCAAATCAGTGTTCCGCTTTTATACCTCAGGGCTGAATAATGGGACCTCAGGAGCTATTCTTAGTTCTTGGGTACTTTCCTCTCCCCAAACTGCTAAAACAGTGGTGATTACATAATGAACTGTTAACTTTGTCAGTCAAATCAGCGTAAAGCGTAGAAAAGTACATCTTTTTAAAATAGCACATAATGATTATCTTCTTCCTTCTCCTCTTTTCCTTGTCTGTCTTCACCTGAACTTTGTTACCTTCAAGGAGGAATCTTTCGTGTTGACTATTTTATAGACGTGTGACTCATTGCAGCAGAGTCTGAAGAATTGGGAATGTTCAATTCGCCATTTTAGTGGGGCTGAATAGTTTGTAAGTTGCTATCGTCCTTTCAAACAACTCACGATGCCTGAAAACTTGGTTTATTAAGACCAGACATTTCACATTCCTAATGTTAAGATTGCTGCAATTTTCCATTATAAGCTTTACCCCACCCAGTCCTCTGAATACAGATTTTATAAATCAGTTTCAAGAAATGGTTCTCCATCTAAATCTGCACTTACATTTTGAGCTTGGGAGAAAATCCTTGAGCTGAATGCTCTTTCTCAACTGGAGAATCATGTTCTGTATCAGTGTTTTCACAAATGGATTTAATTTCTTTAAAAATCAGACTGTGACTGAATTGTGAGTGACTTTGGTGTCTGTGTTTTTGTCAAAAAAAATACTGCATCTGTAGGTTTTAGGGATTAATTTACTATGCATATTATTATCAGTTTCTTTTTTGCCATATTTATATTGAATGGGTATTCTGGATTGCTTAGTGCCTGGAGGAGCCAGTGCAGACATTGTATATGTGATACATTTCTGAAAGACTGAAAAATGTGTTGGTTAATGTGCTTAAATAATATACTGCGTAAAATACTGAAGATTGTTTTATTTATGCAGATTGATATTAGACATCCTTAGAGTTAATAAGCAATGCTTTGTGATAATATCTATTTTTAAATTTTTGCATGATGAATCTGTCTTTGGGTGTTGAGTTGAATTCTCAGGAGAACTCAACACGGAATGACACAAGAATAGCTGGACATAAATGGAACATTATAAGAATAGAATATCTGACATTTCAGCTCCCTGCTTCTTAAAGCTAAAAGTCCTTGAGGCGTCAATAAAATGAAACAGAGTCCAACAGTAAAAGTGTGTGTCATGTGTACACAGATCTACTTCTCTGTAGGGCTGACTGAAAGAAATTGTTTTTACATAAATAGTTACAATAAGCTCTTCAAGAAGGAAAGAGGGTGGACCAGTAATGGAAAAAAAATACAGTATTTTGGGTTAAGCACATCTGAACATAAAACATGCTACTGAACTGGGCAATCTGACAGTACTGGAGCCTGTGCAGAGAGCCAGAGCAGGGCTTCTAAGCTACTTAGTCCCACATAAGAACTATTTTGAGATTCAAGTCAAATTTAGGACATACAGACCCTTTATTTTTTATTCTGTGGGCAGCTTAATTCAATTTTCTCCAGAGACATTAGTAATTTATTGAAGTTTATAATTTCTACAAATAAGAAGCCACACACAATATATTACCCTGTACTTTCACTAAAGTAAAAGTTAAATTTTTACTCTGCTTTTAAGAATTTTGCATTTCATTCATGTGAAAGCTTAGAGTGGTCTAGTATGTCATAAGATGTGAAATTACAGCATTTAAAATATTTAAATTTAATAACTGATAGGTTAAGTTAGAGTATTGGTGAAAAGATGCTATCAGTATTCTTTCATCTGAGATTGTCTTTAGTCATACTAAGAAAAATAATTCGGAGAGTTTTGTTTCTATGATGCAAATTTAAAAACTGTCAGGGTGCATTTTTTAAAATTATGTGGTTTAAAAAATACTTTAAATGAAGAAGTTGCTTTTCATGTCACATTATTTATGTCTGCTAGGATTCTCATTTCGGTCTCTGTAACATTTTATGGCTGTGTGACATTATTCCTGTATATTAACAAGGGTATGAACTGAAATGTAAGGATTCACAAAGTTGTATTCAACAATTAATTAGGCAGTAATGCATAAAGTATCTGCTGTTAGCAGCAGGCGAGGGCTGGTTTGTTCGTTAGTGGCTGCAAGCAAAGCCAAGGCTGATAAATGTCCCAATAAGCCACTTAGTGAGTGCAGGGGGAGATTTCTGAAATAAGAACCACCACATTACGCTAAAGGCAGGGCTTTAGCACCCCTGCAGCACCTTAAAAATCTGCCCCAGCTGCAAGAAACTCTGCCAGTGTTTCACACCATCCAAATGCTCCTTTTCACCAACGGCAGAACTCTGGAATGAGTTTGGTAAGAAATAAGTTGATGTCGAGACAGAACACAGGATAATGAGCATTTCCATCAGATGTGAGGGTTATCATGACTTTTTAAACTCTCTGCATTTGTAGAAGGGGTGAAAATATCACACCAAACTATATCAAGTGGTTGCTGCTTTCCTGCTAATTACCTCTTCAATTATCTCCTTTGCTTAACTATTGCTTTTTACTCCGTGGAAATTACAGAATTTTGAAGACACAGCTAAGTTACAGCTCCTTTCTGAAACTCACTCCTATTTACTTCAAATAGGGTGGAAAAAACTGGGGAGGATGTGGGAGGGGAAAGGAAGAGAACTAGCAGTATGTTTCTAATGTTTTGGAAATTACTGTTGTTCTCGTGAATTTTGATGAGCTCTTAATTTTTTTCCTCTTAAACACTGAAATGGCGTTTTTTTCTTTTAAGAACATCAGAAAGACAGCATGGGCTTCTCCTTGAGTCTCCATCATCAGTCAAGGGAATAAGAAATGAATTTTTATTATGAATGAAATATATAAAATACGACTGCATCTGCCCTGATTGTTACTGTTCGAATGTTATCTATCCAGTGTGCATTTTTTCTGAAAATTTAAAAATAATATAAAATAAAATGCAGCCCTCAATTTTTTATTTGCTGTATTGCCTAAATTCAAGAAAGAAAATGCAAAAGTACCATGTAATCCAAAAAATAAAACCCCACAAAAAATAATTTCTACATTTTAATTTTAAGTAAATTTTAAGTGAATTTTAAGTAAACAGCTATTTTTGTGATGCGCTGAACATACAACACTGATTCATATTTGTTTGGTTTTAATTTTAAATTAAATATTATTTTTCTGCTTCTTGAAAAGAAGATATAGGAAAATAAGTGTAAGCAGAACAGAAGAGAAGAAAAAGAAAACAGAATAAAGAAAAAAAAATTAAAAAGAGCTCCTTTCCAAAGAGAAAATATTAAAATCCGTATATTTAATATCATAAGTATTTAATCTATGACATAAAATATAGTAAATAATTATAAAATGGAAACCTAGGGCTTGTGTTCAGTGTTTAGTATTTCTGTTAACCAAAGTATGAAGTGTGATTCACACTGATGGTTTTGTGTATTCCCAAAATCAAGAGAGATACTAAATTTTTTTCCATTGCTTTTAACACTGCCTTGTATTGATTAACAGTGAGTAAACACATGCTTTACTGTAGGCAATTATATGATTTGGGATGGTTTATTTTTATTCTGTTTGAGTGGTAATAGATTATTTGGCATATCACTGTCTGTTAGCTCCACTTACACATTTAGATATGAAATTACTCAATCTTCTGAATCAATTTTCCACGCTAGAAGCACAAAATACCTCCTTGGTGAATATTTTATTGTGTCTTATTGTATCTTTTAAGAATGTGTGAAGACAAGACAAATAAAGTAAACCCACTGAACTCTCACTCATATTTAGCGGATTTTTCTGAGGTTGCAGCCTTGAATGTACTGACAGCAATGAGTGTGATTGAATGTTGTGTTTGAGTCTGTCAGTGAAGAGGCAGAAATGCAATTTAAATTTTTTAAGGTACATGTGCAGCCTAATAATCTCTACTACATTGGCTTGAGATGTAAATATTCAGAAAAATATGTATTACTCTGTAGCTGATTTTGTGGCAGTAACAGTTTTACATCTTGAGACAACTGGTCGAATAATGGAAGTGAAAGAATTGTACTGGCGATGAATTATCCCTAAGGCCAATAATAAAAAGAAATCTGATTCTGTCCTATCTGTCTAAGATACTCATCAGTTTGTCATAAATTTTCCATATTTAGGACATAGGAAAAGTTTTCAATAGATGAGTCTGACTACAACTGGCACTGAGATTGAGCACTGAATTCGCTTTTAAGACCTGATCTCAGTGAGTGAGCACGCTGAAGTCCTACGCAGATGTGGGGTGTTTCTGCCATAAATACTGGGCTAGAAGAGTTCTTTCCAGAAACTTAGAAATGCCCTTTAATGATCTGTTTGATTTGGTTAGTGCCTGTTGTAAAATCAGTACAGGTTTTGCGAGAATAATTGGGAAGGGATTAATATTTTGGGCTGTTTCTTCCCCATTTGTTACATTTTTTGTGAAATTAGAAAAGAAGCAAGACCATCCAAAGGGGATTTTGTATGAATCATATACCTCAGCATTATGCAAATGCTCTGTAATCTAAATAGTGTGAAGGCGTGGGGGGATTATGTATGGTTTTAATGGGGGTTTTTCACACTGATGTTTCTTTTAGGGTTTTTCTAAAACTATAATGAAAGATCTCTAAAGATAAAAGTTTGTTGCTAGCTTCTGTGAAGCAGAACACAAAGAGCTGCAGAATACTTCTGTTTTCCCCACACTACAAAGAATAATATGTGGAAGTGCTCAAGGATGTTCTTCAAATTATTTGAGTTAATGGATGGTCTAAAACTTGCTCATATATTTCTTTTCTCATGATCACTTAAATAGTGTGGCAAGACATTACTGGGGCTATCTATTGTCTTTGTTTTGGCTCAGTGTTGTTCAGGTTCAACTGAGAAAAGCCTTTCCATCCTTTCCAGGACACAAGACAGCCCAGGTCTGTGAACTTGTCTGTGAACATGTACTGCTGAACTCCCACCATTTTGATTTCACCAGATTTTTCCTTAACCCATTAGAAGCTCAACTTGATAATTTTCTCTTCTTTCTGGCATTGGTGAAGTCAAACCACTTCACTGCCTTGACAAGAAAAGATAAAGTAAAATGTATGGAGGACAGCTCCTGACTTGAGGAGTCCACAGAGTCCTGTCCTACTAAAATGGGGTAGGACTTCCTTGAGAAGTGGATTCTCCTAATCACTCTTCAAACTAGAGATCTCCAGATGTTTTAAAATACCATACAACTAGAAGTACTTTCCATCCTAGCCTTTTTTTTTTTCCTAAAACACTGTTAATGTGATGGGGAAGACTGAAAGCTAAAACTACCCACCCCCACCACTTTATTTCTCTTGGTACAGCACAGACAAAGAATAGCATAAACATCTTGAGGCAAAAGTGGGAAAAGATTGAGGGGAGAAAATAGATACAGCAAGGACCTTGGTCTGGTGGGTGTGAAGAATAGCGAGAGAATTAATGTGTGGCTTTCATGTATGTATGTAATAAAAATCTGTAAGTAAATGTGACCACTTTTTATCTAAATACAATACTACCACGAGGCAGCACAAATCTGTAATAGAGCCCTGTGGATTTTTTTCCTCCAGTCTTGAAGTTGAGCAGGTGTCAGGCTAAGGAGCAATCTGCTGAAATACAAGTGATGGAAGCTCAGCATGTTCTCATGTTCTGGTAAAAGTGACAGGCTTTCCCAGGGCAGGTTAGCCAAATTAGGCAAACATGAATATGACTTGAATGCTACTATAAATGGTTTTCCATAATTGTTTGGTCATAAGGAAAGGTCAGAACTAATTCTATTCTGCTGTCTTTCCCTGTTGTGGGCTAGTACTAGTTGGTAGTGGTATGGCACAGGACAGAGTGTATTTGTTACTGTCAGATAGTGCTGTACATTTTTTTAAGCTTCTGTGCAGGTGGACAGTGTTGTGGAGCAATCCTGGACTTGAGTCTCTGTGTGGTGTAATTTGCTTGTTTTGCCAACTCAGAATAATCCCCCTCCCTTCTCTTGCCTGTGCACGCGGTAACTGGAGCACAGTAGACTCGTGATTGTGACACATCTTCTGTTGGTATGTGTTTCAGAGACTAGATCATGAAGAAACAAAATGTAGCAAATTAATACTCAAACCCAAGCAGGTAGCTGTGATGCACCTTCTTCACTGGCAGTGTGAATGTCTGTGGACAGGAGGAAAGGGCACTTCATGCTCTGAAGAGAACTTCTAGGAATACACATTCTGAAGAGTGACCTGGGTACTTTTTTTTCCTTTTCAGTTTACCTGCAGCTCATTTTTATAACCCTTACCCTCAGTCTGGGTGTATGAGTCCAGAGCTCTGGACTGCCTTAAACTGCCTTAGCATTGTGTGTAGCATAGGTTTTATGATAAACTAACTTTGACATCATCCCGTGAGTCACACTGGGGCACGATCGTGAAGCAGTGCACGTTAACAGCATAAGGAGATCTCTTAGACTATGTTCTGTTCATTCTTGACTCCAAAGCTTTTGGGGATGACGAGTCTTAGAAATACTGGAAAAGGTTTGTTTGGAAAATGCCTTTTTTTTTTTTTTAATTTGAGCATAGCCCCTGCTTTTTGTTACTTTTTGTGTTGGTAACAAGAGCTGACGCTGTTTGTATTATAGTGCCACCTATATGAAAGGTTGTGCAACACTTTCCATTATAAGACTGTTTCAGTTGCTTATGTTGCCAGCATTCATCTGTTTGGGCTGAAATTTTCCATGCTGGGTGTTTCCTCCAGGCTGAATTTCTTGGGAAAGTTTCAGTAAAAATATTTGAACCATTCCAGGGAATGAGAAGAGGGGGAAAAAACATATTTTGCTCATGTTTATTAAAGTTGCTGCAAGCACTTGATTCAGAAATCACTGCACCTACGTTTTTTGGAGCAGGGAATGGAATAATTAGGAAGGTTGAAAGAATGAGGAAAGAAATAATGGGTGTAGAAGAGATTTCTTTAGAAAGAGTTTGCTTCTGCCTGATGTTATGAACTGTTGGCAAGAAAGCACACAGACCCCATGCTTCTCAAAACAGGGTCAGTGAATGGCTGGGAGCTGAATGATCCTCCTTGTTTCACTGCACCTATATGATATATTGGTTTGAGGGAGAGAGGATTATGAGGTGTAAACAAAATCACATGCAACAGAAAAGGTGACTGAAATGTGCACAGTGGTGGAACAAGAGGGGCAGGGTTATAACAATTTGAAAATAGCTTTGCTCAGCACAGAGATGGGTCTGAAGATGGTGAGACAGACTATCAAGAAGATGGGATTTAACCTAAGTGGTCTCACAGCAGCCTTTTTTAGTTACAGTTCATTTCCTGTTTCCCAGACATCTTGTGCATTTAAATGAGGCACAGAAAATTGTATGCAGGCATGTAATTTAGAGACCAGTATTCAACCCTAACTCCAGCATGTTTCATTCGTGAACACTTGATGTTGCAACCATAATGGACTTCCAACATGAAAATTAAAGACTTAGTTGGAAATGTCATTCTATATCCATCATTACAATGCTTATATTTTAAGCTTTGAAGAACACTGCCATAGTCAGACACAAGTATAATACTGCATTTCAGTTAAAATAATGAAAAATGGTTTTTTTTAATCCATTCAGACAAGTTTCATTTTCAAACCCACAGCACTGCCAGTGCTTCAGCAAACATGTATGGGTCTGTTTGGATCTGGAAAGGTTAATTCCATACATGAGATGTTGGAAACTGAACTTCTCAACACACTCTGCCTTCCATTTCTCAGGTTCACAGTGTAGACAACAAATGACATTTTGGAATATACTTTACATGCTTAGCCCAAATGGGAATGAGTTAAGAGGACATGGAGAAGTTTCAGTTATAACTTCACATTTTCCTGATTTTTATGGACTTCAATCAGAGTGGTTATAACTCAATATTATTTTAACATTGTTATTTGTGGCTGAGTTTACTAAAGAACAACTTTCATGCTGCCGCTTTTAATATCTCACAGTTGAAATTGTCTTCCAACTTTTCAAGGATTTATAATGTTACCATAACATTTTCTTAAGGAATAAGGCTTCCCATCCAGAAGCAAGCATACATCATAGTACAAATAGCAAAAATAGTGAATTAGACATTTCCTAGTTAGAGGAAAGCAAATGTGTACTGTATGACCACTTTATTAAAATTCTTTAACTTATATTTTCTTGAATGAAATTTAGACTTCCATTTGAAGGCTGCTTTGTCAATATCATCTGCACCCTTGGAAGAAGAGAAATTTAGCACTCCACTGTTACTATGAATATCTGCATTTTAAATATTGGCCTCATAAAAATGCCACATCTGGGCTTGACATGATGTATTGTTTTGTCAGTTCAAAGAAGATAAGCTGTCATGTCACATACCTGTTTATTAATACTTGTGTGTTGATGTTACTTATCATGGCAAAGATCCACTTATTAATGGCTTCATGGTATGGACAGACAGGATGCATCTTTATTGCTCTAATGGTACCTAAACTTTTATGCCATAGTATTTTGAAACTGTGGTCAAACTTAAGTTTTTATTCTGTATCATGTGTTAGTGCATATTGTTTTTGTTCACTGGCAGGTCTAGTTTTTATTTCAGCCTCAAGGACAGAGGGCTGTACTGACAAGGTGATTTACTTTAGCCTGTCTTAGGAATCCTTCAAGGTAGCCATAATTATTAATGTATATCCATATACAGTAGTGGAAGGGAAAGACAAAGGATTAAAATGTCTCTTGAATGCTAAGTCATGAAGTCTGACTTGCAGAGGTCCTGTTGTGAGGGAACACCAGTCTTTTGAAGTGAGAGTTAATACAGGAGCCAGAAGCTTTGAAAGTTGCTTTGAAAGTCAGCATAAAGCACCATCAGGTCTTCTAGTGTAACTCTTTGTGTATACTTGGAATAAAAGTGGTCTTTTTCAGTTCAAATGTTCCTTTTTGAAAGGAATCAGAATAAAAGTGACAAAAGCACCTTTTATTCCAGGTGGGATATCCCATGCAAAAAGTTGCACTGCTGGAATTACAGCACTACTGGTGCACACCTTGCATCATGCTGGTGGGATTCCCTCTCAGCACCCCACAGAGGTGAACCTTGAGTTGCATCAGGCCTTCAGCAGCCTGTACAGAGCTCTACAGATCTCATTTGGTTTTCAAGAGCTGGGAATTCCAGTTTGAGGAATTGCAATTTAATTAGACATTTTTTATGCCAGGCAACATTGTCTAAAACCCTTAGTAAAAGAATGTGAAAATTATTCTATCTATTGAAAATTATCTATCTACACAAAGTAATTAAATCTATCCCTTTGACCTTCAGATTGAAGGTCATTTGCTGCTAACATTTTTCTCAGCTGTTTTTTCACAGAATTATTGAATGTAGTTACTGTAAGGGACTGAGTACAATAATTATATTGTTGTTTGTAGTGCTGAGCTCTGGTGGGATTTTAAAAAACTTGTGTGTTTGCACATGGTGCAAGTATCTAATGTAAGTTTTATTGAAATCAGAAGGAAATGGCCCAGATGTTGAACACATAAAGCTGTTGATGGAGAAGTTTGTATTCTGTAAATTTGTGTGTTGCAGAGGAACTTGTCATGGCTGAGTTTGAAACTCCATATGGTCACTGAGGGCAAAAAATACTTTATCTTTACCTAAAGCTTGCTGGTCAACAGTGGTTTAAAGCTCTCATCCTCATGATTATCCTTATTCTAGGTTTATGACTGATGCAGCTCGACGTGAGCAGGAGTCTTTGAAGAAAAAGATTCAGCCGAAACTCTCTTTGACTTTGTCAAGCACAGTGTCCCGTGGGAATGTATCTACTCCACCTCGCCACAGCAGTGGAAGCCTTACTCCTCCAGTCACCCCTCCAATCACTCCCTCCTCTTCATTTCGTAGTAGTACTCCTACAGGTAAGCACCTACTCTTTAATTCATCCCAAATAAAGGGAGCAGTTTTGCTGTGTGGCACTTGGAGAACAGAAAACATACTGAGGCATTGGTAAGAAGAGCCCTGAAAAATAAAACAGAAAAGCTTTGTGCTATTTTACATTTGGTCTGCAGTCCCTAAAATGTGTTTGGGCCTTTGTTTCCAAATTTTCTGCTAAAGCAGAGAAGGACACTAACTTCAAACGTCGTAGTTGAAATTATTATGTGAAAAAACTAACCTTACCAGAAATGCCACATATACAAAAGACCCCTTATGTATCAGTAGGAGAGCTCTGCCTGTGGTACAGTGAAAGATTTTTAAAAAGTGGTATCATATCTTCCCCCTACCCCATTCACCTCCCACTTTTTTTTTTGGTGGGGGGAAAATGGAATTCATAGTAAGTGGTCAGAGAGGAATGTTCTGCTGCTGTCATCGTGTAGAAATTACTTTCATTAGGAAACCATGTTCCTGAAAATAAATAAATGAAAAAAGGGATCTATATTTCCGCCAAAAGCTAATATTGCAGTGGTTTTCCAGGGTATAAAAGTCCTGGGAATTTTATCACGCTGATTAGAGTAACTGAAAATTGCCTGCTATCCTGAACCAGATCTCTTGGCCTAAGTTAGTCTGATTTACTTTAGGTAGAGATCTTGTAAGGTAATTCTGGTACACTTCAGACTAAATACCAGTATTTTCTTCTAAAAAGCTAAATGCTTATAATAGGTTCAATAAATTAGGTTCAATAAATAGGTTCAATATATTCTCCTTAGCAGGAGATCATGTGAGCATCATTGCCCTAAAAAACTGTTATGCCACATGATTTTTGTATAGGCTATTTCATGTCTTAGTATTAATGATTAAATGGAAAAGTTGTAGCAGTCCTTGAGGTGTTCTGTCTGCAAGTTGTAAAATGAAGTGGTTGTTCAGTATGTCCCTGATTATGAAAAAGGGAAGCACGTTGAGAAAAGCTAAATGATAAAGTCCTAATGTAATTCAGAAAATTTTAGATTTTCTTAATTATCTCCTGTTTGAAACAAACTGATTCATTTCCTTGACATCCTACAGATGGCAAGGAGTTTTTTCTTTCTTTTGTTTACTTTTTGTACAGCTCCTCCTGAGAAGGCTAATTCATGATGTGGGCAGGTAGTATAACCTTGCACGTCTGTCAGCAATACTGGCTAGTGATGTACTCTTTGAAACATGTTCCATCAAATAATAAAGAAAAAAAGTCAGCATCTGTCTACCAAAATATTTTTATTATTTCTACATTTCCCAAACTTTTTAAAGTTAGTCAGAATGTTGTTTTACCTGCAGTTAAGAGAATCAGTTTGTTATGGCTGCATTTCTGCAAGTCCTGCCTGCCAGCTTATAAATAATGCCGGCTTCCACTTTCTGCACCCTCTGTTCCAAGTTCCCTTTTGGACCCCTGTTCCAAAGCTAGGTTTGTAACATCCTAGTAGCAAAAAACATATATTCTTTCTTTAAGACTTCTTTAAACATTTACTATTTAAACTGCATTGCATTTCAGCAGCCTCAGCCCAGAATTTCCATTTTTCTCATATTAAAAATTTTTCTGGACTTCAAGTAAGCATTGAGCTTTTTCTGATAACTACAGTTTTCTCCCCAGTGCTTACTTGGTGTAGGATTTTTTCTAACTTAGGTAGATGAGGTGCTCAGAGTCATGCCATGGCTGAGTTTCTGTGGGTGCAGTGCCTGGAGAGGCAGCCCACTAGGGGTTGCAGACTAACTTTAGATATACAGCTCACATGTCTTTTATTGGCCAATGCAAATCTTTTTCCCTCAAGCACAAGTCTATATGGCAGTTGACTAGCAAGGTGATGTAACCAAGGGTAGTTAGGCAAGATCTTTTTCAGGGAAACAATTTAGAGTATGTAAATTGTCCTACATTTCAGCCTCACAGTGCCTACACAGCATTCAAGCCCTACAGGCATACCCTCCACTGCATCCAGTGAGAATGAAGAGTATTGCTGTATTCCTTCCATGCAGTCCTGTTTGATTTGTACTCCGAGAAAACTCTTGTTAATTCATCTTTGAATGCAGGTAAATGTATATGTTGTGGTAGCTTGAGAAAACCAAGAGGCTATTTTGCCTTAGGTTGCCTTATGCCCTGTATTTGTTATAATCCAAATATAATCCTTGTCCTCATCCTCTTTTAGACCTGCACTTTGTCAAAAATAAAATGGGATTGCTTTGACCCAATTAGTTTATTGGGTCACTTATCAGAATGGCTGCTTCCCTTTTATTATCTCCTATCTCAGTTGTGGATAGTTTGTGAGGGCTCAGCAGTGTGCCTGGCATTACTGTCACTGGACAAGGTGGTGCCACTTCAGATGCCAGAGAGGAATCATGCCCTACAGGCTGGTGAGGTGCCCTACAAATACGCACGTTCTTTGGCAGGCAGTGTCCGTCACGTATGGCTTCTTGTCATGCTTGTTCAACGTAGAAAGGGAAAGCCACATTAATCTTTTGAGTCCCCTTTTCCATGCACTGTCCTCCCTTTTGTATGCTGCTCATCTTGGCTTTCCCAGGGGTGTTGGATTAGGCTTGGGTGAAGCCAGGAGCTGCCTGGATCCCAATCACCCATGTTTGTGCACGTCCTCACGGCGATGCCTCGCCACTTCCCCATGGTTTGAAGCTACCGCTGTAAGTTTTCAGCAAAGTGCAATTCCATATAATGATCTCTCATCTATGTATTGACCAGCCCCAAACCCACTTAGCTTGTGAAACATGATAAGAAGCAGCTCAAGGCTGCAGAGAGTGTTTGTTAAGTTTTACAGTAAAAATCTGTGCCAAAAGGCCATGGGGCCTCGTTCTCAGACAGAGCTGAGCAGCGTCCAGACTGACACACATCGATGCTGAAAATGTTGCATGTGCACATGGAAGCACCTCCTGCTTCTTGGTAAAGGAGATTATTCACAGAGAAGCAGAAATATTCAGCAAAGAAGTGTGCTCTTTAAGGCTCTTCTCAGGTAATGAGGTAGACATGTATTTATCTTCAGCTTCTGTGTGTGTTAGTCCCCTGCAATGGCCCGTTCGTGCTTCTGGTGGGAAGTAGAAATGCAGTAGTTAATTTTTTATACCTCCCCTCTGTTCCCTCAGGGTGGCTGGCATATGCTCTCTGCTTAGATTGGACTTTTTGTTCCCTCTCCTAGAGCAAGTTTTCTCTTCTTCTTAAGACCTGCCTCCTCTAATGGTTGCAGAAAGTTCACTTTAAAAATTTGCTCCAGTTTTTATTTTAACAATAGTGTGTCCCAGGAGACTTTGTTTAGTAGGGCTTAAATGGTCTTGTTAGAGTTCACAGGCAGGATTTAGCAAAAGAAATGGTTTCCATCAGGAATAAAGGCTCCTTAGGGTGATAGGGAAATAGAGCAAAGTAGCACCAGCACACAGCTTATTTTGGAAACATGTTAGCAGTCTGCAAATACTGAAATATCTCTTTATTTAAGGAGCAGTCAATTAAGTCAGAAAAACTTATGTTGCTTTTATTTTTAAATGTCAATTTTAAACCCACAAAACTAATGAAGTCGAGTTATGGATAAAAATGGGGCTGGCATTGCATGCTTAACATACGTTGTTAATTTTTTTGAATGTTTTCATACATCTGTGTGGCTCACAGATGAAATTTCCACCCCTAACTTCCTGGCTTTTGAGTGTAAGTCAGAGCATTGACATTCCTTTGAAAACTACGATATCTCTTCATACTGAAAAGCTTTAAAAGAGATCCAATGATAGTAACTTATTGGGGATTAATTATTAAAATAACCTGTTCCAAATTTTAGTTAGAAAAGTAATTAATAGTGATGAATCTCAGAGAAAAAAAAATAAAGCCACTTCTGCATTGAAGAAATACCAAAAATCATCTGAAACCACTGTCTTGTGTTTGTTTATTATTTTCCTTTATATTTATGACTTTTTTACAGCTATTCCAGGCCTGGAATAGTAAATTTCAGCCTGGAGTGAATTTTTTGCCTTCCTATAAATCCTGAAGCCAGAGTTTAATACCACCAACTGGCTTTTTAATAGTTCAACCCTAAGTCTTGTGCCCTCCCACCTTCCCCTGCACAAAAAATAAAAAAAAAAAAAGAAAAGCTGGAGTTCTTGAAAACCTCATACTTAGCATTTCATTTTGCTCTGAAGAAGCTGGCTCTCAGACATCCTTTCCTGTTTATTTTTTATTTTATATAGATTACAAGTTATAACATTTATGCAGTTTTAATGGGTTTATAGACCTATTTACTGCCTGATCATTTGGGGCAGTGGATGGCAGCCAGTCCTGGCACCAAGTGTCGAGGATGCTGTGGTTGCCTGGAACAGCTGTGGCCATTTCTCAGCCCTTCCACTTGGGAAGGAGATGAAAGAGTGCAGTTTTCATGGGTGGTCATGGGCTGACCCTATGAGAGAATTGGCAAGTCCCATTTTGATTTACAGCTGTCATTTGAGTAGGTGACTAACTATTGGTTTGTCTTATTAATTAGGATAAATGCCTTTCTGGGGAGTCATATTTGTTCAGTCATTTTTGATTGATTGCGTTTGAACGTTTTTACCTTTCATAAATATGTCAGACTTCCTTGAAATTTCCACCAGTCCAGTCTCAGTATTTATGAATGTGAACCCGTTTTCTACCCACAGAAAATACCTAACTTTCCAGGTTTTTTTTTTTTTTTTCCTTTCTGGTAAAACTTGAAAGCAATAAATCATTTTAATCTGGAGTAAAAAAATTGGTTTTTACGATTTGCTTTAACTAAGAAGTCTTAACATCTAAACAGTGATATTTTAATCAAATATGCCTAAAAATTCAGCAAAGTAATGTTATGAGACTTGAAAAAAAATATTACCAAGGCTATGAAATTATTACTGTTGATGTCAAAATTACTACATTTACCATCTGAGGATACTATCTGAAGGATGCTTTAGTAGAATTTTAATAAACAAGTGGTTTTGTAGATATATAGAGTATATTCTAAAACTGAAATCAAGATTGCTTTGTAGCTTTGTCAGTAGTCCTAAAGCTGCACTATTTCAGTCAGAGCACACTATGTGAAATGGATCAATTTTTGTCTAATAAATCATACTACAGGTGAAACATGACTCAATATAATATGTCATTCTGTAACAAAAAGGGAAATTCAATTAATTTTCAATCAAAAGGAAAAAAAAACAGTCTTACCCTAGTGTCTCATTTTCAGAGCTTGGTGTAATTAAGAGTACTTTTTATCCCTAGAGTGATTGCATTCTTAAATATTTGCAATAATTTTAAATACATTTGTGTTTGATTCAGGTTTAGGTAACTAAATTAAAGAGACTTATATCCCATTTACATCAGTGGGGAATATCTTCTAAGACTGAATATTTTCTAAAAGGTACATAAAAATTTTTACTCAATAAAATTAATAAATCCTAAAACCTCAGATTATTAGAATCTTCTCTGATTCAGATGGATTTTGTTCAGGATTCAAATGCTACTACTGGCAAAACAGTGACCAAAAAGTGACAGCTTCCTTCTGTGTTAGAAAGTGTTCATGCTGCTGATGAAATAATTTAGAGCATCGTAGTTCCCTCTGTGGGTGACTAATTTACAGGGAAGGAAAGTCTGCGTATTACACAAAGGAGCTCCTTTCTCTACCTACCAAAGGCAGTTGGGACTCAGAAATTGATCTGTAAGGATCCACCTTCCTTCTGGTCCATTAAGGAGCTGTCTGTTGTGGAAGCTTTGATTTTGAGAAGCGAGCACTGTGTGGCAGTTAGTGACTTTTCCCAATAAATCTGGTTATCTCATGTACTGTTATCTCAATGATATATCATTCCTGTAATTCTGCTGTATAGCATTTGCCTTCATGGATAACTCATAAAGGAATCCCACGGGCCTCCTCTTGAATCTGTTCCCTTTTCTTTTCCAAGAATGCAAAAGCTGAAAGAAAACCACTCATTGTTTGCTGGTAATAGCAACCAAAACCACAATAGTAACCAGCCTTTGGAATTGGGCATTGAAATAGAGTAACAGGCATATGCTGGAAACTAATATGGTTTAGATTCTAAATGTGTGTTTAATTTTTTTTTACTTTAAGTTGTTGAAAAAATGCGTTGTTGTAGTGTAAAAGCTCATTCCTCTTCATAGGTATCAAAGCAGCTAACATTTCAGTAGAGTTTCCATATGTCAGGCTTTCAACAATGAAGTAATCATATGGCACAGACAGCTGTTGCACAGAGTGCTGGAACAGCACATTAAACAGAATCCAGCAAGAAAAAGAGATCTGCTCAGCTGAACTACTTTGTGAGTTCAGAGTGAACAGCAGAAATGTAAAATAACAGGGGTGTTCCCCCCACAAATTTATTGAAGAATTACAGGAGGAGGAGTTAGGTGCTCAAAACTTTTTATGTTGATGGATATGCTATTAATACGTAGCTGAATTAAGCTGAATTTGTTGCAGAACTGCTATTTATAGCAGAATCTGTTTGGCTGCTGTCAGCAGGTGGCATTTCTGAACTCCATGTTAGGTTGAATCAGAGTAGACTATGAACCATTAAATCTGCTACTCAGCTGATAATCTGCAACAGCTTTCTCTTCAGGCGATGAAGATTTGCTCAATATTGCTACAGCTAGAGAGATGCTGCTCCTTTGTAGTGGGCTTATTTTTTTAAGCAAAATGCACTGCAAAATATTCCTTGATTAGATCTTAAGGGAGCTTGAAATTAGACTTGGGAGGACAAACCAGTGGAAACAAGTACACATTGATAGCATTTTGAAAATCACACAATTTTGAAAATTCAGGTCACGTGCACTTCAAGCACATGATTAATGTTTAGCACCTAATACTAAGGAAGCAAATGCTGCCTGATTTGGAGCACATAACAAGTGCTTTGTCAGACTGGAATGGAGTATTTACCACTTGCAGAGTTGCAAGCTCAAGAATTTATGTAGTCACAAAAACCCAGCTTTAGCCATTCACTTCAAAAATTTTTCACCTGTGTTAGTATACTGTAAATGCTGAAATTTAATTCTTACACTTTATGTTAAAGTAGCTAGTATCATGCAGATGTAATTGAAAAAAAATGAAAAGTAGAAATATTAAATCAAATCCCAGGGCTGTTGTATTAAATTGTTGAGAAGTGGGCTAAGAGTGTTATATTTTTGTGTGTTTGACTTACAGGGTGTCCAGCATAGTAAAGCACAAATCAAGCAAGCTCTGTTGCAGCTTGAAAAAACAGACTGTCAGATGTCTGAGGAACCATCTCATTACTTGTTCAGAACTTTCTACTTGTTTAATTGCCTGTTCAGAGCCTGAAGAAGTTTTATGCTATGGTTTTATTAAAAATTAATAATATGGACTCACTCTTGGATAAACACTATGGCAAATAAGTAAGCCATACTTCACAAAATGAAGAACAAATTCAATTCTCTAGCATAATGAATGTTTGAATACATTTGATATTTAAGACCTGCAAGGTATGAAAAAAATCTATGTTAAAAAATCTTTTGGAAACTGAATTGTGGTCCCTGACAAAATTTCCTTCTGAGGTGCTTTGCTGTTGCGGGTTTTCACATTTCTGTGCAGATGACGGAAGAGAACTTTCTTTATTGGAGCCAAAATGGTTCCATCTAATTGCAGGTTTGGGGCCATATATTAATCCTGCACACTAACTAATATTGTACATAAAATTGCCCAGCATTTAGCAGTCTGAGGCACCTACTCTAACAGAGCCTTATGGGTGTTCTTGTAAAAAATAATGAAAAAAATAATGAATGATATTGTGCAAAGCAGTTGATCAATGTATGACTTAACTATAGTAAATGTGTGTGCTTAGATATGGCATGAGATTTTAACATGAGCTTTTGGCTGAGGTCATGACTAAGCATGAATAATAAGAGAAATCTGTAGTAGTTTCTAGTTTCTACCTTAAGGAGTAGAGCTAAAATAGAAGGTTTCTAATAACAAAAAGACTAAGTAAAAGTGCAATTATTTCCTATAACCGTTTTCTTACAACAGGTGGGATTTGTTCCCACAGCTAAAAGATGTTTTTTCAGAGCTGGATGTTACATTTCAATTTTAGGGAGCCAGGCTGTAAACTTGTACATATTTAGTTCTTTCTTCAGTAATCCAAAGTGAAAAATGTTCACGTGTTCATCACCGTGCTTGGCTAAGTGCTTCAGAAATGGTTTTTTCTTTCCTAGCAGTCATCATCTAGGTGACAGTCTGGCTTCACAGTGACAGTGTGTATTAACCTGGTTACTCAAAGACTGAACTTGCAGGGCTGCAAGTCCATGACTACAGTTCTTTCACAGTCCTGTAGCTTTGGGGTGCAGATCCTGGAGCATTTCTGCAGGGCTGTGCAAGACAAGTTAACATGACCCATAAGTGTTTTAGTTTTTAGTAGAGGTTTGGTGTTTCCATTTCAAGCCTGTAAACTTGTGAAGATGGACCAAAATTATGGAGATTCTCCTGGGACTAATCTTTTCTATGGTTTGCATAAAGGCATGTGCTATGATAACCTCCCCTGCTTAGTCCTTTGTTTAACTTCATCCTAAACTTATAACTTAAGTACAAAAAGGTCTATACTGTATTCACAGAATTGTGAAGTGGTGCTTCTAACCATTTAAATTGCTTTTAAGGTTAAAAGGACATTTTTAAGTGTATCTAGAGGAAGGTAAGCCTAATATGAAAATAACCAATGGGGGAAAATGGGGCTTTGCTGTGAGAGGAAATACATGTTGACTTTTTAAAATCATGATTCCTCTCAGCTTTTTGCTGCATTTTCTATTTTTCCTCATTTTCCTGCTTTTTGGGTGCATTTTCATTATAATTCTGTTAAGTTTCTGATTTGCTCTTTAAATCAGCAGTAAAAATGTGTTGAGCCCAGTTTGCTATAAAAATATGTTCTGGGAAGATCAGCTCAGTTGTTAGATTTTGTGCTTTCTAGTAGAATTTTGAATCTTACCAGAGGAAACAGCACACAAAAATTTAACACTACCTTTTATTTCATCTCATTCACTACAGGTAGCTTTACATGTAGTCTCCTACATGTTGTACTTTGTCTTCCCAGCCCCTTCAGAGCATTCTTGTTTGATACAGACATAAATTGCACCAGCAATTGTAAAGCTACTGTGCTGTAGAATTGTATTTTAATTGCACATACCTGTAATTAATTGTATGGGAATTTTCACAGTAGTCTCCCCAAGGAACAATTTAATTGAAAAGTAACCGAGTTGTCTAGACTACAGCAACTCATAAAATCATCACTAGTTTTGGGGTTTGAGCTACAAAGCAGCAATAGAAACATGGCTTGTAGATTTAAAGTACTTCCAAGCACAGGAACTATTTTATAATCCCCATCGTAGTAGTCTACTCTGGCAAACCATTTTTAACAGTGTCAAGAACAAAAAAGGTACAATAAGCTTAAAAGTAAAGATTGTCTCTGTGTTAATTTGTGATAGAATAGGGATTTTTGTGTACAAGCACACCCATCAGACATAAACCTATCCTTCTCCAAATGTTTAAAAAATACACATTTTTTAGAAAGCACATTGTGTGTGCCTTTCACAGCTTGTGGCAGAACTGGTTTAACACAGGAATAGTGTGACACTCCGAAAGTTACTTCAGCAGTTCTGGGTAACAATGATGGCATTCATGTTTGTGTGTTTACACTGCAAGGGCCAATTGGTAGAAGGATTTTTGTTTATTTATTTACTATTTAGCTTTGTGAGTAATCTGCTAATTATCTTGAAAATTCCTAGCTGAAAATGCAAATGTTTTTCTCCAAGTCAGAAACAGTAGTGGCCACATGGAGCTTGTAGGTGTTTATTTAAATTTAGGTGTGTGTGTGTGTGTGTACATATGCACATACATACTTACACATATACATATATGTATAATACACTGCAACATTAAATGGGATTTATCTGTACCACTGCAGTGCCTCAAAGACTGAAAAAATTACTCCATGTCCACTGGTGCTGCATGTCAGCACTGCCCTGACAGCAGTGTTATGGTTTAGCAGAAGAAAAAACAGACTCATTTAGGCAGCACTTCAGTGTGCTGAAGATGAGAAACTTAAGCAAATGCTTGAGTTTTCCTTGCATTATGGCCAAAGCAAATCAGAAGTAATAAAAAGCAAGGACTAACATACCACTTCACACTTGATGACTTACAACCCAGAGAGGTTTATTTCACAGGGGAAATGGTGTATCATGAGTTGATATTAGCCAGTACAAGATCCTCAAAATTGTGTAACATTTTAGGAAAAACAGAGTTCTTTGTAGCTTTTGTGTATTTCCAAGTGAACTAAAAACCATTAAACATTTGCTGACCCCTAAAATCACAAGATCCTCTTGTCTTTTTAGCGCTTGTGGCTTGGCAGGTGGAAGACACCACCCTAATTCTTGCTGAAGATGAAGGCTGGTGCTTTGTCCTTGCTAGCATAGTCTCCCTCCTGAAAGGTTTTTCCATATATAGTCAGACAGTGCCATTCACAACAATTTCTGAGCACTTCTGCCTCTAATGTCGAAGGATACAAGAAGCCAAGGAGCAATGGAAAACAGCAATTTGAAAACTACTTTGATTTCAGCCCAGTGATATGTCACCTGAAACAACTCACACCTGCTAACATACATTTTCTAGACATGATTGAAACAATGACAGCCTCAAAGAAAGGTTTGTGACAGCATAACAGGCACAGTGCACATTTTATTTTATCAGAATCTTTGTCTTTAAAAATGGGAGAGAAGACAGGGCTCCCCACTAAATATGTTCTTATGCTTGGGTTAATTTATTTCTGAGAAACACAAAGTAGGATTAATAAAAAACATAACAGATCTTTCCCTTAGATTTTTTGTGTAGTTAAAATGACTAAGGCCTTGATTCTTGCTCAGTAGTCGATGGCCATTTTAGCCCTTACTGGTAATTCTGAGTCTTAGTGCTAGCTCTCAAATCATGCTGATGGTGTTTCTTAAACCTGGATAGTCAGAGCTTCAGAAGCAGGCAGAGAGAAGGGGTCTGTGTATATCCATGCAGATGTAATCCTCTTGGCCCTTCAGTGCATTGAAGTGGAGAATCTGCCTTGTTGCTGGTCAGGGGTTTGTAGCCCTCTTGGGCCTCATAAACATGAAATTTCCTCAGCCCAAAGCTGCTGAAAAAGCGCTGACTTGTCTTGCACCTCCACAGCTCCTCCGAGCGCGGTGCCGGGGCTGGCACGCGTGCTGCGGCCCGTTCACACGGCAGGGCCTGAGGAGCCCCTTGGACACCCCTGCCTGGGCAGATCCTGCCGGGATCAGCAGCACTCCTTGTGTTGTGCAGTGCAGGCAAACCTGCCCAGGGACAGCAGTGCCTTGGCGGGGGGGAGCCGAGGGGAGCCGAGCGCATCCGTGCAGGATTTGCGCGGTGGTGGAGGCCGAGCGCAGCAGTTGGGGTGCGGAGGGACTGTGTGCTTTGGTTTTATGGCCTGCATTGTAAGTGGCCGCTTGGCTTTTGTACAGCTGTAAAGCATGCATAAAACATGGCTCGAATGTATTTTCATAGCTTCGTAAAGTGTCGTTCATTTGTGTAGGTACTTTTTATTGTAATCCTTTATCTTCGACATGGAACTGTTTCCTGGTGCGGTTTCTACTTTGCTTCTTCTGCACTGTTTCTACTTTTTCTTCTCTTTTTTTATAAAATGGGGTAAAGAAAAGAAAAACTGCACTTTCGTTATGTGCATCAGGAGAGTCCTTAAGTACAGTAATACTGCCCTGAACTTGTATTTTTGTATTTCTAACCTCGGAATGCGGGCCTAGCAACTAAAAAGCCAAAATAACATTAATTATGGCTGTTCTTCGCTGTGGTTTTTGGAGTATAAGTTTGGAACAGATGTTTGAGGGGAGAGAAGGGAGGGGAGGAAGGATGGATTGTTTCTTTTTCTCAGCCCCAACTGGTTTTAATTCTTTTTTGAACATTTTGAGAATATCTTTAAACATTTGCCAGAGTTCAATTAACATCCTGTGACTAAAGGTGGAAAATGTCCTACTTTGTTTTTCTTCAAACATATACCTGCTCTTGCTTCTCATGCCAAAGCCAGAAAAAGAAAGGATTCCAGCTGGCATAGGTTTTATTAGTGTTACATTACTTTGCAGGTTAAGCCTCAAATTGGGAGGGGTCTGCTGGATTGATTTATTTATTTACTTTTTTTTATTTTCATGATTTTTAAAAAGTGCCATGTAAAACATTGCCATTTAATTACAGGAAGGTTATGTTCTTTTTTGGTGAGTGTTTAACAGCTTATTCTTGTTTACATGAAGTCGTAGAAATCTAGTTTTAAAATATGTTTAAAGTAGAGATTGTGTTCTTGGGTTTATCATGTTTTTCCTGTACTGCTTATAAACACAAGATTGTACATTATTGAAAGCCCTTTTTTGTGGAAAACAGGATTGGGGGAAAAAGTTTATATAAGAATGCAAAATAACTTCCCGAGACTATTGGCGCAGTGTGACCATAAAACCTCAACAGCACATTGTGCAGTGACATTATAACAATTTGCTTTAGCACCTCTGCAGCGTTCTCAGAAAGCCCTGCTCTACAAAACACATGCCGTGGTATCAGTTGACTGTTTTTTTCCAGAATCAGTTCTTTACATGCATGTTTTTGTGATTAGTTGCTGTTCCACAAGTAATTGGAAGCGGTGGATTTTTTAAAATTTATTTATCTTATTACATGTGTGTTTTCTTTGCATTTATACATTCAATAAGTTGTAACGTATCTGCTTATATAGGTGTGCAAGCAGATTTATAAACTTTGGATTAGGATTTACAGTGCTTTAGTTTTAAAGACTGTTCTTTGCTATACCAGTATCAAGATACAGATATATCAAGAAAGAAAATGGCACACAGTTGCTCCTAAGGCCAGATAGAATCCAGCTGCTCCACCAACCCCAGTATTGGCTCTGGAGGACTTTTTTTTTTAACCTGAGTATGTTAGTTCTGTTTCTCTAGTAGCCCAGAATGGAGAGCAGATCTCATGTGTAAATAGTTCTCCATTTTGATGACTGTGAAAAAGAATGTATAGCACTAATGTTAAACTAACAGCACTTTACATATAAAACTTTATGTTTATTTTGTACCTTGATCATTCTAGCTTAACCTCCAACATTTTAGGGTGATTTCCCATATTAAGGTTAGGTTAGCTCAGCCAAAATCATTATATACCAAAATACAATGTATTCAGATTTATGTTTTACCTGTAGGAGTGTTTGTAGCATGCCTTCCAAAGTGAATCCAAACCTTGTAATGGGATACATTTTCAGTCACTTAAAATTCAGCATGAGCTTACACTGAGAGCACTGAAATGAAAACTGCAGTTGGTGTGAAACGTTGGAATTGACCTATCTACCATGTCATTTAAAACCCCAGGGTGCTGGATGTTTAACTATGTGTGGGTTCATCCTTTTTGAAGTACCACCCTCAAAAATAGCTGTGCAAAGGATCTTCTCAGACTGTCTCTGTGATAGTGCAAGTTACAGTTGTCATTTGACTGGGAGAGAGGGGAGAGGATGTCCAGAAACACCTACCCATAACCTTAGATGCTTAAGTGTTCCCTCCTTTAGTGTAGCAGGTGAGGTCTGAAAGTGTGGTGTGAAAGCTACTCTTCAAATGATGCAAACAAACACAGAGAAGTTTTTTGTTGGGTTTTTTTTTGCCTAGCTTATTTTCTCAAGTGCTTTCAAGTGCCTTGTGCCTAAAAATAATGATAAAAAACATGCTGTTCTTTGTATTTGAACCCACGTTCCCATCATTACATGAGGTACATTTTTGAAATTCTCTTGGTGCTTGTTCATTAGCTCAGCCTTGCTTCAGCCATAGACAATAGAAAATTAGCTCTTCTGGGCAGTAATACATCCTAACAGCTCATTATTTGGTGCTTGATACTTGATCTGAGCTAGGAGAGGACTGGAAAAGGACTGGAAAAGAGAAAAGGAAGGGTGGTTTCTCCAAAAGACATTGTTCTGGCTAAATCCTGCTCTGACTGGTGTCATGAGAAGGAGGAGGATGCTGGCAGCGGCAGGCACAGCCCGCAGAGCCCGCGGGACGCGCTGTGCAGGGCTGGCAGCAGCCAGCGGGACAATCCCGAGCCCCTGCCCCGCCTGGCAGAGGGCCAAGGTGCTAGTAAGTCATAATTGCTATTTTCATGGCTCTGTTGTGATCATGGAGAGGGATGGAGGCCTCTGCCAGCCCTGGCAAGGGCTGTTTGCCTGTTTGACAAATCATAACCATCTCAATCAGCTCCCACCAGTGACAGCAAAGCTCCGAGCATGCGGTTAGCTTTGAGAACAGAATCGCCTCTCCTCGTCCAGAAATGAGGATCAGAAATATTTACTGGGAGAAGAGCAAAAACTCAACCTCATGTGCTTATTATACCCTCGTGCTGGAGAAAGGCTCTGGCCTCCACTGAGGTGAACCTAGTGGTTGTTGTATTTAGGTGCTTAATGCAAACACTGGAATGGCACTTGCTATCTAAAATGCCCGTGTCTGTAGCACTGCACCGTGCTCTGTTCAACCTCTCTGGATTTTCTTCAATTGTGTCTACATCAACTTTGTGGGCATGAATAGTAAAAGTATTTTTGAAAATGTAGGAAATGAATCTGAACGGGTTTCTTTTACAAAGGCTGAAAACCACTTTCTGTCCTCTGAGCCCCTCTCTCCACCCACCAAAGCAAGCAAGCAAAGACCTGGCTTAGTGTGTGTGGATGATCCAGTGTCTGACATTTGGTGCTGGAGTTTGCAGAGCCAGTGCACCATGCCATCCATACAAGCTCTCAGCTGGGAGAGTCCTGCTACAGCTTCTAGACTAAAGACTTGCATGGCTGCTGTTATTTGACTGTTCTGTATTGCATTGCCCCGAGCATTTATTTCCTGTTCTTTATATGAAGGAAGAATATTTCATTTTGAATGACTTGATATGTCTTTAGATCAGCAATGAGTATCAGCTGTAGGAGCATTGTGTGCATCCATGGGCACAGGGGGAAGAAGTCTGACAAATCCATCAAGGCACTTTAGTGTTAACCCAAAATTCACATAATATGAATAATTCCATTTTTTATCAAGAAAACTGTCACATTATATGGGCATGCAAAGTTCTTAACATAAGAAGTGCTCTCATAAAACAGTTTCTATGAAATACAAACTGCAAGTCTCGCACGGGACAAAGTGTGAAGCTGAATTTTTATGAGAAATCCTTGGAATTACCATGAACTTTCAGTGACACTAGCAATGTTGGTTCCCACTGCAGTAAGCTATTTGCTCATAGTTATTCATTGTATACTTAAATGTATGCTTTCTGGTCACAAAAATAATTGGCAAGGATGTTTTGGGTTTGTTTTTCTTCATGGGAGGAGAAAGGAAGAACTCATAATGTTCTTGATCAGAGGTCAAGATAGATTCTGCTCATTAAAATGGCACACACAGCTTGTGCTGGTTTAAATCAGCTTTTTCTTTTTTATATTTAAAGGCCCAGCAGAGAAGTCTTTAGATTTGAAAAGCCACGTAATGACAAATGCCGTGCACCTGCTAGAACCAAGATTCATTTAAAATTCAGGGGAAAATCCTCTGTAAATCTCATGATAGAATGAATTCACTCGTGCAAAAAGCAGAATCTGTCTTGGCTACAGTTGTGTGAGTACAGAATAAACCCCAGAAATATAAAAGATAAGGCCCCAGATTTTCAGCAGTGTAGCTGGAATGTTATCTCTTCCAGAATGGCAAATGAATTAGCTCTCTGCAAACCATTTCTGAGCTCTTTAAATTACTGACTTCATCTACTGGAAAACGAAAAAGTAGTCAATGGGCATTGAAGAGGTGAGATCTTTGCTGTAGGATTAAGTGACATTCTCACTGATTTTGATAGGAAAACTGACTTGCAGCAGAGGTGTAGATCAAGTCTTTATGGTCAGCTTTGCTTTTTATCAAACTACAAAGGCTTCTTACCCTGCAGGTAGTAATCATAATCCCTTTTTGTGCACGTCTTTCATTTTGCCTGTGACATAGCTTCCTTATTTGTGATGAGTTGTTTAAATGCAGTGTGAAAATTACAGGAGAAATAACTTGCTGGAGCGCTTTGTGACCCAGTATGTTTTGTGGCTTCTCATAACAGGTAATTTTATGTGATACCTGGCTCCAATATGGCATACTATGTGAGTTGTGCCTAGTGGAATCCACCTCCCCTTTGAGGACTAGTGGCATTGTCTCAGCATGGAAAATTGCAGGGAGAAAAAAAAGCTGAACTAGCATTCTTTCCTTGCCTTTTTTTTGTTTCATTTTTTGATCTGCTGGGGGCAGCACAGATGAAGTGAGTCTTTTGGCAAGGTCACTGGAGTGAGGAGTGGGGAAATGGCTTTGTGGGCCAGGACTGAGGGAATATGCAAGGGCGGGTGCAGTATTAAGAAGATGTTACTGAGTTATTTGGATAATAAAGCAATGGTTTAGGTTAGGCCAAGGTAGAAGTGTGTAGGGTCTCTGAATGAAAGCCAGATGATGAAACTGGATATTATGTTAAAGAGCAATGAGCTAGCAAGAAGCCTCAGAAAAAGCATTGCCAGAGGAGAGAGGATTGGGTTTTTGCTATGGTAGAACTAGTATTTGGTTATGGTAATAATATTGTGTATTTGTACTGTGCCTTGCTGAAAGCATGTGCTTCTCTATCAGCCAGATGTTTAGATGCTTTGTCTTAGAGAGCTCTGTGTTGTCGAGTTTTGGGGGAGGTTTTTTTGCTATTCAGACTTCTGAAGCCTAGTTCTGATATTTTTCAGCGGGAGGAACATTCAGTCTGCTTTCCAAGCATGAGGAGGAAGGGTAAGGCCATTGGCACACATGCTACAGGAATGGCTCAGCTCAGTGCTCTAAGGGCAGCACGCCCCAGCAGGGCATCCTGTTTTCCATGAGCATGGCAGCCTCCAAGCAGAGCTCAGTGAGGCAGCTCTCTGGGACCTCTCTGAAGAGTTACAGCAAACACTGCCCAAGTCACGCAGTCGTTACACCCTGGAGCAGGCCATAGGTTAGATGCAAAGGCGCTTAATTTTTTTTTTTTTAATTATTTTTCCTTTTAAAAAGTAAATATTTACAGATATAATTGTGAAACACCAACCAAGTTTTAACAAAAAAAAAAAGGCAAGCAATTCCCTAACTCCGTCTTGATCAAAGTGCGCTGCTGTGCGCTTCCCCTCGGCGCACTGCTGGTCCCGGGAACGCTGCCCGAGAGCCGGGGCAGCGCCGGCTCGGGTTGCAGTTTGTACACCTGACGTGGAGCCCAGCGCCTCCTGCTCCGCCTGGGAACGGCCTCGCAAAGCCACCGAGCTCAGCCCTGCGCCACTTAATTAAAATACCTCATCCAGGGGCTGTTTATAATGGCAGCGCCAACCTGTGCGTTGTGCTTTTTGTTTTCCCTCTTGTTTGATTTCCGCCCCCCCTCTGATGTGTTGCACGCAGTCAGTGAGGCACCGCATGGGTTGCTGCTGCTCTCAGACACTGACAACTGAGGAAATTAAATTCTGAGGCAGAATGGGTTGAAAGCATGACTAAATCAGTGTTGTTTTTCTATAACAACTGAAACAACATAATTATTTTAAGGTTGAATTTTTATTGCTAACGAATTTTTTCAAGGCAGTAAATTTTTTAGAGTTTTCCTTATACCAAGATCCTTTTAAATACATTTTGGGATTTCTGATTTTTTTTTTTTTAAGAAAGTAGAAGCAGTTGAGGTCAGTAGGACACTGTTAGATAAAAGCAGTGATAGATTGCACTTCCAGCATCATATGAAGTCATATGGCATTACTGTTTTGTGCAAGAAGAAATACATATTTATATGGTCATTCATATGAAAAAGCTCATTGTATTTGCTCACTGTAGTGACATCTGAATTTAAAAATTTAAGATAATGGAGCATTTGCTTAAACTGGTTGAAGAACTGCTTCGAGTGTACTGGACCAAATCTTGCATTTTTGTTCAGGTAAGCCGATGAAAAGAAAACCATAAGGATGGTGTGATCTCACAGATGCTTACACACACACTTTGGACTCTTCTGTCTCTCTCTTTCACTGAGTCTGCCTTTGACTGAAGTACAGGCAAACATTTTTACAAAATTGGATCTTACTGTACAAAAATACTAGAAAAATTAAAAGGGCTCCCTTTAATCCCTTTAGGAAAACCTAAGGAAATGCATAATACTACTGACTGCAGCTTCTCCCCACTGTTGTGTGTATCTCTTATTTTATACATCATATTGCATATTAAGTTTTAAAGAGCACTGATTGTTGCTTTATGAAAACATACTCCTTATCAACACTAAAAGGAGTGATGTCCCTAAGAGATGTTGTACAGTTTCAAATGATGTTTCCTTCAGGAGGACAAAATAATATTCAGGTGGAAATCACCCACACTTAAGGAGGTTCACAAGGGGGCTGATTATAAAGGCCGAAATTGTTGGTATCAGTGTTTGGAATTGTATGTTTTGTCATCCTAGGAGTGCATATGTGTATTTACAATAGGGTTTACTGTTTCATTTGCTTTAAAAAAACCCCACTGAGCTAAAAGGTTTGAAAGGAACAGCTTGAGGAATTTTTTCCATCAAGATACAATCAAGGGCAGGAAATCGTAGAAGCAGAGTTGTGGTTTTGCCTCCATTTTTTTATTAGTTAATTAAACTATAACAACTCTTAACTTCATTTTAGGTTAACTGTTCCTAGAGTTCAGAAATATTTTAAGAGGTCAATAATGCTTTCTTTGGCTCTCGCTCATTCCGAGTGGGACGAGGAGCCGCAGTCGGCAGGGCAGAGTTTTCCAGATGTGCTGCAGGGCCCGTGCGTGCGCTCATGTCGGCGGTTGTCGCTGCTGGGAAACCATCCCTCTTTCCTCATCTGTGCACCATCCTGGACAGATGGGAGCCACGGGAAAGAAACGTGGACAGCCTGACATCTGCCCTTACCAAAGCTCAGGAGCCCTGCGTGCTGGCAGCCACCAGTTGCCACGTGTTGTTACTCAGTGCTGAGTCTGACTGGGAATGCTGGGGAAGGGGGAGTCCAAAAAGGCGAAAAGTATGGAGTTTCAGCAGGAACAGAAACACCCGTAAAAACCCATTCTGCTTTGCAGTATGGGTTTTCCCTGTGAATTCAGAATGTTTTAAAGTTCCATGAGGCATCTGCATTTTCTCCTGGGCAGGTAGAGCTGCTCAGAGCTGTGCACTGAAAGGGCACACGAGGGAAGAGCCATGCAAGTGTCACATAACTGTCTTTAATAGCAGGAGCTATTTCAGCACTTGGAGCCAAATTGTCTTTCAGCAGAAAGGATAAAATTTTGCAGAGCTGGGAAAGGGAAAGAAGAAAGGGGAGGGGAAACACAGCACCACCTCCTGCTGACACCACAGAAGTTTCCCTCAGCTTTCCCTCTCTCTCCCTCTGTGCATATATTTTCTTTTTAATCAGCTGCGACTCTTCCCTCCCCTGCTTTTCTTTTTTCAAGTGTATTTTTACAGTTGGAATTCTGCTTTTCTAATTTCTCTTGTTTCACATTTAACTTCTTCAGAGGATTTCATTAATAGTTACTGCAATTAAAAATAATAAATAAACTCAGCACCAGCTGCTCAGATGGCTGTCTTAGCATATCTGGAACATAATGCGGTCTGTTCAGGGCAGCCACACAATGCAATTTATACCCACACCTGAGGGAATGAATTTCACAACTATAATTGCTACAATATAATTCTTATTAATGTTGTGCTATAATTCCTATTAATTCCAAAGGGCTAGTAAATGCATTAGGACTTGTCAACATATTATTTTACACTGTTTATGATCTGTAGAATTACACTCTTCAGTATTGTATTGCATAAAGAAATGCCTTAAAATTAGCTTTAATTGGAGGAGGGGAGGGAGCACATTTTCTGTTAGGGCACTGGGAATGACGGAAGGATCCTGGTGTTTTTGAGAAGCAATGAAACTGCATTTTAAAATCAGTCCTTTGAACTTTCTGTGCCATGCAGTTAACAGTTTATGAAGATATATTAATAATGCCTGTCCTGGTTATTAGAAAAAGAACCACCGGTGCCTTTCTGAAGGAATAAATAACTACAAGAAAGATAGGGTTATAAAATTTAAAATAACTGTCTTCCAGAAAAGACAAAAGTGGGGAAATTACAAGTCATTGTAGCTGATTTAATAAATGCAGAGTGGGTTATCTTGCTGTGCTCTTATTTATTCTTGTTTTATCTGACTACCCTGCTTTTCTAGGTAGTGAATATGATGAAGAGGAAGTAGACTATGAAGAATCAGACAGTGATGAGTCCTGGACTACAGAAAGTGCTATCAGCTCTGAAGCTATCCTTAGTTCAATGTGCATGAATGGAGGGGATGAGAAACCTTTTGCCTGTCCTGTTCCTGGATGTAAAAAAAGATATAAGGTAAGTAGTAGTGCAGACCTACCTTGTTTCCTGCTGATGTAGGTGGTGGGGGAAGCCTCTAAAATCAACTGGCACTCTTCTCATTTAATAATTTTCACAATTATTTTGTGGTATTTTAGCAGAATATTTTATTCACTAGTTTCCTCTCAAGCAGAGCCGAGTTTATCAGTTTTACAAGGGATGCCTGTCTGTCAAGAGAGATTACATATAGCAACTCTCTTGCTTTACACGAGCAAAAGCTTTTAACGAGCTTTCTATTATTTAGACAAATTAATTGCAGAATGCAGGAGGTACTACAAGCAAAATAATCTCTTGGGTCCCTTTCAGAAATATGAAATAAAAAGCTTCTGTCCATCTGTGCCAGAAACAATTCCTTCTGCTTAACTGCTAGAGATGCTGGCTCCTCTTTAGTGAGACGGTGCCCAGGGTGCATTTTCTGTTAAAGATGATGTGTGGAATGTGGTGATTAACACTGTGCAAGTCATAATCCACCTTGGGAAGGCAGAGTCTTGCAGAAATTCTGGCATCATTCTGTCCTGGCTCTGAGTTCCCATGACACAGCTACACAGCCATCAGTGACCCCACATTGCATCCCTTCATGTGACACCCTGGGAAGCAATTCCCTGACACCCCCACCCCACTCCGTTCTTTAATTGCTCTCCATCATGAGAAAGTTTTTGTCTGTTTTATGTGAGTGAAGCATTTCTAAACTGGAACCTTGAGCTGGCCAATGTGGAACATGCCAGGGTGTTACAGGAGTGTTGCTTACATGCATCAGTGCAGAGACAGATGGAATTGTGTTGAACATCTTGCACTTCAGTACGGTATTCTCTAACCACTGACATAACAGAAGTAGTGTGTTAGCACACTTCCTCTAAGTCATTTTCTAAAGGTTTTGCATGAACTACTGGAAAATCCAACCACTGACCCGACACCCTAGAAAAACCATGGTGTCTGTCTTGGTTGTATTTTATGGCTTGTCCTTTAAATAACTGGTAAGTAGGGACTTAATAGAAAGCAGAAATATGAAATAGAAATAGAGGGAGGCCAATAGCAGTTGAGATAAAACAGTTGTGGCAAGAATGGAGAACCTGTGCATGAAACCATGCAGTGGATGAAAACCAGTTTCAGTGATGCTGCAACAGCTCCCACAGCAGCAAATCACAAGACTCAGGTTCCTGTACAGACCACTTAACCCTGATGAAAAGAAAAGAAAAGAAAAACAGTGTGCTCATTTCTTAGGGACATGCAATTCTTTTTGCTGAGGTTATCTTGAACTATATAGTGTTTATTCTCCAGTTACAGGAAAAACTGAACACGATCTCTAGGGCCAGGGCAGAGGGAAAGATAGTTTTGGACTACTTGCAATTTTTACTTTGCAGATAAACTCACATTATTGAAGATCAATACTTTCCTTGCGTGTGGTAGGAGCTGTGCCAGACAGAGGGTATGGTATAAAAAGCTAAATCCCCTAGCTCAGGAAGCAAACAAGCCATGGTGATTGTTAGAAGTCGTGTGCCCAGAGGGCATCTATCCATTGCAGAAAACATTTGCTTAATGGCAAAGTCTGGAAGGAGAACCCTGTAATTTGCTATATCCTGTCTGTTCTCTGTTTGACTGCCAGCCCTCTGTCTTTTTATTGCCCAAATGAGCAAGCTGTTTGTGCCTGCTTCTGCTATCTCACTACCTTCATCTCAAATGCATGAGGACTGTCTATAAGGGATATCTTGTACACCATTAATGGTAGACCAGCCGGGCAGGGAAACAAATTAATGACCCTTAGAGGGGCTGACAGGGAACAGCAGTAAATAAAAAGTACCGTATTCTCGTAAGAGACTCACCTCTGTTTAGTCCTGATAGAAAACCACATTTCCTTAAACTCTGCCTCACCTCATTTCTCTTTTCTGTGGGCTCTGTTTCCTCCCTTTTTTATTTTCAGCCTGCTTTTTCTTTTTGCATTTTTATCTTTGTTTCCTTCCTTTTAGCTTTGTGTCAGCTGTGTTTCTTGTTTCCTCTTTATCTTCCTTCTGCTTAACCCACTTGTCTGACAAATTATTTGTGGAGTCTGGGTAGGGAGTCCAGTGATCAAAGCACTGGGATTTTCTGGTGGGTACTGGATAATCACAGTCAGGACTGTAAAACAATTATAGTGCTCTAAACAGGAACACAGACGTGCACATACAGTAATTGCCAGGCTCACTTTACGGCTGAGAAAGGATGCATTCCTTTAGGGAGCAAGGAGGAAAGGAGGATATACACAGTTTTCTTTTGTCTGGCCTTAGGTGACGTAAGTTTGAGAAGTAGAATGGTATTTTTAGAGATTTTATTTGTATTAAAGTACTGCTTAAAGGACCCAGTAGGGATGGGGCACCTTTTTACAAACAATGTTCAAGGATAAGAGATGGCCTCTGCACTGAAAAGTCATTATGGAAAGGTAAATAAGACAAGAATGAGTACAACAAATACCCCAAAGGAACGGGCTGGGGCAGACAATGGGAACTGTAAGGAGAACATGTTTATGCACAAGCCCAGATGTGTATCAGAAGCCCCTGCTGGCCTCCTGCCCAGCTGCTGTCTCCTGGCGCTTTCCCATAGGCAGTGCAAGTAGTCGTAAATATTTCGTTGTTCTTCAGGAACTTTATTTTTAAAAATTGTTTGCTTATAACATGTATTGGTACTCTGTATAGCGTGGCAGAGATTTTCTTGAGAAGCCACAGATCCTGAGAGAAATATTTTTCTTTAAATTACATGTGGGATCGTCAGAAACATCTAAATAAACCTGAAGTACACTGACTTCTACATGCTTTAAACACAAGTCTTTGAACTAATTTCTGAAGCTTGCTTTCTTCTCTAATTATGCTTATTGAGGTAGAGAAGAAATTATAATTACTTTATAGTTTTCCATTTATGGATATTTTTTTCTTAACGTGATTCATCTTTGATGCCTGAAATTTGATTTTTAGAAAATCATCTGTGTGATTCCAAGGAGCCCAAAGGTATTATCCTTGTTTCTGTGGAGTTCACCCTCACCAGACTTTGGATTCACATCCAAATTTAGATGCCCTCTCCAGAAGTGTATGGATATTGAGTAGTTAATGTGCTTGGCAAAATATCACCTTGTAGGAGCTAAAATGGGGATTTATGAAGGTATTGATTAGTTTTCCTTCTATTCAGTACCCCTGAGTGGTCTCTAGCTCTGGAGAAGAACTTTGAAAATGTGTTTAAGATGTAGATAAACTTACTCAGGTAACATCCAAAGAGCAAATGAAGTTTGAGACATAGTAGATAAAACAAACCCCACAAATAATGCATATATGCTAGTATATAAAAAACCCTGGACTATTTGTCCTAATTTTTCTAGTTTGTGCAAAATTAGTAATAAAAATAATAATAGATTTCAGTGCATACAGAATGTAGCTTATACCCATGACTTTTCTTGCCCTTGGGCAAGAGAAGTGGTACCTTCCAAGGCTGCTAAGGCACTGGGCTTGTCTGTCTGGCAGGTGAAAGGATGAGGGTCCTGTCAGGTGGCACAAGCCCCCAGGAAGGCTGACCTTTGAGTGGTGAAATTCAGCAGAGCTTAGGGAAGGAGAATATTGAAGTGAGAGGGAAACAAGGGAATTGACTTGAAAGGAAGGAGCAAGCCAGAGCTTGCAAGTTGAACAGAGGAACTGGACCCACAAAGAAAACTTTAGGATGAAGAGCCAAGAGTACAAAAACACACATGAATGTCCAAGAGTGAAACAAGAAATCTCTCAAATCATCCTTCTGAGATGTCTTTTCCTACTTGAAGCGGGGCTGGCAAGTTCTTTGTGGTGCCTTTGTGAATCCTGCCGTGCAAAAGGGGCCCTGCCCAGCAGGAGACTTTGTGTCCTTGCAAACCGGGTAGTGCCAGTCTGAACTTCTCTATCGCCTCCTGATCTGGTCCCAGGTTAATAATTGTTTCCTCTTGTTCAAGATTTTTAGAGTGCCCTTCACTATGGCCATCTTCTTCCTCAATCATCTGTAAGAGTAAATAGTGAGCAACCTGAGTAACCAGAGCAATAAAAGTGATGTACGAGTTCGGCCGTGGCTTTTGCTGCACCTCAGCAAACTCAGCCCAGACGTACAACAAAGTGTTTACATTGCAGCAGTGGAAAAAGTGCCGAAGAGTCACTGTAATTCTAACAACAATTTCCTTTTAGACAGAAGTACAGGTCAAATTTCACGTTACTCAAGCTCCTTATGCTCTGCATGGTTACTGTTTTTCAAACCTTCTGTGGCCTAATTCATCCCTTTAGGTTTCTGCTTTAGCATCTCCTTAAATTTTTCTGCCTGAAAGTACTTCCTCCCCCTTCACCAAGGAATGAGGATGATGGATGGTTATAAAATCTGGATCAGGAGAAGAGTACCATTGGCATGGAATAGTGAGGGTATTTGTGATTGCAGATTTACAGCATCTATAGCAATTCATAGTAGCTCAAAAGTATCTAGAAGGGATTTCTTAGAAAAAATAGAAGTTAAAACAGGAACAGGTCTTTGTTAGGAAAATATCGTTAGTATAGGTAATAGGGCTTGTTTTAAAAATTCCACTGCAGTAGCAAAAGTTTAGCAGGTCACCCCCAGATTCTCTCCTCTTTTGAAAGCACAGGTTCTTAAAGGTACACAGATGATGACAGAAGCCTTATGAAGTCCTCCTGCCACCCAGTGACAATCCTGGCCCCCTCACCCCAATGGCCCTGTGGGTGCTGGAGGTTGAAACTATGTGTGAGATGATCCAAAAGCTGCCCCAGGATCTCAGATTACTTGCAGGGAATTCACTTGACTGCTCTTGAGGCTGATGTGTAGCTTTGATGTGCTCCTGGAGTTGTGGTGTTACAGCTTTGTGCCTCCTCTGAGTGGTCTGCACCCAGATGAACCCTGCCCTGATGGCTCGTGTTCCTGTGTCTGGCTGGTGTTGGAAATGGGGGATTCTCAGCTCCCACATCTCAGGAGACAGCTGTGCAGGGGCTGTCCAGAATTTTTAAGGGTGTAAAGGACAATTCAGAGGCTGGATTTGCAACTTCAGGTGAGGATTCACTGTCTGGATGCCCTGGAGAAGAGGAGCATGAATCTGCAGGAGGAGCAGTTGCTTGCAGTCTTGCACCTCTTTTCCAGGGTGGATATTTGAGACAGTTTTTCTGTGAGCTCCAAGCTGGAGCTTTCACTCACTGTAAGCTGCACACTGATAAAACTTGTTTAAAGAGCCAAGGCGACTTTTTGTTACGTGTAACACCAGGCAGTGGTTCAGCAAAGACAAAATCCTTAAGACCTAATTTAGTGAGTCGTTTAATATGCAGACTGTTAGTTGATTTTAGCTTTTTAGCTTTTTCTTTTTTTTTTTTTTTTTAGTCTTTAAAAAATACTGAGATACTTATCTGGAATCTTTAGAGAGAACGCAGGAGAGCCTTGGAACTGTCTCTTTTTGTCACAAAGTATCTTCTTTGATTTCATCCTAGGAGAAGCTCAAATGAAAGGCAGTATGCTTTTGCTTATTCATCCAAAAATCCAAGCTCTTTTAGTGGGAGCAGATGAGAGACTCCAGTATACTCCACAGAACAGTATCACAGCTGCTGAGATCACAACAGCTTCTTCCATTTTTGCCAGAAATATATGAAAAGGAAGATGGGAATTATTTTGATTTATCTTTAGTAAGGGTTTTCGTTGACATGGCAGAAGTGTGGCCTGTTTCCTGCCCTTGCCAGTGTAACAGGGTGTGTGTTGTGTTTCTGTGTTTTGCACTAGTGGGGATCAGCTCTCCAGTTTTAGCTGTGGAGTATTCCCAAACAATAGCTATTTTGAAGACAGCTTCTCTGGATTATTTTTTACGTGTCCTGTGTAAGTTTTTTGAGTTAAGCATTCCCTGCAGTTATTTCTTTGGAGGCAATGTGTAAATGATCAGAATTTGCCGGAGCTTAAAGACGTATCTAGAAACAATGACACAAAACAGAACAGACCCACCATGGGGGACTCTCAGCTCTTTAAAGAGGTGTGACCCCAAGTCTTCATGCCAATTCTTTGTTTGCTGGTAAATGAACCTCTGAATGAGATTTGTCAGTGCTATATGAAAAAGACGTCAAGATGCAAAGAGCAACCATGTGTGAGTCCATTAAATGGTATTCTTTGGGAAGTGTATGTATATTGGGAGATAAAAATCAGGATTAGCAAGGTAGGTGGGTTTTGAGAACTGCACAAATTATTGTCCTTGTCCCACCTGGTACCTTGGGAGCACAGCCCATGTGTAATACCCAGCGAGAGCTCCTGGCAGTTGATAGGATTTTGCTCATAACATCGATCCATTTTCAGGTTTTAACTGGAAGCAGAGCCTGTGTCAGCCCACCTGAGCACTGACATTTTCCCTTCTCCCTCACAGAATGTGAACGGTATCAAGTACCACGCCAAGAACGGCCACAGAACGCAAATCCGCGTACGCAAACCATTCAAATGTCGCTGTGGAAAGAGTTACAAGACAGCTCAGGGCCTGCGGCACCACACAATCAATTTCCATCCCCCCGTGTCTGCTGAGATCATCAGGAAGATGCAGCAATAACATGCTGGTCACAAATGTGCCAAGAAATCCTCACCAGCAGTTGCTGATTTTGAGAACAGCCACCTTTTTCAGGGGAAGCACTCAGCAACCCTTTAAAAAAATTAAATGCATGCTTTAAAATTTTCTGTAATTTTGGAATGATGTATCTTTGTAGAGTTAATGATTTTGTACATTTGCACATGTTATCATCTTACCCATTTTCATTACTTTGAGATAAGGTGCTATAAAAGCTATAGGTTCTTCAGAACATTTTTCTCAAAAAAACAAACAAAGAAAAAAAATAACTAGGGGGATGTTGCGTATTTAGTTGTGCTGACGTGTGGGACAGGAGCGCGAGGAGGAGAGCTTGGCACTGACATCCTTTCAAGATTGTAACGTGATGAAGACTTTCAATGCATCTGTCAATGTGTGTGCAAAACCAAAACAGTACCGCCCTCGTCAAACTATAGTTAACATGCCTTACATAACGGAGTTATCAGTGGAGTAGCAAGTCTTTTAGGTAATGGAAATATAAATAAGAAAGAATGTTTAACATAATATGCTAAAAATATTTTCATACTTAAATAACATACATAAAAAGGTGTGCTTGCTGTATTTTATATTATCTTGCAAATCTTTTTTTTTTCTCCCTCTTGAAATGCTGAAAACCTTGCCATTTGAACTAGTAAACAATCACCGTAGTGTTAGCAATTACATTTTTTTCTCTGTACAAGATGTCATATTATGTTCATGCCCATCAAACTTTTGAGGACCAATATCCCAGTCCAACTAAATATTTACCCCTGAACTGTTAGAAAGACACTTGGAAATACTTAAGTGCAAATTTATGTGTGTGTGAGAAACAATTATCTTCATCTCAGATGAAGTTTTGAAGCACTTTGTAGTTCTCTATTGCCAACAGATTTAATGTTTTATGTGTTGCCAATTCTTGCAACTACTGTACGAGCATGTGCTGCGGTTGCAAATAAAAATGAGAAATTCAGCGCATGGTTTAAGGAGGTCCGTTAGTTGTGCTAAGGGAGTTCTAATGCCTCTCCCTCACGTTCATTGTGTTTTGAGATTTTCTTTGTGCATTTTTTGCTTCTCATTGTAGGTCACCGCATTCCATTTGGAAGTGTCTGTTTAGCTTTACAATTAATTTTGCTGAAATATGACATTTGAGCCTTATTGAAGATTAAGTGCTTCTTGCAGCAGGTGGTCAGAGACTGACATAAAAGGCAACATGAGAGCACTTCGTGTCTGGACCATACCTGAACATTTGTTGCTTGCCATCCTGCCTTGAGCATTCTTCTCACAAGTGCTATTCCTGGAGTTCAGCTGGCCAGGAGCAGAGGTGGGCACCCTCCACCAGCCCTAGCCTGAACACTCCTTTGCCTGGCAAGGGTGCAGGAGGAACTCCCAGTTTTAACACAGTCATCGCCTTGGCTTGGTTCCTGTTCTTTTAAGTGCAAAAGAAAGCTCACATAAAGGAGGAATGAGCTTTCCCTATATTTTTCCCAAAGCTTTAAAGGGAAACTTCGTAAGGATGACAATTACCTTTTCTCCAGCACAGTAAAAGTCTCATTAAAACACATGAGAATCATCCTAATGAGTAAGTGTTTAGAACAGCCAAAGTGAAGCAAAACATCCCTCTCTCAGATGCCAGAGAGGTGACCGTGACAGCCGGGTTTAAAGGATGATCCAGACATGAGAGTTACTGGTACACACAAGGCCCCAAGTGGCCACTTCCCACCTTCTGCAGCTTTGGCAACAGATCTGGCCAACAAACACGTTTTGGCTCTGCTCCTAGTGCAAGAACTACAGGCTGGGCGAGTTCGTTCAACAGCTAAACAGTTGTAAAACATCATTGTTGCATGTAAATTCCTTTCAACTATAAAACTGAAATTCCAGTTTCTATTTACCTATTCATTGTGACAGTATTATTAAACAGGTAAAGATGGGACTATTTTGTTATACTGTGTATAGTGAATGTATTGTACTGTGTCTGTGAAAAGTGTGCTTTAAATTATATTTTCATATGTTTTGTTGGGGACAAAGTACTTTAAGTTTGAAAGTGACAGAGGTTTGTTTTAGAACTGAAGGCAACTTAAAGAATTCCTGTCAGGAAAGCTGCTTATAAATGTAAATCAAATCACATTTAAAATAAACTGCCTCTGACCTGAAAAGACTGCTCTTTTCTTATTCCTAACCTAGAGTTAAGTTCTTGGGCTGTGTATAGTCTTTTATTTGTTTATTTTACTTTGGTATCATCAAACTGCTGGAGCCTGTTGTAACTGTTTTTCATCTGCTGTTGAGTTACAGTAAGAAAAAAATCCATGCTTAACCTCAGGTCAGCTCTTGATATAAAGCTCCCAGTTACAAAAATCTTTAGACTGCAAATGGCACACGAGCACTGACGAGTTGCTGCTGCCCTGGACACTGCAATTCATCCACGTCATGCAGTTTTTAACTCGTGCATTACCTGGATATTGCACAAGTTCAGGAGGGAACTGCAATCCACAGCAGCTACTCTAAGCCTTAATCCCAGAGTCTCCCTCTCGAAGAAAGAACATAAACAGATGTGAGGAGCAACCCTTTGTCATACAATGCTGAGTCATCATTTACTCCTAAGTGAAATCTACACTCTGGTTCATTTCAAAATGAGCAGCAGGGAAAACAGACCACTGACTCCATGAATAATTCTGCTTTTAATGTAACAAGACTACTGTACAGCAAGTGGGAAGCAAATTTACTTAATACAGTTAAAGTAAATATAAAATGTTTAGATATACACACGTGTTTTTACTTATTGGAAAGAAATACATAAAGTTAAAACGCAAAAGGTTTTAAAAGCCAGAAGGAACACAATCCACTGTTGTGAAAATAGAACAATATTTTCTACTGAATAAAACTGCAACATAATGGCAATGACTTTTTTAAACAATTACTTTTAGGCATTTAAGCACAGCAGTCTCTTTCAATTCAAAACCACTGCCTTAAAGTATAACGTACCTCATTTAATGTTATCCCTTAAGGCAAACATTCTCCATGTGAAACTGAAGTATTTACCATTCCTCTTGTTGCAAGCCTGGAATCTCACAGTACATGCATCTACATCTCAGAAATGTACTAGAAAACTATATTTTCATAGGGTAAGTAATGTAACTTTCCAATTTAAGTGTTATTCAGAGAAAAACTACGTGGATTTGCTAGGAGAAACACCTGCTTGTTACATTTTTAATTGTGCCTCAGTTGTCAAGGTTAAGAGAAACCGCAGGTGGTTTTGGTGATCTTTTTTAAACGTAGCTGAAGAACACCATGAAGCCGGTCTCATTTTTTCTGAGGCTCAGTCATTCCTGTGTCCTTAGGCATTCCACTAAGTAGGGGAAGAAATTCCACTAAGTAGGGGAATAAATAGCTACATACACAACAAGGTGAGGGGTTGTGGGTCTCCTTAGTACAGTGTTAGGCAGAGAGAGCAGATAACCCCATAGCAGCTTACAGCCATGGCTCCCATTAGAGTACATGAGCTTTTAATCAGAAGTTTGCACTGTTACAGAAAGCTGCACTGCTTTTGTTTCAGAGGTGGACTAGTCAAAGTGGTGGGGTTTTAAGCTACACTGCAAAACAAAGTATTTAATCAAAATTTAATACGTTCTGATCAAAGTGCGTCTGGACGTGCCTCTCGAAGCCTTGCTGGTCGTAGTCGGGCGGGAACTGCTCGCTGCACATGGGACAAACCTTCCAGTGGCTCTCAACGTGCTCCTCAAACTTGCTCTGGTCATAGTTTGGGGGAAACATCACATCGCAGAGAGGGCATTTCTTCTGCACATCAAAACTTCACGAGAAGGCGGAGAGAAAGAAAAAAGGGAACACTTTATTTATTCTGTTAACGCAAACTAAAAGCAGGATCCTGCTGCCACTGACATTCAGATCTTTACTACCAACTTAAATTTGAGTGGACTTTGTATCCAAGTATCATCCAGTTCATTTAAATGTTTTTGCCAAAAGCACTCAATACAGTCAGAGTAGTTTTACATGCAAATTCCAAAATAACCTGGCATTTTAAAAGCAACATAATTTTGACCTTACTTCAGCTACCCCTGAATACAAATCTATTGAATGCCTTAATGGTCAAACAGTTTCATGGGAAACCACTCTCTCTGCTCATAAATGCTTGCTCTTAGCAAACATAACACTTTATAAAAGCTCTAAACTTAGGTTCACAATTAGGTTGGCAAGAGGGGGGAAAAAACAAAAGTTATTCATTCATTTACTAAAAAAATTGTCAAAATTCCATCAAAGGTACAGCATGAACTGCCTGCCCAGTCTCACAGCATATTCTCTGCCAGTTAATTGTAAACCAAACATTCATTGAAAATACTCGGCAGCTTTTCACCTCCACCCCCACCCTTGAGTAGTTCTACAGAAACCTCTCCATGCCCTTAAAGACTAATACAAGATAACATCTACCTGGAATCAAAGCAGAAGCCCGTGCCCCGCTCACGCAAGAGTAGACTTGGAGGATCAGGAGCAGAAGGTACAGTGTTGTCATCATCCTATTGAAAAGAGAAAGTATTTTAAAGACAAAGCCCTACAAACAGCTTTTTTTTTCTCCTCAATACACATTTTTGTTACCAAACACAAACCCAGATGAAATTTACCTTCACTCTGTAATTTCTGCAGCACCAATTTTACTTTTGTACATCTTGGCTCTATTTTGGCAATTCGACAATAGAGCACAAAATGGAGTCATTTCAAGATGAAAATACAGGTACATTCCAAGACTTTTGGAACTCCACTTCCTACTTAATTTTCCTTTTATATCTCAAAGATGCCTTAAAAGCAAGGGCTAGGAATTGTTCAGGTGATCCACAAAAAAAGATGTGTGAAGGAGCACATATAACAGCACACATGCTGTGTTTTTTACAGATAACTCATATGCAAGCATATTTTAGTTTTAGGCTAATGTACTTTTCTCTTATGAAGGGTTAATGGAAACAGGAAAGAATGGGAAAATTTCCTCAATTAAAAAAAAAATTTCTCTAAACAACACCTGTTTAGTTTCAACCATTTAACATTTCCATTAAGCAGGCAGTGGGGCCTGCTATGACAAGATGCTGGCAACAAACATAATCTTGCAGTCTGCTTGCTTTGCACCTGCAGTGAAAAGGGCATATGAGTTTTAAAACATCAGTTGTTCCTTTTCTCATGAAGGAGACAGGATAGATGTATTAAGAAAGAAATACTATTTCGTTTCAAGTACTCTCATGCTACAATGCTACAGCTTGTACAAAACCACCACAAATTTGCTAAATACCAGACTGAAACACACCAGGACTTAACCAAGAAAATTAATGTGCATCTTCCATCAGTAAAACAGTTCAACTACAAACACTGGCCAAATTAACACTCAAGTCTTAGTTAATTTCTTCAGTATAGCCCCTTTCCCCCTCCTCCCCTTTTTTTTTAAAAGGCATTTGTCTTGCAGCTGGTCACTTGGTAAGATAAAATTGTTTACAGCTTTTGCCCTCTCTTTCAGCTTCTGGCAAGTGTGGTACCTTACCACATACAAATGCAACATTCCTCCTTGATCCTTTTTGAGAAATATCCAAAAAAAATGGATGATGCTTTCCTCTGCACAGGCACACCTGCACTGTCCTACATGGCTGAACTGCAAGAACTCCCTTCAACAAAAGGCAAGCACATGTAAAAGCCTTTGGAATGTCCTAAGGCTACAGCTTTCTCGTGGCCCAGTTCCCTTAATTGTGAAATTCATACTGTGTGTTCCTTACAGCAGCTTCTGACCCAGGCCCTGTACAAGAATGTCAATACTAAGTATGTACTGATATTACCCTGTTACAATACAGAACGTCCATCTCTTCAGTGTACTTTTGCTCTTGGCCAAATCACAGGGATCAGTTCTTGACCTTTTGGGATGCCTGACCCACACAAGAAGAATGCAAATGTCTGTGTTGAGCTGACCTCACAGAGATCTTACAGACATTACTGTGTAACCACAGCATGGCCAAACACGAACCATGAGAACTTTATCTTAGTCTGAGAGGACTTCCCATCTATTCTAATTACAAGTTACAGTAAACACTAAACAGTCACCAAGAACTAAAAACTCTCACGCAGCACCCTGGGGTAACTCAGAACCTCTGAAAAGCAGAGGAGGTGCCATTGTATTGGGCTCCAACTGCTGTCTGTCATTTCTGATGGGCAAAACTCCTAAGTGTTCCATGTAAAACGGAGCACTTTATGGGGGAAAGATGGATCATCATGGTTCACAAGGTTCTCATCTTGGTTCACAGCCACTTAGTGCCCAGTATCATCCAGCAATCCATTATTTATTCTTATAAACAAGGTTACACGTGCTTTTCAACCTGGCATTTAAACACCCATCACTATTCCCTGGGAAAAAGAACCCTCCCTGACAGCTCAAAAGACAAAATGAGGTGGTTTTTGAAGATGCTTTACAGAGAGTATGACAACAATTGCTGGGACACCAGCCCTCAGTGGTTCTTGCCTATGCTGTATGTTAAGCAAAGGCATCAGCTTAGCTCGATACCACGTGACTAAGTCAGCGAAGTTGATTTGATGAAAGCCCATACTCCATATTTTGAGAAAGAAACAGTTTAATCTGCCCTTTATGTAGATCCAAAGCCACCTTTCTTGCAATGCAGACTGATGACCAGGGACATGGACAAGGCTGCACCTTAGTCCAAGAGCGCTGCAGTGATATGACACAGTGGGTACACGGTCTCAGGTCCTTAGGAAAAGACTGGTACCATGGACCACAGGCTGGCACCATGGTCCTGCAGCAGAACAAGTGCCAGACCCCTGAACTCAGAAGTCTGAATCATTAGGTGAATGGATTATAAAGGATGTCTTTAACATCATGACTTAACTATTACCACTGGACTGTACCTCTGGCTCTTTAAAAAACTGCCACAATGAGTTGCACAGATTAAGTGAATCCTAAAGATAAATACAGTATTACACATTAAAGCATGGTAAAAAAAGGGGATTTGCCACTAGGGGAAGAAGGAAAAGCCAGACATGAAACTGTCAGAAGTAAGTGCAACTCGGTTAGTTTTACTGAAATCAACCAATTCTGTCTCAAGCACTGCTTTCATAATTACAACTGTAAGCAGTTCCAGGATTGTCAGACAGAAATTAGAAAGCTGTGTGACACCGTACAAATCCCCATCCCCAAGCGCTACAGATCATTTTGACAGGCAGAAGTAAGGAACCAATGCCCATCCTAGGCCTCAAACAACACATGAACAGACACAGAGCTGACATGCAGTGCAGGTACACTGGGAAGAAGAGCACATACATTTTATTTCTGTGATTCAGCTCTGCTCTGGGAGTGAAATCAAACTCACTCCTCTAGGCCTCTCAACCTCTCTGCAAGTAGTCTGCTCTCCCAAGGGACACCTGGATACCAACTGCTCTTTTCATATCCTCCCTATGCAAAAGATAATAATTGGCTGCCAGGGTCAGATCAGGCTAATAATGCATTGTGGGGGTTTTTGCTAGAAGAAAGGCCATTTTGGAGTAACCTGAAAAAATATCCTGACCTGGTGCTCAGTTGCCAAGAGTTACATTCTCCATCCCCCACAAATTTACCGTGACTCAAACATTGTTTAATAGTCTCAGGATAGTTATTCTGGGCTTGCTGCCAACTATAATTAGGACTACATTTCTAAAACTAATACTTTAGTGNGAGTTCTTTGCTCCCACCAATTCAATTTTGGTCAATTACAGGATCATGAGCAAATGGAAAGTTAGTGCTGGGTAGATGACAGCAGGAACTTGTGGCAAGTCAGCCACTCCAAACAAAATCACCACTGTGCATATGCTTAGCTGGCATTATTAACACAGACCAGTTTACCCCTCTCACAAAGCACAGTTTAATTGGCCCATGAGTTCCAAAAGTCAAAGCTACAAGAATCCTGGAAAGTCTTCCCAGTCATACAAAACTGGATGGTTTTTATGGCAACCAAAGACATAGAAGTGCCCATTTCTAAGGAACCAAGTTTTGGGAGAAACCAAATTGGGACACAACAGCACAAAAATTCTGAGGCATTTGAATACCTTGTGTTATATTAGTTTAAGAAATTAAGGGTGTTGTATTCATTTCCACCTCTTCATGGCTGTTTTGGTAGTGGTTCACCTATGATGATGAACATGTCTACTTTATTTATCTAAGATAACAGATCTTTTAGCCATGAAGAGGTGGAAAGTGACTACAACACCCTTAATTTCTTAACTACTATAATGTGTAGTAATAGGAATGTGGACAGGAGGACAGCAGAAGTCCATACAATGGTAGTATTTTAAATAAAGCAGCAAGCCTACCAGTCCTTCTCTTCTGAGAGGGAATCCTCCTCCAGCAAAAAGCTCTACATCCAGAGAACTACATCTTAAATATCTTATTTTAAAAAACAGTCTAAGAAATGGTAATGTCATGTTTATCATTTTATATTTGCTGTTTCTTCTGCACAAATGACAGATTCTTCTTTATAATGAATCACCTACATATGTGGAAGTTTTTCCTGGTTATTTATTTACATCCTGCCTCAGAACTGTTTTATCTTTGTCATATTACTAAGTCTCCCTAGAAAGATTCTTGCAGCTTCTCATTTCCATGTAAATTTCTACACTATACATACAGTCAGTCTGGGTGAGGAACAAGCAACTGATTCTCAATTGCAAATAAAAAATAAAGATACAAGTTATTTGATTTAAAGGCACCTTTTCTCAAGCTGAACTTCACTTAAGGCTGCTACATTCCACCTCATTACAAAAATCCAAGCTGTGTCTGCAAACGAGCACAAGACTCCAGCACTGTTTCTCTTGGGTTTGCAAGAGGGCAAAGCACATAGATCAGAGAAAACACCCTGCTAATTAAACTGCAGCAGATGACTAAAGAAGAGAAGAGCTTGTCAGATGTAATAGCTACGTCAAGAATGATCAGATTAAATATGCAAAATGTGAAGTAAAGGTGGGGACAGCATTAAGCTCACATTCGAGATCTTGAACAGGCTGCAAAAGCTCTGACAGTTTCTCTAATTATTCACAGTAATGGACATTGGGAGCAAAAGGTAGGAGGGAGAAATACATTTTTCTCCATTATAGGTGCTGAGCACCAGGGCTAAAATCATGCCTGTCTGAACACTGATCAGTTTCTGCAAAGGTTAATAGCAATTAAATGTGGCAAACTAGACTAAATGAGAAACAGGTCATGATACCACTGTACTTGCAAAGAGCACAATACTTTGCAGAAAGGTATTTCTTGTTTAATATTCTTGAAGGTGCAAGAGTACTTGGAAAAGGAAAGAGTAATAGGTCTGTTCCTGTTCAAATGAAGACATACAGTCCAATTTATTACAGAAGCCAATTTTTTATACTAGAATGTGCAAGTTAACTGTAGTATAAAGAAAAGCTAACCAAAAACTTGAAACATCCAAAGCCCTAAAAAAAAAAAAAAATAGTGCAAATGTATCTGTTTCAGTTTAATCAGCTTTAGGCAACAGTCAATTAAGCTCTTTCATATACATGTCCAGTAGCAAAAAACATTCAGAATGGAAATTAACAAATGCAGATTTGCAGAAGACAGAACAAAATATTAACAGATCAGAATAATCTATCTATTAAGATACCAATTTACAGTCAGCATTTAACTGAAAATACTGATATCTGAATCCTTTACATTTTTATTTGTTCTCTTCCACTTCAGTTCCTATATTCCTATTATAAAATGAGTGAGATGTGGCTACATTTTGAGATCTCATTCTACCACACAGGAGAGAAAAATCATGAGTTGAGATTACTTGAGTTTTTTTACTTTAGTACTTAAAAAGATTAAGAAGCTACTGTCCTAATACCAAAACAAGCTGTCAGTAACTGAAGAGATTAGGGGAACAAGTATTTTATCATCAGTGGAGTTTTCCCCTTCACAGCAAGCAAAAGTATTTTTCAGGGAAAAGAAAAACCAATTCCAAATTTACATAACAATAAATTGGGCTTATCAGATATGGAAAACCTATGTGAAACTCTTGGTAACCCATCAGTAAACATATCAAGGAAAATAAATAACAAAAAAGGTAACTTGCATTGCTATCCTCAGGATCTTCTAAACCATCAGGCCGACTGAGATTGCGTGAAGGCTGGCTACACACTACATCATCTAGCTCCCAAAAGGAACTTCTAACAGGTGGTCTTTGGATCTCATCAGGATTAAAAGCGCCATCTGCTCCATCTGAAGAAAAATTAATTAGCACATCTTTGTTCAGTAGACTGTATTTTGAGATTACAGACATGCTACCTTACCTTTAAAAATCGAAACAAAAACACATTTTTGGTGTAGATAATACAAAACAATAACAGAGAATCAGCTTCTTCCAAAGGTGTTTAAAACTCTGTTTACCTTACTGATTCTCATAATGAAATAAAGGCCCTTTACTGATGTTCATCAGTCAGAAAGGGCTCTGTAAACCAGTCTGAAGACTGTTGGTACTTAACCTGCATTAAATGAGGCATTGCTTTTGAAACAGCAAGGGAGAAATAATATAGGGGGTGTGAAACTTACTTACCTCTTCTTTCCTGAATTGCATAAGGGTTTCCATATTGCAATACTGGTAGTCTACTTGGCACTGCAGGAACTGGTCCATTTTCCTCTGAATATGGGTTGCGAAAATGTAATGTCTGCTGTGAAGTCTGTCCCTCCATCATCCTTCCAGCCTGATCTCCTGCTGTCCTGCCAAGCTCCTAAATAATGCAAAGTTCAAAATGTAGTTAACCTCTGGAGTCCTAGCAAAATTTGAAATGTTTATGAAGTATGTTTTTAAAATAAAAAATCTGATAGCCTTCCTACTGTCTTTTCATTTTGGTCTCATGCCAAGTATACCATAAATACCAAAAATAGTCAATGAAGAAAAGAAAATACAAAAGATATTTTAAAGAGATATTTTTTCTTGGTTTGTCATCAGTTAGTTCTACTGACATAAACAGAACTGCCAGGTTTTTCAAGTGTCTGCACCCTTTTTACCATGAAGAAAAATTAGCTAAATCACTAAAAATGGGTAGATTAACAATAACAACTAAATATAATCTGCAGTGACAAAAGGTTTTAAAAGTTAAAATTAAAAAGAAAGCAATTTTTTTTTCTATATTATACCATACCATTCAAAAATGTAGCATTTTAGTACATGGAGCACATCTTTGTGCATACTTGACATAATTCCATATGAATTCATGAGTGGCAGACATTTAGTGAACTCTTAAGTACATTGCAGTTGGATCCTCTCTGATATTTAATAGCAATATTTGTATCAGATCATTCTTTCGAAATGACCAAACAAAACTCTTCAAAAAATTAATACACTTAAAGTTCTAGATTCGTGCATGTAGAGCACACATATGATAGTAATTACAAACTATAAAGGGGTTTTATAACTTAGAAACCATGAAAACTCTAACCCAGTAGAGATCTTAAAAGACACTAATTAAAGTGACTTCAGTGTGGTCAATGCATCAGCTGTAATTTATCCCAATAAAAACCTTTCTCATCCTTCCATTCAGCAAAGCAATTAAGGGATAGAGAGCAAAATGCCATGAACATCAAAAGGAATATGCCATTTAAATTCAGAACCAAGCAAAAAATTATGAAATATAAATATGAAACCAATAATTTTAAAATAGGGACTGTTAAGGGAAACATGCTTTCCAGTAATGTTCTTTATGGTTAGTATTTTCTTCTAGGTTCTCTGGGTTCATGTTTAATATTTGCTGATGTGATGCTAATAAAACCCTCAAAGACTAAAGTGTGTCTTTTCCCCAAAAGACTTTAAATTGAAACTTAAAACCAAAGCTGCAACTACCAGTTCAACTCCGTAAGAATTAAAAGTCCATTTTAAAAAGGAACAATTTAAATTTTTTTTCTTGCAAACAGGTAAACTTCAGATCAACCTCTTGAACAGAAAAATGCAAACAATCAAGTACCAATAACTACTTTGAAAACAAAACACTACTCAAACACAAAAAGACCCCAAGTAATGGATGGCATCCCTCCTCTAGATACAGTATAAAGCTATGCCAGTGTTACTTTAGATTTATAAACTAAAAGGAATATATGATTAAACCAGGTAAGATTAAAAAACTAGGATTGCATGTTTTAGTGACTGTGTAAAATCTAAGTAGTTCATCTCTACTCAATACAAAGCAGGAACAATAAATTAGCAATGAAAATAAGATTTTACTTTTTAAAACCAATTTCTTCTGCAATACAGAAGCAGTTTAAAATGAGAGGCAGTAGCATTAGTACTTTAATTTCACCATTACATACATTTAAAACAAAATGTAGATCAACATGACTGTAAAAAGGTGGTGCAAAAGAACCCCTTAGCCAGAAGTTGGATTAGCTAAGGTAGGGTCTGATTTAAAAAAAATAAACAAACAAAGGCTATCTATGTATGCAAATAAAACAGAAACAAAGTAATTTCATAGGTTTGAAGAGATAGCAACTGAATATTTTTAGAAAGCTATGCTTGGTGACATTTACAAACAAGCACTGATAATGAGTATAAATTGAAATGTTGTTTACTACTACCCCATGCTTTGATTCTTCTTTGTAATGTAAATATCTCTGAAGCTTTATAAGATTCATACATTATTAGTATTATTACAATTGTTGTTCTTATGTGTGGTGTTCAAAATTACTCCCTCCACCTAACCTAGCCTCACCAGAACTCAAACTTTGATTCTTTTTGAACTAGAAAAGTATGAGAGATCTACTAAAAATTATATATTTGGCTAAAAAAGAAGATAAATTAAATACTGCTTGGCAATCTAGCATTTTACAAAAAATTAACTAGCTTAATCTGAAAGTTTAGTTTTGTTTCAGTTTCAGTATTAAAATGCCTGTTTTTACTAAGTATCTCTTCATAAAGGAATTGTAAGTCATCAAACAAAATTTCAAAGAAAAATCCCAACTGTGCACAATACCATGCAATGCTATCTGAATGTAATAAACACATTTTATTATTTCATTTTTCAGGAATATTTGGCTTTGATTAATTGCCATATAATACCTCAGAGGTACTTCTACATTAGCATTAATATTTCAGACTGCGTGACCATACCTTCTCACTGGTAAAGAGTTCCAACTGTGATGCCAGTTCCTTTATCTGTCTCTCTTTTTCTGCCAGCTGAATCTATATGAAAAGAAGATTAAGATTCTTGTATTAGTGAATGGAAACTGTTTCCCTGCATGTTACATCACGAAAACAAAGTTCCCTGATGAAGTTAATCTTTGAGATGAAAATAGTTTGGTCTACTAGAGTTACAGGCAACATGCAGTGTTTACTATAAAGCCAAAACAGCAATTCTCACAAAGTTTTATCTGCTGGATAACAGCAGTTCATTAGCAGCCTTCTCTTGCCAGTTTTCACTGAACAGTTGTGGAATAACGAAATTCTATGTTAAAAAAAAAGGAGTAGTATCAGTGCCACCTATGGCAGGAGGGGCACCGCTGCCCAGACACAACTGAAGGTTTACAAGCCTCATCTCATCATTTCTGAAGAAGTCTCTTGGCATTTCATATGTCCCACCACAGAACTTGACAGAACCAAAAGCTACTCCTGCCTCAAAGACCCCAAATTTGTTTCACGAACATGTACCTTGTGTGCACCTATTGGGTGCTCTGGGAGGAGGTGCAACTGACACACTATACACTTCTTCCAGGCTTCAAAATGATGGTTTAAATAATCTCTCACTACAAAGGACTATTTTATTTGTATTCTGGTTTCTTTAGAGACTGCCTCTTCCACTGTTTTTCTAAAATATAAGCTCAATGCTTGGCATAACTGTTTATCAACCTTTTTTAAATTCTGAAATTCCTTCTCCTAGTTTAGGTCAATGGAGCAAAATGTCCTGACTGGGAAAAAAAGCTCACTTTTACTCTACCATCTCCACCCTCCTGAATTATAGCAATTTTTTAACTGCAGTCAAAATGCTTTCAATGGTGGAACCAATTATTTATTACACCTGCTGTTGAGAAGTTAAACTTATTTCACATTAAATTGCACATGGCAACTGATCACTGCTAATTAGTAAAATATACTGGAAAAAGTCGTGCATTTTATAAAATTGAAATTAGAGCTTTGGAAAGTGTCAGAAAAAGATGGCCTGTGGAGTACTGAAATAAACTGCAGAGTAAATTGGCATTTTATAAAGAAAAAGTGCTGTAATTACTAATAAAAAGGGGCTCCTAGTAGAACCAATACAGTCACAGTTCAGTTCAATCATTTTTCATCACAATGGGCAAAAACAGGCAACAGACTCAACTGTGTTATCACCGTTAGACTGAGAACCAGCAGAAAAGCTGGTCTCATAAATATTTGTTGCTCTTATCTGATCTCTACTGACCTAAAAAGCTAATTCAGCATAAGCATTACTATCACATAACCTCAAAGATTAAGGCTCCTTGTAAGCTGAAGCTGCCCATTATGCTTGACTTTCTGGTAAATGTGTTATATCACTCTACCAAGACTATAGCTGAGGTTCTCCAAATTAAATTCCTGCATGATTTTACAAACAATGGATCACTCTTCTCTCTCTACTGACTTCAGATAAAATGCATTAGACATTACGACATTGAACATTACAATCCAATATAGAATATGAAGATTTTAGACAAACATACCAATCAATCTTCCTGATAGTATTACAGTAAGCAGCAGGAAATTAGAAACCCCTTGCACTTTTTTTCCTGGAATACAAGACTGCATCATTTAGGGGTTTGTATAAAAAGACTGTATTGAAAGTATACAGTATTAAAAGACTGTATTAAAAGACTGATGGCCAGATAGTAGTAGATCTTAGCAGACCTCTCTTACTTTAAAATATGCATTACAAGACTGTATCATTTCTTCAAGAGAAGGATTTTTACTGACAGCAAAAATTTATTTCCTTTGTAAAGGAAAGGTGCTTTCCTTATTAAAGCTCTTCATTACTTGAACTCTCAGAAATAAGCAGCCATGTTAAGAGGTAACCATTCATTGTAATAAACAAAATCTGTTACTTACTTTATACTGATCCTCCATTGCTGCCAGCTGTAGTTTTATACCCTTGTTGATTTTCACTTGTTCTTTCCACTTCAGCTCCAGTTTAGCTAATTCATCAGCATAAACACTGCATTTCATCTTCTCATCCTAAAGTAGTTTATAGCATGGCATGAAATATTTACAGTCTTAAGGGATTTTCCCTCCCATCCCCACAAACGTCACTCCATGATTTTGTCACTCCATGTTAACTCCATGCTTTTAAAATGAGACCATTTACAAATGGCTTCTACAAGCCTGATTCTAGACTCTGAAATGGTCAGGACCACAGAACACTGCATAAATGATATTCAATAAGTATTTCTTTCCTTTCATTTGTTTCCTTTCAACAAGCTGATACTCCTCTTTAGTTTCACGGTTTCAAGTTTCTTTGAACCCTAATATTACTAACCATGATTATTCTTTCAAGTACTTCACTTCAAAACAAAACTTTCCCAAATGACTTTTACAACCTAAATATCTTTCATCCAGAAGGTCACAGGCAAAGCTTTCTTCAAAAATCACTATGGAATAAACAGCCAGCAGAAGCCAATGCAGGCTCTCTATGGACAGGGTCATAAGCAGAATTACAGGACATTTATTACATCCTGGAAAATTTATTAAAATAGAATAGTATCATTGTGATAAACAAAAGAAACAAAATTAAGACAGACAAGACAACACTCAAAGAATTTCTTGAACTGTTCTGAACTTTTCACCAGTGCCACTGATGCAATATTCCATCATTATACACACATCCAAACTGGTTAAATGAAAATCAAGTGCCAACTTTGGTCAAGACAACCAAATAAATGCCTTTATGTATGACTGAGCCCAAGGTAAAAGCCATGACAGGCAGATAGGGAAAAGTTACTTTGATTTGGACAGTGTATCACATCAACACTGCTACACTTCTTCCAAACATCAGCTGGCTTACAGCAACCTGCTGTATTTGATTTATAAAAGCAATTACACTTAATGTAAGAACAGAAAGTATTTAAAACTTTAAGCATGTGGACATTTGTTTTACTGTATCTTGGTTTTCCTTGTCAGCACCCTCCAAACCATACATAGTCAAGAGCTGACTGAACAAAAATATGCTTTCTAATGTTAAGATTTCTACCGTAATCACGGTGTATCACCCAGTCAAGGAAGGGAACTCAGCTGGGTAGGTCTTGTGGTTTTAAGGCTTAGCACCTACAGCTACTCTTTGTTCAGCTTTCCAAAGCAGCTGTTTACTTACTGCCAACATCTGCTTGCATTTCTTATACTTCTCTGTTTTTTCAGCAATCTCTTTATTCATTTCACGCACTTGCTCCTTTACCACGGATTCCGAAACTATGTCAGATGAAATGGGGCTGACTGTGAACATTGAAGAAAAGAACGAGAACATTGATTTTTTCTGTTCCATAAAGTTTGTGTAAGAGCGATGACAGTCCAGATTTGAGAGTGCATCAAAAATAGAGTGCTCCATGTTATCCAAACCAGAGACAATCAGCCTTATGTGCTTTGTATGATCAGCAACCGTACTGTGTTCAGTTCTCTCACACTGAGAGAAGATCAACATAAATACACACATATGCAGTACCCTCCCAAGAAAGAAAACAAAGTAAACACCAGAATATGTATACTATCATTCTAAATACTCTATTCTTACATAAAAACATGGAAGTACCTCATCAAACTACTTCATCACACATTATCACTGAGCTTGCTAGGACTGTATGTTCTAAAAAAAGCTTGAATTTACTTTAGACAGGAGGAAACGGATAGAAATTACAGCCTTTGGTCTTTACAGACAGCAAGGATCTGTCAGTAATAAAATAACACAGAAAAAGCTAATCAGCATTTTTTGGCATTTATCAATTTAAACTACATGATAAAATCACAGAATGGTTTGGACTGGAAGGGACCTTAAAGATCTCTAGCTGCAATCCCCCTGCCATCGGCAGGGACGCCTTCCACTACACCAGGCTGCCCAGAACCCCATCCAACCTGGCCTGAAACACCCCAGGGGATGGAGCATTCATAACTCCTTTGAGAAGCCTGTTCCCATGCCCCACCAGCCTCATAGTGAAGGATTTTTTCTTTAGTTTTAACCTATTACATATTGAGGTTCTAGAATATAATTTTTGCACTAACTTAATAGTTCATAATAATTATAAATATTTTCTAATAAACCACTACACATATAATTCATGAAAATAGTCAGTAGACTTGACCTTGCCATCACATAATTAGAACTTTTCAGCAGATTGATTTTACAGCAGAATATTATAGTGGATAGTCATAATAACATGACCGCGCTATTATACTGTGCTATTATATTCAAATTGAAAATTTGAGTAAGATTTTTTTTTAATAAGCTGTTTCTTAGCTTGGCAAAACCATCTCTGTTAATCATGAAGCAGAAATTCAAGAGTTCAGTTTTACTGACATTAATAAACAGTAACTAAACTGATAAATGAACATATTTATGATTGTTACCACTTGGTAAGAGACTAAATATTCAGTTCAATCTTCATATCTTTAATCAATGCTTTAATTAAACAGAACAAGTCCACCTACTTTATACTACAAATACTATTAGTGACTACTTCACATAGACAACACTTTCAGGCTTATAAAGGCAGAGAAAATTTAAGCTGTTAATACCTGGAGATGCAGACAACTTTTTGTCTGTAAGGATGGCAGTAGCTGTCTCAATGTTAGATGCATCTGTCAGTTTCTGTTGATGCCCTGCAGTTTTCTTTGTGAAAAGAAATTTTGTTTTGGTACTTCATTAAATGAAAGCCAAAGCACAAAGTAATGTATCTTGCAAAATTTATAATTTGCTCCAAAATTAGACAGAACCACTCATTTAAACAGTAAGTAATAAAAAATTTACAAAAATATTTAATTCTACTAAGACTAAAATTGCTTCAGACTATGATCTTCATCATCTTACTTGATTAAGAACTTTTTCTCAAGAAAGAGTAATTTCTAAGCAAATTATTAAAAAAATCTCATTTTCTAGACAATCAGTTACATTTAAATTCATTAACTTAAATCTAAAACTCCATTAGAAAAATAGAGTCTGTATCAGAAATGTCTGCTGGACTTCTGGAGCAAAAGCAATGAAATCTGGTGTTTGCTGTAAGATGTACAACATTGCCAAAGATAAGGAAGATTTTTAAGGAAAAGTCATAGATGTTCTGATATGACACCTCATTCACCATTGACCTTCTGGATGAGAAGATGATTTTTTATGCAATGTTCTGTGGATAAAAGAAATACTTAAGTCTGGTTTTCTTAAGAATTCATATTTGCACATCTTGCCATTGTACACAGGCCTCTTCCCTGTTTGAGCTCCTCTCCAACTCTCATCAACAAAATGTTTACAAAATTCTGAAGAACTCTGCTCTCAGATCTGTTTGAAATTGGCTGACAGGTTCAGTTACTAGGTGGCCTAAGACTTGTATCATCATTGAAAAAGATTCATTTATTTATGAAACAGATCTTGGAAGAGTGGTAAGATTACAAAATACATATGGAATACAACTCCATACTGTGTTGTGGAGACTTCTTCCCCACTTGGCTTTTATATCCTACTTCAAGTTCTCTATATCCCCCACTTTTGGGCTTGGTGTTTTTTGTTGGGCTTTTTTTGTGGTGGTACTGAATAGAGGTAGTAATTATGGATTTTCCCAGCTTCAATTTCTTCCTTGAGAAATTTCTTTCTTGAGAAAATTCTTCCTTGAGCAATGTAATGCTTATAGGTTCATCCGAACTCTACTTGGCCTCTAGTAGCTTCTACCAGCTACTATAAATTCTATGCTTGGTTTGGACAACTACCTAAAAGGAATCACAGAAGTAATTTCACAACTAGATTTGTGAAAGAAAATGGTAAAGAGCCATTGCTTACCTCACATTTTAATTCTTTTTAAAAGCATTTGTTTCCACAGAAGGAAATTAAATTGTTTTTGAAATGTTACCTAAAAGCAAGTGCAATTTATGCCATTCTACTTACTGCCTGTTCTGTAAACTTGTTTACTTGTTTTTGAAGTTTTTGACATTCTTTGAATTTCTCCTTGTAATGGTCAGCAGCCATTTGTAGACGAAGCTTCAGATCTTCAACTTCTCTGCGCAGTTCCTGCTCCACTGCATTTGAAGCTTCCTTAAAAAAAAAATAGAAACTGTTATCTCTTTTGTTCAAATAGCACTATTTCCCAAAAAGTCTTTTTTCAATTAAAAAAGCATAATGCTCCATATAAGTACTGAAGCTCCTATTTTTCTTTGTGCGAAAGAAAGGAATAGCACAAGCAGAAGAGCACAGAGAAAGGCAGAATATGTGCTGAACTTCATTCCAAGCTGGACATACCGAGGGATGTGAGGCACTGGTATAATACCAGAGGCAGGTAAAGGAGATTCTTATTTTATGGGCTCATTAATGTGTATCTAAAGTCTGAATGTATAGGAAAAGTGTATCTGAACACTTTCCAGGGGGTGTTCCAGCTCTCCCACAGACAAGTATAGCTACACAGCAAAAGTGCACAGTCCACAACTACTCCCACACTCACTACATTTCACCTGGGAGCGGTTCCATTGAGCCACAACACTGCTACAATACACAAGCTTCACAAACCACTATTTCTTTCATGATACATTTCAAAACACACTGTATACAACCAAAACTCTTAGGGGAAAAAACCACACAATTCTTTGACATTTTAAATGTAATAGTTCTTTTGAGTGTTGTAATATTACAGTTCTATTTTACTTGTGTTCAGCTCAATATATTTTCTTCAAACATTTACAAAATTACAGCAATCCTAATAGCAAATAAATGCAATACAGTTGCAGTCACTGAAGATCCTTGATAAAGCTCACTTTAATCAAAATTATGCATATATTAGCTCACTATATTTTTATCCAAGACTAAGGTCAAGACAGTTTCCATTAAATTAGTATTTTTATACTTCTAAGTACTTAAAGCAAACTAACTTTGATCACAAGTACTGGAAGAACTTATCAGAATTCAGACAGAATCTATCGATGACAAAACATTATAAAACAACCTAAGCTTCTACCAATACATTTTCTTATTTGAATGAATGTTTAATGCTACTGTGGCTCACTTAACAGAATTAAGACAGGGAGAGGATTCAAAATAACATAGATAAATACTGGATTATTCTGTGAAAATAATGTGGGGAGAAGTACATGTGAGTAAGAGCAGAAACCTCCTTACTGACCAAACTTCCGAATCAGCTAACATGCACTTGATTTAAGGTAGTATATTGAATGCTGAAAGAAAATATGGTAATTATTCACACTAATCATCCAGAAACCTATTTTATTCCCCATCTTCAGGAAAGCTTCAGTAAAGATTTTATAAATACAGATAAACTTCAATACTGACAATTCACCTGTTCATTTTTCAAAGCTGTGATTTTTATGAGTTCAGCTAAAGCTTCAGCAAGCTGCTTTTTGAATTTTTCATTTTCCAGACGTGCACTGTGAAGATCTGCCATTGTCTTATCCCGCACATTTACTGCATCACTCAGCTCTTTTGACATCAGAACAGCTTCTTGTTTGCTAGCCTGAATCTGATCTTCAGCTTTCCGAAGCTGCTCTTTCAACATACTTGCCTCATCCTAGGAAAGAGAAAAGATGGAAGAGAATTCATGATTTTTTAATTCAAAGCTTAAATAAAGGTTGGTGTAGGGATTAGAAACATCTGAAAGAAAAACGAAGTCTTCCTGCTGGCTTTAGCAAAACTACTAAATCAATAAGTCAGTACACAAGTACTATTCTCCCCACTTCTCTTCTTTGCCAGCAATGATGTGCAAATTTATTTCACTATGAAATAAAGGCAAACTTTATTTGATAGTGAAATAGTTTCACTATGAAATAGAAGTTTCAATTCCAGATTTTTGTTGGAATTTCAGCTTCAGTTTTAAATGTATGACCAAAGAAAGTCTTTGCTCTTATCACTGTAGAACTCCAGCATCAAAAGCAAAGTTCATCCCACTGAAACACACTGAAGGTAACAAAAGAGCAAGAGGTTTTACAGTGCCTACAATTGGTTGATGTAAAACACTGTAAAGCAGCTTTGGGATGGTTTTCTTACAGCTCTATTTCGTAGGATCACACACAGGGCAACCCAAGAGCCAATTGACCAAGCTGAACTACCAGCCTCTCACTCCTCAGAAGGAGGAGAAGAGAGAAGGCCAGGATTACAAAAAAATACTTTAATTTTTTTTTTTAAATAAGCTACTATATTATAAAGTAGTCACTGCCTCTAGGCTCCCTGATGGCATAATCATCTTATTCTTGAGTCCAGACATAAATTCAGCTATCTCTAACCTATTATTTGTTAATTTTAATATCACTGAAGTCCAGAGGAACGTTAATGTTTTTTGTAACCATTTATGAAGATGAATAGACAAGTAATTGCCCTGAAGTCGTGTCTCCTAGCTATTTTTACAGCACATGATACATTGGTAACATATTTCAGTATCTGCAGTTGCACAGTATGAGATAAAACTATTAATGATCTCACCAGAAACATCAACACCACTTTAAGATTAATAAATTACATAAACATTTGGTTGCTCCAGTACTGACACATATCCACTCCCTTCAAAATAAAACACAGCAGTAATTTAACACATTCAGAAACAAAACAGCAGGAAAGAGACTAAAACAAGATGTGACTTAAAGCTGGACAGTAGGCCCTTTTTAAACTCTATGTCCATTCTCAACAGCACTACTTTTCTACTTCAATATATATTCATAACTCATATTACTTTAAAACAATTTCTAGTCTTTTGAGATCGAAGTTGCTTTTCTGTGAGAAGATTGGCAAAATACACCAGAAAGATGTTTGCATAATCTGACTTTTCCATGCTGGCCTCAAAGGCTACGTCTAAACTGACTCTCTAATTTCGATCAAGAGCACATTTGTGAAGCAAAACTCCAAGTAAATTTCATTACTGCCTATCACACTGTAGATCAGAGAAAAATCCCAGGGCACAGAAACAGTATTCCTCTTGGATGAAACGGAAGATGATGTACATCAGGAAAAAACACCTAATGGTTATTCTATTGTGGCTTTATCCTGGCTGGATGCCAGGTGCCCACCAAAGCCACTCCACCATTCCTATCCTCAGCTGGACAAGGGGGAGAATATAATAAAAGGATTGTGGGTTGTGATGAGGACAGAGAGAGAGCACTTAGCAATTACTGTCATGGGCAAAAACAGACTCAACTTGGGTGGAAAATTAATCTAATTTATTACCAGTCAAATCAGAATAGGATAATGAGAAATAAAACCAAATCTCAACACATCCAGACCCCAACCCCTCTTTTCAGGTTCAACTTCACTCCCAAATTCTCTATCTCCTCTCCTCCAGCAGCTTAGCCAGGATGGGAAATGGAGGCTGCAGTCAGTTCATCACACATCATCTTTGCTGCTCCTTCCTCCTCAGGGGGAGGACTCTCCACTCTCTTCCTCTGCTCCAGTGTGGGGTCCCTGCCATAGGAGACACTCCCCTACAAACTTCTCCAACACATATCCTTCCCACAGGGTGCAGCTCTGCATGAACTGTTCCAGTGTAAGATCCCACACATGAGTGCAGTCCTTCAGGAACAGACAGCTCCAGCACAGGTACCCAGTGGGGTCACAGCCCCTGCTAGCAAACCTCCTTCAGTCCAGGCTTCCCACCGAGTCACAGCTTCCTTCATCCACCTTCTCCAGCAGGGGCTCCTCCACAGGTTGCAGGAGGCAGCCTGTCTCATCAGGGTCTTCACCATGGGCTGCACAGGAATCCCTGTTCCAGCACCTGGAACCTTCTCCCCTCCTTCACTGACCCTGATGTCTGCAGAGTTTTCTCTCATGTTCTCACTCTTCTCTTCAGCTGCAATTCCTCTCTCACAGTTTCCCCCTCTCCCATCCCCTATCTGTTATCCCAGTGACACTACCATCGTCACCCACAGGTTCAGCCTTGGCCAGAAGTGGGTCCATCCTGCAGCCTGCTGGCTTGGGCTCTGTCAGACACTGGCTGGTATTGGCTCTCAGGGGACGCTTCTGGCAGCTTCCCACAGAAGCCACTCCACCACCAAAACCTACATAAACCCAGTATAGGCATCCATAGCCTAGAACTAAGAACTAAAACTGAAATAACCCCACGTGGACCATGGACAGCATAAATATGAGTTCTTCAGCAATTTCACTCTCCTGTTACCACATTGTTTGCTAACCACAGAGCTGCCACAGGGCACAGTAAGACAGCTCTTCCTTCAAAATCCTAGTCACTGCAGAGTTCTCAGTCAGCACTGTAGCTTGACAGCACATTCACCTAACAAGTTCTTCAACAACCATTCCATGTCTCCTCTCTTCTTCTCCATCACCCTCTACAGTCTCAACACAGCTACATTACAAACTTTTTCCTCAACCTCCTTTCCTTTTTCATGGAGATAAATGCAATGCAGGAGTACACCACTTTTACTGAACTCAAAAATCACCTTTCCAGGCATAGTTAATCTCAGTTCATCACGTGAGACCTCGACAAGCTCAAAAGGTGCGAAACTAGAACACATCTCAGTCTCTTCACCATTTTCTGCATCTACAGAGAACATCATAATCCTCATGCCTCTCAGCCCATACCCTGGTGATTTCTTCAACTTCTTCCTTTCTCTTGTCAAGCAGATACAACATTAGATATGTTTACTAAAATCAGGCCAATTATATTTAGCACTGCTTACCTTGTTTGATGAGGAGTGCAAAAAAGCTTTCTTCATATTTTCTTTTTCAGCTATTAATAGCTGTAATCTGACAACCTCCTCTTTATAATACGATATCATGTTTTCTTTGTTTGCATCCAAATTCTTAAACGTCTGGATTTCTTTTACTAGTTTGGTGTTTTCTATTTCTGTATTCTTCAAGTGTATCTGCAATGATGCTAAAAAATGTCAAACTTCTTCCATGTTAGAACTACTGTTCACCTGTCTATTTATGTGTTCACTAAATTCTAATTTATTCTAACTTGAGGCAGATTAGAACTGGTAAAAAGTAAAATTAAACATTTGATATTATCACTGCCCTCCAGCCCAAACTTTATGGCTGGAATTCTTTCAGCATGGTCACCTAACAACAGCTCCACTCTATGGCTAGAAGTTAAATCCCTAATTTCTCTCCACATCAAATTAAGTTATTCAGAACTCACTCCTCTTTTCACAAATGCTGGACAACTAAGGACAAGCAAAAGAGAAATGCCCTGAAGAAAACTAAAGAGAAATTAATCTTCTAGTAGTAACTACCCACAGCCATCTAAGCAAAGAGGTCTACATAAGGAATATTAATTTTCAACAACAGCAAACTACTTCTAACAACTCTGCCTCCAATAATGCAAAATAGCTCCTGCACTCAAGTGTTTTCCACTCAGACCAGAAGATTTGTGTTATTTATAAAGGGATTCCATGCTTATAAAAGATGCTTTGAGATTTTATAATCTAGGAACAGAAATAATCTTTTAAATACACTTGATCTGTTTCACATAACCTAAAGATTTCATTATTTTGGCATATAAAGTCTTTTCTGCTTTGGGGGAAGGGAGGGTGGCAGTGTATTTTATTCTATATATAGGTGTCTCTCAACACCAGCAAAAGAAATCAGCCATGCTAGTAAAAACCAATGCAATAGAGAACCTCCTAAAGCTTCTCAGTGTTATACACAAGGCTCAAGAAGAGGGATTTAGAAAACAAAGTCTGGAGAGAGAATTTTAATGACTAAGAAGAATTTTAGTTATGAAAAAGTGTGTTAAAGATGATCAGTTACTGGGTGATGCACTGTATAACTGAAGAAATTTCTCATTAGAATCTGTTATTTTTTTGTTACTATGTCTGAGCTTTAACAAATTGGTGATTCATTCTCCTTCTTAGAGACCTTTTTATAACATGGTTGAATTCAGATGCTGTTTTCCTCATTCATTTTTATACGAGAACATCTATAACTATCTTAAAGATATGTTCACAGAAGTTACCCATTTCCTTTTTTCCTAAACAAATTCAATTTATTAGACTTCTCCATAAAACACTATTAACTTTATTTCAAACCACTTCTTTCCAGTGTATACAGGTACAAGTAATAAAGTTACCTTATAAAGTTCTTTTTCATCCCTTTCTGTCTTTAACACACATTCAAGTTGCTCCTTCTCAAGCATCACTTTCTTCAGCTTGTCCTTCAGACTAAAACATTGAAAAATTAATGGTACAGAACTATTAATACAGAAAACCCATGCATGTAATAAATAGACTTAGTTTTAAAAAAAACCCCTTTGGGGGGAAAAAAAAAGTAAAATAAGGAAGGTAAGGAACAAAAGACTAAGTACCTGTCTAACTCAGTTTCTTTTGCAATGGCTTTCTGAGTAACAGTCATGATATCTTCTTCAAGCTGGAGTACTTTTGAAGCAGCCTCATCATGCTTCTTCTTCAAATCATTATTTTCCCTTTTAAAATCTTCTGATGCTTGAATATTTTCCTTTTAAAAAAATTGCAAATAGATGCCATTTAAAAATGTGGTTCCTCAGAAGTAAAACATGCTACTTGAATTAATGCCAAAATATGGCCATCAGATTTCTTCTCTTCCTTAAAATGTGTAACAAGCCCATTTGAAGTATACATAAATAAATATATAATGAATATTGCTATGCACAGTTCATATATTTATAAGGGGTCAAAAAGGAGTTTGTTTGGGCACAAGCACTTGGTTACTCAGAGCCTACCAAAGACTTCAGAGTACAGGATAAACACATTATTTCCTATCTTTTGTCTACTTCCTTTAGGCAAACAAACCGCTGACTGTCTAGCTTAGAAACCAAAGAACTTTTATTTCTCTTTGTACTTGCTTTTACTTAAAAAGTAGAAGACCTTGCATTTTTTCCAGACAGTTACACCACAGTAGCAAACCACAGTAAAGACAACTGCAGGCAAAAGGAGAAACAAAACAAAGCAAAATTCTGATTTAGAGCTGGTTACTACATGACATTCTCCTAGCTAGAACATATAGAAGGTCTCAGATAGCTCAAGGAAGCTCATGCAACCACTGTGGGATTTATGGAAGCTGAGACAGAGGATGACAATACCCAAAACAGATTCCTTAGTCAGAAAACTGACAAATACAAGATGGGACACCACTGTTAAGTATCGCATTTGTTATCTAATTACAGTAATGTCCATATCATTCTAAGGCAATGAACAGCTGAATGCCATCTCCACTGCAGCAAAACACCCATTTAAAGTCAGGCTATCTTAAACAAGCCTGAAAACAGTTTTTTTCAATATAACTATTTTCTTGAAAAAAAAAAAAAAGTAACAGTAAAGTAAATCACACATCCTGAGATAATATGCCACCTTTTTCTGATATGAAAGCATGATAAAGCTCAGCTTATTATCAACCATGTCAGTGATATGAATCAAAGTGCAAAACAAGGTCAAGACAGACTGACCAACATACCTAACTACATCGTGACTTAGGAGTGCTTGTAGCTACTAAGGTACAAGCTGTCTTTCTGCTCTAGATTTGGAAGATTAAAGCACTACTTCATCTATTCATTTGTAAACAAAGCTCAATGCCCTGAAATAACAAGACTGTACTGTTACATCAAGAGAAACACATCAGCCAGACTTTACGAAGAACCCCTACTGACCAAATTCCAACCTAACAAACAATGTTTTAAGTACAATAAAATATAATGAGGACTGGTTTTAGTCATTAATTGTCAAGATACACTGTTTGCAAGTATAATTAAGCCTCACTTTTACAAGCAACTAAACAGAAGTTTGAGCATTATGATTTTTGGGTGGGGGGAGGGGGCTGAGAGGTAGGCAGAATTGAATTGAGGAGTGGCAAATGTGTCTGATGACTCACTCACTTGCTACACACTAAACTAGCATGTAGATTTCTAATTTTGTTATATATGCTACATAAGGAAAAGGACTAATATATTAGAACTATTTAACCTCTAAATGGCTTTCTTATGTCTTAATATAAAAAATAATTTCAAGGGATCATGAATGTGCCATTTTTTTTTAAAGAACAGCATTGGAGAAGATAACCCACAACTTTCATAAGGTCTTTATTTTTGGAGAGCTATCAGTTTCTTGCAACCAAAAACACACCTACTTGGTGTAACGAGCGCAGGATATTTTAATTAAAGTCAGTATTCCAAGTAGAACTTGCTATATAACCAGCAGCAACAACAACACACTCTATAACTGCTTGTCCTCTCCTAGTGCAGTGGAGACTAATTACTTGCCCCTGTTTTGAAAGCCTAGTATAGTAAAAAGTCTATTTCAATGCATATCTGTGTTTTCTCTAAACACCACTTTGGTATAACTGTAACTGTTGTAACCCAAGTGCCTTCAAAAGAATTTAATCTGATACATTATATATACAAACTGTACAAACAGTTCAAACAGTCTGCCAAAGGTAACATATATTGAAAGGAATTAATAGCCTGAAAAAAATTCTCTCCACAAACAGCATTACAATTGATGCTGCTTTGCTAGTTATTCTAAAGGGACATGGTACTAAAATGTAAAAGTTCCATACTTAACAGATTCTCACCTAATAAACTTGTTTAGATACAACTAAAGCCTACAGTTTTTAAAGAAAAAAAAAAAGGATTAATTTTTAGAGACGACTTGTTATTTTACAGAATTCTTAGTAATTCAATTTCGATGCAGCAATCCCTAGTCCCATACACTGTTTACAGTGGTTTCAGAGCCTGTAAAATTTAAAATGAGTTCTCTTAGACTATTTTACAGGTAAAGTCAACTGTGTTTAGAAGGAGTCTAAAGGGGAAGAATATAATAAACACATCAACTACATGTACGACCCCGCTTACAAATAAGATAATTACTTTCTGCAATCATTGCTTTAATTCATTTATCTCATTTGGTACATCTATCAGTATATATTTTCTTCCACCTTCTTAACAGAGGAATAAAAATAGCACAGCAAGAGCAGAAATCATTTTAATGAACTGGTTTAAAAACACTCAACAATTTTAAGGTTATTTTTCATCCAGTTAAAAATGCAGCTCCCCCACCTCCTTCCCTAGAGTTGCAACAGCCGTAAGGGTGGAAGTGGGAAGCAAACTGCACTGCAAGGGTCAAGAGTAAGCAACCAGAAATTACTTAAATCAGCTTTACTGCTGCAAAAGAAGATATAAAAACAAAAATTCTTGTAACTACTAGGAATTCCATCAGTAAAATGAAACAGCAAAAATTCAATGAGTTGTCAAGGAGATTTCCCTAGAATCAAAATTCCACTTTGAAAATCTTGATGTACTTTGAAAATCTTGATGATAGGGAACAAGAAGATATATGGAGCTTCCAAAATCTTTACTGCTATTCTAAAATGGCAGAAGATTTAAGACTGATTATTTTAAAAATAATTTTATAGTAATTCCATTCAACACTGTCCTCATAAAGCTATCATAAACTCTATCTAAAGGATATGCTAAGATCATGCTTAGGGTCATCCTTGAAACACGTTTAAAATCTATTTAATAAATAAATTCCCACTGCAAAAGAACTAATAATCTTTCATTTGAGAATAGAATAGCCATAATGTTTCCAAATTCTCATTGTTATAAGAGAAAATCATGACAAAAATTCCCACAATCAACACTGAAGTACAGCATGCCTTCCCTATTTATTTCTTACTTCTAATGGATTTTTACAACAGCAGTAAAACATTGCTGAGCACAGTCTGGTTAATGGAATATTACAGACATCCCTTCCTATCATAAGCACATACAACACATTTTTCAAACATACTGAAGGTAGAGAGAAATCCAGCAGACAGAATAAAATACTTGAAAAATACAATCCAAGACTATTTCCAGACATGACACCTTGCAGCATGACAATGGTCAGCATGGTTTTTATACTTCATCTTCCCTTTCCATAACATGTAGAACTCCCTACCAACCTTTTCAAAATCATCCCAGACCTAAAGCATTCACCTTTGATTAATGGCTAGTATCTGCAGCCTTTTTTGTACTTTTTAAGAATGCACACATTGTAATGAAGAAGGGTGAAAAGTTAAAAATTAGCTATGCAGCTCACCTTAAAGAGGTCAAATCACTAAATACAAGGCAATACATTTAAAACCAAAAATGGAAAAAAAAAAAAAGGCAAACACACAAAAAAAAAGCAGCACCACCTTTCAGCTGGATTGATTTATCTGGATATAATTTAATGTCAGAAGAACCATTATACTTGATATCCTACAGAGAATTTAGGGGGCTTAGATCAATTATCTGCAGGAGCCTTTTCTTTATCCCACTGACATTACAGCAGCTCCAACAGAATCATGTGAAGCACTTGTCTGACATCATACTTTGTTTAAAGGACCTCTGAGTATAAATGATGAACACAACATAGCACCATTGCAGCCAGTGCAAAATCCGAGTCTCCCCATAACACGACACAAAAGTTCTGAAAGGAAACCTCAAGTTGTAATTTTTTCTTCCAAAAAAAAATTTAAGCATTTAGTAAAGAAAAGGAGCAAACCGATTCCAAATAAACTCAATGACGTTAAACTTTTATCCTTGTGACTATGACTTGTAATAGAAATACATAATTTAAAGTGTAGATAATCTCAAGTTACTATTTAATTTTCCAGTGAAATAATTTTCAATTGCCCAGTTTAAAAAATATTCAGACACAGAACAGTCAAATAAAAACATGAAACAGGGTTTTCTCTTCATATGATGTTTATAGTACCCAAGAGTGCTGTAATTGCTGGAACCAACCTGAGCACATTCAGAGTGTTTGTGTCTAAAATTTAAATGAAACTGGGGGGAGGTTTGCTTTTTGGGCTTGGGGGCAGTTTGCCTTTTGGGCAGTTTGTTGTTACTTAATTTTTGGGGGTTTCTTTCCTAAAACAATGCATCTTCCTGACCATCATATTTTCAGACATGCAGCACACATGAACAATATGAACAAAGCCTGGTCTAAGGCGACACTAAAAAAACAATTCATTCACTTACTTGTATGCACTCAGGCTGAACTGGGCACTTGTACTGCTTACTCATACTGCTGACAAATCACACTGTACACAGTATTTTTTCACTATCTAAGCAGAGAAACTCTCCTTATAAAATGGTATCAAAAGCCAGCTTAAATGAATCCCTGATATTTGAATAAAATTCTCCAATAAATAAAGCTACTGTGCAGATAGAACCTGTCAGCAGTATGAATTTACACAGATGCCTTATTAAAATTCCCCACCAGATAGATGAATAAGCCCACTTCTAAAAATTTAAATGGTAAACTAAATTTACAAAAAGTATGAAAGAACAAGCTTATCAAGTCAGTAAATTCACTTCTGCCTCAATTTATGCCAGCATCATAACAGAAACACTATTCAAATGTTCACAAGATCAAAGGATGAACAGGGAGTCTTCAAATGCATTGCTTCTGACTCAAGCTAAACACAGAATCTACTGCCAGAGGAATAATGTCACCACTGTCACATTAAAGAAATCAGTTTAGAAGTGCCCTCTTCCCACTAGAGGGAGACCAATGACTGCAAAAGCATCTTTTGCAAGGTCTGCTCTCTACAAAAGCACAAAACCAGTGCTCACAAAACTGAATGGCTTCAGAGTATCAAAGGAGTGACCAATGAAAGACACACAAAGACTACTACATGCTTCTCTTCTTCAGCACAGTAATACTGAATCTTAAAACAGCAGGCAAGTGCACTGCAGCCACAGACCTTACCCACGGGTTAAGCATACACAAAACTGGGGACACACAGACCAAAAAGCAAACGTTCTTGTTATGTACAAAGCAATAGTCATTTTATATTCATAATGTCTAAGATAAAGATTAGACATATTTATATTATTGTTTTCTAAATAAAAACCTACTAAGCTTTTGTACCCATTTTTTGTTTCTTTCAATTTTTAAAAAACAAAATACATACAGATAAAAGCAGCAAAATAATGTTATTCAACACACTGATTATGTACCAGTTTATGAAAGTATAACAAAGGAAAAGTTGAAATATTAAAAGCAACCTGAAACAGTTCTGTAATCATGTATAATGTGTCATCTTCTTAAGCAAAATAATCATAGTGTGTAGCTACATCATTATTTTAACAGTGTTAAATTGCAGGGTGTATATATATAGCATGATCCTAAATAAAAGTATGCTACCAGGGAACATCACCCTAGTAAAAACAGATTAACTCTGAAACACTAACAGAAGGTTGTAAGAAAAAGATGTGACATTTCTGAAACATTTCCAATAATTTCATATTTACTCTGAATTCCCACACAGAACAGTAACAGATTAAGTTAAATCTTCACACTCAGTAAGAACTATTTTAATGTCATCTGGGGAAAAAAAAAGTACGAATGGTTTAACTGACATGAAAACCACTGCAAAGAAATACTATGTTTTCCTCTAACTGAAAATATAGCAGGCCCATGGCAAGCCCTTTTCAAAAGGCTAAACAAGGGGGCAGAAAATTTTCATGCTTGGGGGCAGGAAAAGGAAAGGCCACTTACACCCTCTCTAAACTCATTTTGTCAGAACAACTACATACTGCATTAAGCAGGCCTTGGCTAAGAGGAAAAAGATCAACCTAAAAGAAATAAAGACTGAATTTGTCCTTCATCTTACAATATCTCCAGCTTTGACAAGGTGGGGTTACCACCACAGCTTTGTGGTAATAAACCATAAGTACACACTAAAAAAGTGGGGCTGGAGAGCATGTTCCCTGTGAGTGCAAACACTGACTAATGCTGAGCTGTGTGTCTTGCAATTTCTTTTTCTGTGATTGTGGCAACAATAACAAGAAAAAAATCTTGTCTACAGAATCATTCATGTGCTGAATGCAAATCTTTTTTTATTAATGTGATAAAGCACTAAAAAAAAAAAAAAATTAAAAAAAAAAAAAAAACCCCTAGGGGAAAATAAATAAAAAAAAAAAATCCCTTAGGGACAAGTAATGACTTAGAGTTCAATAATGTAACTTAGAGTAGCTTAGAATGCAATATCTACAATAAGATACGTTCCAAGAACTCTAATAGCACATTATGACTTTATGTCTTGAATGTGTTTATTCCTCCTACCTTTGGTAGGAAATTTCATGGCTACCTTTTAAGAAGGCAATACAAAACTGTTTATCTCTGGAACAGCAAGGGCACCTTAGCAAACCAAAACCTGTAGTCTCCTGTAGGCATTAATTTCAAGTGCCACAAACACAGGAACTCTCCTATTTGTAAAACTCAAAAAAATGAGAATCTTTTCAATACCTGAAAACATGCATAGAGCCCCATAGTCAAGTTTCATGAAGCACTGATTGTATTACACCTGAACAGATTGTTTAGTACACCATGCTCTTAAAAGACTGATCTACTTTTAGTTTATTTCGTTCTAATATTTTCCCCAACCACTTACAAAATACCCCAACTCGGCAAAAAGCAGATGGAGAAGACACCAGGTCCACTGCCCAAAACTCCCTAAGAGTAACTAGGTGTGAAGAGAGGTCATTTAATCAGGAGTAGGAGGGAAGCACTAATTGGGATTAGCTGTGGCATTGTCATGTCTACAACTATGATGTCTATTTTAAGAAAGCAATGCTTCTACAGAAGCATTTCTCAATGATCCAAACTACTTCTGAGCTATTTCACTGACAAAAATCAACACCAAAAAGAAGAAAGTAGTCTAAAGGCATATGAATAAATATGAATAAAAAGGGGATTTTAAGAGAAATGTTTTTTAATGAAGCATTTTCATATTAGGAACTTGGAGGTTTCCCATCTTGTATTTGTTACACTGCACCACAGTAAAGTAACTTACGTACTACAACCCCTAAGCACACCATCCATGCTCTGTTCAATTCAATTATAAAAACATAACATAGCTTAACAATGGATTTGATCAAAAGACAAAACACGTGAGCTGAGACACCCACATTATTTTCTCTGAAGAAACGAAGTAAGATTTTTACAAATTGGGCAGATTGGCAAGTATTATGCATCTATGGGTTCATAACTCCAGGGCTCCCTTATGACAATACAAATGTAATAAGCAAACATTAGTTGCCACGACACTGGAAGCATAAAGAGCTGTGCACTCAATTAGGATCAAATTCATGTGCCTGTACAGACACATCCACTTCCTTGACACATGCAATTACTGCTTTTTTAAACACAGTGCTTTGTACTACTGTGGGGTTTTTGAGAGCTTTTCGCAGAAGCAGAAATATATTGTGTACTTCCTGATGGAAGTACTTGCAAAAACAAACAAAAAAAGAATGTTGTTAAGAGACTGCACACAGGTTCAACATAACTTAGCTTTACTTTTAACAGAAATACATTTCTATCAATTACAGGTGCCTTACACTACAAAGGTAATGACATCTAGTATATACAATAATTATATTTTCTTATATGGGCTATTTTGTTTTATTAGCTGCTGTTCCTTAGTCTAATATGCTCTAAAGTATATTGGAAGATTTTTTAAGTAGAATTCAAAATAGTTAAACCTTTGCCTAAGTTAAAGATTTTTAAAAATAGAGATTTTAAATTCATTAATTTCACTTTTTACCTATTTATGTACTAAGAGTTTGTAGAGCGTAACTAAAAATTCACATGCATATCAAAAAAGAGAACTAGAAACAAAAGAAGAAAATAAAAAGCCCCCATAGTACTTAGTTAAAACAACCACTCAAAGGCAAAAAACCTGTAAGCCAAGCCAAAACAATCTGGCCCACACTAAGCACCTGTGAAGATTCTGCTGTTACAGAAAATAAAAATACTTATCACTTCCAATATTATTTCCTGTAGGCTTATATAAAAACATCCAAATTAACATATTACTCAGGTTTATTGCCAATAACAACTATTCACATCACACAAAGTGCACTAGATTATCTGGGGGCTGTGTTCAGGAGCTGTTTTGTAAGATCTGTGTTAGTGGTTAGTTGGAATGGGGGTGTTTTGTGGGGTGGTTCTGTTTGGATATTTGGGTTTGGTTGATGCTTTATTTTTTAAACAAATCACAAGAATAATAAAACCTAGGTACTGAAATCCAGCCGAGTGCTGCATCACTGCTTCTCAGGAATCTTTAAATCAATCCATTAACGCACTGAATGTATTCCCAGCAAACATAAATGAAACAATCCTGTGAACTACTGCTCTATTTCGTGTACTGGGCTGGGGGCAAGGAGAACAAGTCATCTTTAAGACTGGAGAGCCACATATAAAGCACTGATTATTTAAATTTCCGATGTTTAAAACATTAACTTCTGCACCTGATTTAGTAGATGCTCACTTAATTTTCAGGAATAACACTCAATTTATATCCTGCTTATATACATAAACAAATGAACACTTTTTCAACTCAGCAGATATGTTTCTTCTTTTTAAAAAATGAGAAACGGGCAAAAGGAAAAAAAAAAAAAAACATAAAATAAGACAGCATCAAATTCTTAGAGACAAAATAATAATTGCCTAAGTTAGAAAACTTCCATAGTATTTCAGCCAGGTGAAGAGCTACATCAGCCTCATGTCAGATATCTATTTGTAGCTAAATACAGGTGAAAGTTTGTCACACTGCATTCTCTCTTCATGAAAATACAAGGCCAAAGCAGAAAACAGCAGCAGAGAAAAAAAAAAAAGAGACAGTAAAAAAACCACAAACCCAAACATTCCTGAAATAAAATTCTATTTGCTGAATTCTGGTATCTTAGAGGCAAAACTATTTTAGATTAGAGAAGTTCACTGCAAAATGTGAGAAAATATTGAGAGATTTTTGTTCCTATACAGTCTAACTGTATTCTTGCGTGACAGCAGTCAGAATCCCATTTCAGAAATTGTTCTAAAGTGGAATTGTAAAGCTAACATGGGGTGGAACTGACAGCTGTTTTCAAATATTTTTTTAAATAATAGCCTCAAGGGATAATGAACAGTATCTACATGGCTCATTCAGATTTATCCACCAAACTTATGATCTGTAAATCAATGAAATGTGAATTTATATTCTTCTCTCATTGATTTGAGCTAGTTCTCCCATGCATGTGAAATTAAAATAATTCTTTAACAGAAAAACTTTTTTCTAAACAACATCTTATCCTTTCTTTTTTTCCTTAGCCAGCACTCTAGTCCATTTCATTGACTGTTCAAAAATATACTACAAAGCACTAACATTTTCAAGTTCTCTCAACAAATTCCTATTAAAGGTGTATGACACAGGACTGTTGACATGTACATACTAGTACCTAGAAATAGTCTATTAACTGCTGTCCACAGCTAAATTATATAGGTTTCATTACTTCAAATTTGTCCATGTCACCACCTCACTCCCACATGTTTTTAATCTTCTCCTGAAAGTCGGGTTTTTTAAAAAGCAGCAGCTTAAAAATAGATTAGGGCCAACTTTTTGGTGCCCTTTTTATAGTATTAGATTTCCTCCTTACCACATACAGAATTCCAAATTAAGCTGGCTTTGATTTAGGCTACATTTACATTTTTGCTATTAATTAACACTTTAAACAGATTTTTAGGTTTATGCTTATTTTCCTTTTGAATTGTGAAATCTTTTAAGAGAAGTCAGTTACTAGTTACTTTTCACTCTTTACATACCTTGGCAGAAGCATTCTCCGTTGATCTTTGCTTTTCATGTCAAAAATTTTTACCATTTTCAATAGCCTGTGTTCTATGCAGTTATTCCCTAAGGAGAGCTTTTTTTGAAAATATTTCCTCCCCATTTTAAATTCATGTAAGCAAACTGTAAATTATCAACTACTTTCCACTACAAATTCCACAGTTAAATATCAAACATCTGGTAACAGTTGTCATCGATTATCTTACCAAGCCTGGTACCAAAAGCCTTAAATATTTTAGCCATTTTACGACATAAAAGGAATAGTGGCAGGAGGTTAATAGGAACTGACCTATTCTAGTGTAAATGTCTATCTAACTGCTGAGGGGTTTTGATAGCTGATTTTCACACAGTTTGACTGGTTCTTGAAAAAGCAGTACTACAGACATTATGAGTCAGCTTTAATCGGTTAAAAAACTAACCTTTTGCTCTGTTTGTAGTTGTTCACATCTCTGTTTCTCATGGTTAAGTTCTTTTTCTAGTCGTTCAACTTGATCTCTGAGTTGTGTCGTCTCCTTTTCCAGAACAGAAGTTACCTTTAATAGCTCTTCTTTTTCTTTTATTACTTTTTCAATTTTAAACTGTAAAAATAAAAAAAAATAATGGGGTTTGGTAATTTTTCTCCCTTTCATTCTAATCAAAGAAATGGATAACTAATTACTTCAGTGTTTGAGCACAAGCACAAATTGTGGGTTCCCTGGTTAGGTTATTACAGTTTTCCTCTTATTCTCAAATTTCTGAAGTTTAATTGCTTTTACTACATAATGCCAGACTGCCATTAGATAGCATACTTTGCAGCATCCTGATTTATTCTCAAGTTTTCCTTCCTTAAATGAAGTGCCTTTACTGTTCCCAAGTGACAGCAACTGTGGAAGAGCTAATTCTGATGATGGCAGCTTGGTGAAAAAATGGCAGCTGACTGGAGAGACACACATTCTCTCTACTGCAGTATTTGAGGAATTTCTGGAGAAAAATGAACACACATGTACACCCCACACCCCACCAACACCTGAAAAGTAAGCCCTGGAACATGAACTGTGCCCTTTCAATACTTAAAGGGATTTTATGAAAAAGATGGGCAGACTATTTAGTAGGGCCTGTAGTAACAGAACAAGTGGTGAAGGTTTTAAACTAAGAGAGGATAGATTCAGATTAGATATAAGGAAGAAACTTTTACGATGAGGGTGGTGAAACACTAGAAAGGGTTGCCCAGAGAGGTGGTAGATGCAACATCCTTGGAAAAGTTGAAGGTCAGGCTGGATGTGGCTATGAGCAACCTGATCTAGTTGAAGATGTCCCTACTCACTGCAGGGGGTTGAAACAGATGACATTATATGGTTCCTTCCAACCCAAACCATTCTACAGTTCTATAAACAAAGACCATAAAAAAATACTTGAGAACTTGTTTAATTTTAGTACTATGAGAACATATCTGAAAAACAAAAATATCCCAGATGTATCTCTGTACTAAATCTCTTATCCCTAAATTTTGAAAACCAGAAATTAAATACGTGCATGTGTATGCCCAGATGCAACTAACAGTATAAAATGTCTGATGGCAAGGTAAGGGAACTGCAGTGAGCAATTTTCCAAGAAGCAACTCAAACAAAAGTTAGTTTGGGTTTCTTTTTTGTTTGTTTGGGTTTAAATAGTGTTCAGCCTACAAACAGCAACAAGCAAATGTAAAACACCTTGATTCTGGATAAAGGCACACAAGACCAATCACATCTGTCTAGCAAAGATCACAACACATAGAAAACTTCTTTAAATAAAATAAGAGCTACTCTAATATACTTAGGCACCTACAATTATTCAGCTCAGACTCCAGAGCTCTTAACTTGGGCAAAAATAAAGGTATATTGGTTCCATAACTCTTTTTCCTTACAAGAAAAACCTTTTCACACAAAGGGTATCTTCCCCCCCTCCAGTTAGCTGGTAACTACAGATGTGAGAGAAGGGCAATATCTTCTCTTATGTTTCTCTGTCCATGCTTAGTGCTATACACTTTTAAATCTTGATTTCTTTAACCTGCAAATGTTCTGAACTTCCACCAATAACCACAGAACGAGCCAGAAATAGATACATTACACAGACACATGCAGGTCTTTTCCTACTAGTTTTTTCTCTACAATCTTGTGATTGTATGTATATAGTATTAAAAAAATAGCATAAGAATTTTTGTATCAAACCTCAAGAAGTCCAGCTTTTGTGGTCACCACTAACATATCAGAGTTTCCTTCATCTTCCACAGTGAGCAATTCTTCAACAGGAGAAGAGGTACGAAACTGGAAAGGTGTGCTTGCTCCACGGATTTCTCCTTTGTAAGTCACGTAACAGAACTGATAAAATTCTCCATCATCATTTGGTAGATAATATCCTATCAAAATAAATTCATATTTGAAGAAATATTCTTTACAGAAGCTTACACGTCTCCATCTCCAGACAGATTACCACATCATGTTTGACTTACAGATTTTATGCTCATTCCCTCAATAAGGTATAAATATATAATCAAAACTGCAGAAAGAAAAAGTCATCCTAGTTATGACCTTCATCCCCCAGCAATTTTTCCTAGCATTTAAGACAAAGATTAAACAGTGTTAGGCAATAGCTGCTATATGTACACATCACCTCACATACATTAGGTAATAGCTGCTGTTTTTACATTTATGAAAGAGAATCATTAGCAATGACATGCCACAAAGTTGCATCATGACCACATTATTTTGTGACTGCTGTACAGTCACAGAACAGAGACTAAGTGATTTTTTTTGCCTTGAAATACCTACACAACCAAATACAACAGAAAAAGACAAAATCATATGCAATGACAAGACATCTGCAACTTCACCAGGTACCATTTGTACATAGGGTTTCGTTGCTGTTGTTTTGGGGGGGCAGGGGTTTGTGGGACAAATATCTCTTTTCTTTGCTATTTTTCAATGCCAAAGCACAGAAATGCTCTGAATGAATGACCCAGCTGAAAGGGAAGAGCCTGGAGTTTAACAAAGAACTTATTTTGTAAAATTGAAAAAAATTCTTCTAGACTTTACAGGTTAAGAATAAATCCTCCTTCTTGAAGCTATGTAATGGTACATGGTGCAAGCAAATTATGAGAGAAGAATTTTTGTTTGACTATCCAACTGAACTGTTGCCCACTAAAGCTTCAAGTCTCTTGCATGACTTGGATTCACATAGTAAGATTTATGAATGTTAAACAATAATTTCAAGAACTACTGACATTTTTACCTTTATTAGTATCTTCAAGACCCATGCCTTACCCAATTTAATGGTAAGAAAAACAGCCAGTTTTATTCAGAATACTTCTTTTCAGATACTGTAGCCAGCCTGAGGATGATACTAACACAATAAACCCTCACCTAGTGTTCAGTCCAGCAAGTGATGTCACCCATTTCAGTTCTTATTTCACCACATTTTAATCTTCTCCCTTTCTAAATATATCATTAACTTTTCACCAAATTTTATTCCAGATTGCTGGAAGTCTTTTCCCAGTACTCTTAGCCACCTTTCCTAGAAATAGTAAAACATTACATTTGCTGTATAGACAGCACTTATATCAAGAACTTCATGTTCCCATTAGTCTTACACTTTATTAACAGTCACTCAGAGAATAGTATCTGAATCTCAAAACATCAGGATTCATGCTTTTGGGCCTGGCTACACTTTCCTATATAGCACTGTAGTTCAATTTACCTGATTCAGTGCTTAAGTATGATGAAACTATGCAGAAATAAATGCAGAACAATCTACATTTCTGCTTCACCACATTTTAATATTGGTTCAGACAATCTGATTTTAAAACTACTGAAAGTCTTTTTTCTTGTTCTAACATGTACTATAGAAACAGACTTCTGATTATTTTCTTCCAGCACACTTATTTGATCATTAAAAAAACCAACCACATTTAACATGCTGCACGACATTTACTATTTAGCTCAGATAATTAAGCTCCTGTAAGCTCTACTGATCTCATCTCAGCAACATTAAAATATCTTGCCAACCACAACCAGGAGACTGTTTGAATGGAGATTCAATCTGGCAGCTCAATGAAAGTGGAGATCTGTCAGGATGGAATGTAACAGATGGGACAGAGATGCTTGGTCTCTTCATGTGTGGTAAAATTTCTACGTACAAAGGACTGATAATGACATGAACACTCATAATGGCATCTCTACTCTCTAGATCACTTTTCATTTCAGTCCAACCCAATTCCATTCATTCAGTGAATTTTGGTAACTGTAAAAGAAACTAATGATTTCCTTCCAGTTTCTATAGAGCACACACATTTTTCAATCAACTGCAAGGTTATAAAATGGTTATCAGGTTATCAGACCATGTGGGTATGATCATCATTGAAAGCACCAGAATAAAAAAAGACCTGGCAAGAGAAGGAACTGAACTCATCAAAGCTATCATTATTTGCAGCTTTAATAAGACAATAGGCTAATTCAGTCATCATTTCAGGATCATTTCAATTTTTTTTTAGTAAGTTTTCAGCAATAAACACACATATGAACAAAGACTAAGGCCAAGTCTGGAAAGTAAAAAAGAACGTAGGATTGTACATAAAATTCTGTTTGTAAGCAGAAAAGCATTAATTTAGTGGAGGTGCTCTTTTTACATGAAATTTTGAATGTGTGTAGATTTTTGACATTTGTCGTGCTCTGTGGCAACAAGTTCTGTATGTTGACTGTGTTATAAAAGTATCATCTCTACCTCCTTCTTGAACTTGTCACTTGGTAGCTTACATCAATGGTTCCTATTTATTTGGATATATAGAATGGTTAATCCACTCATGCCATGGGTAGCTGATTTTAGAGACATCAGTCCCTTCATATTATTTCCCTTGCCTGAAAAGCCTGGCAGAAGGAAGTCTGGAAGGTCACTTTGTCAAGTTTCCCACTCAAGATGCTGTTGTCAGCACCTGAGATTACTGTGGCTATGTCTAAACAACTGTATGGAACTCTCATCCTTCCAAACCAGGATACCTGTTCAGGAGCTGCACTGCCCCCATGGTAAAAATGCTCTTCCTAATGTCAGACATAAACTTCCCACGTCATCACCCACAGCCATTATCCCTTTTTCTATTTAACAAGTGTGGCTCTCATCTTTGTAACTCCACACCTTTATAACTGAGAAGCTATTTCTTAATTTTGATCTCCTTTGTTGCACTTTACTAGACCTGTTTTGAGACTGCAAAGGGGAGGGAGAGGATATTACTTGCACACAGTGTTGAAAATATAGTTATACTATGGACTTGTACAGTGGTGTGATATTTTCTGGTTTTCTCCTTATTCTTTTCTTAAAAGCTTCAGACATTTCCATCAATACCTTGCAGAAAATGGTCCCATACAACTCTATGACTACTCTGAACGTTCATGAAACCATCATCTACACTATTTATCCTTTGACAAGAATCACTTCTCATCGATAATGTTTAAAATCCAGAGGCTAAAGACTATGTAAAGGAACAATGCACTAAGAGAGGCCAAGATTAAAACAGCCTGCTGATGATTAAATGAAGTCACTTATTGTATTTTAATAGTTTCCAGCAGAGCTTTTCTACCAGTCATGAATATATGCCATTACTATGTAAAAAACATACTAAGTCACATACTTTCCCTTACAATTTTCCTTGACATCTAAAATAAGACTAAACTTCCCACAGCGAAATGTTGAAAATTCTCCTCCAATTTATCTTTTTTAAACTCCAGAACTATTATACAATGCTCAGCACTCAAATGAAGACATAAGTATTTAAAAAGCTGAGTAGGCTGGAAGCTACAGATAGATACTGCCTTATACTCACCTTGAAAAGTCAGCACACAGTTAACAGTTGATCCTTCCACATAATTTTCTGGCATAGGTGACCAAAGAAACGTGTAATAATCTCTTGCAGTACTCCAACCAACCTAAAATTAAATAAACCACAACAAAAAAAAAATAATTTAAAAAAAATAGAATGAGAAAACATTAAACACAAGAATTTGATATACTCAGTGAAGATATCATGGTCTGGCCTTTACAACACACTGTAATATGCATATTTCTGCTTCAAAATGCAATAAAAAGATACTTAACAATGTTTACAAATCAGGAATATTTTAACAAGCATGTCAAAGATTTAGCATTAATTTTATTAAGCTTGTTACCTAAGGCAGTAAATGGGTCTAAGGCAATAAAAGGGTCTATATAAAGTAAAACACCAGACAGTTTTCACTGTATGTTAAACTATTTGGTACATTGATTTTTTTCTATAAAGATACACATTTCGATATTAAAAATACAAAAATCTCAATTCCTGATTTTACAGTGAAATTTTCTTAGTGTAGGTTCTGCCAAGGTTGACTCTTTTGTGTCCACAGTCCAACTGGTTCATCAGAAAACAAAAAGGAGGGGAAAGAAAAAAGCTTTCTATGTTACTGAAAAGACCACAATTGACACTTGAATTTTTTTGACAACTTCTGCAATGCTAAAGACCAGCATTTCACTGGAATGCTAATTCTTTCATACATAGACACTATGTCTGCAAAGAAAAAAAACAGATCTGCATGAAAACGTAACTCAGCTAAGTCAGCACAGTCTTCCTGCTAATTTCAAAAACCCTCTGCTTCCAGAGGGTTCCTGAGAGTGCAGCTCTGTACAGTGGTGAACCACTGGCACAGGTTGCTCAGAGAAGCTGTGGATGCCCCATCTCTGGAATTGTTTGAGCTCAGGCTGGATGGAGCTCTGTGCAGCCAGTCCTAGTGAGAGGGGTCCCTGCCCTTGGCAGGAAGGTTGAAACTACATCTTCTTTAACATCCCTTCCAACCCAGGCCATTCCATGAGCATGTGATTCTACCCTCTGAAGATGTGTATCCCAACAAGCTTGAAATACACGCAACTAAACCAGAAAGCCAAAGCAATTACTGTAAAACAATGGATATTATTAATAGCATAATGGTAAAGGAAAAGAAGAAATATATCTGATTTATTCCACACCTTATCAAATGCTAGGTGTCCTACAGTTTACCAGTAACTGGGTATACTGTCATGGAAGAACTACGATACAGAAAGGGAATAAATTGTTTCCAAATTTTTATCAGGTAAGACAGTGTTTCAAGACGAAGAAGAAAAAAAACCAAATACCTACACACAAAAACCACACAAAAATCAAGAAAAGATTAAGTTACCAATCATGATTTTCATTGCTTCAATAGGGAATGCTTCCAAACTCCAACTTTAGAAGTCTTCCTTTATAAAGAATACATTGCAGCAATTTTACAAGCACTAATAGCTGGGGTTTTAAAGGAATTTTCAATTTAAAAAGAAAAAAAAAGGAGGATGTGTTTAGATAGGCAAAGGCAAAGTAAACATCAGAGGTGAAAGTAATTCAACAGCAAAGCAGCAATTATATATGTATACAGGCATACATTTCATGTATGCAAATTAATACATAGCATTAATTTTAAAAATTCTGAATAGATTATTCCATAGATATCCATTCACTTCTTTTTATTAAGAAGTATGGAAAACACTAATGTTGAAGATGATGGAGCCTTTTTTATATTCTCAAAAAACACAAATTAACAAGAGTAAAACCAGATGAAATTCTCATTACTTCTGTAAGGCAACGCTTATTAAAGAGAAGCAGTAGAGATGCTCAACACAATGTCTTAGGCCTATTCTTAGCAAAGAAGATTTCTATGATACCTCCTATCAAGAAGCTTTTAAAGATGTCAATGAAATGAGACTTCCTGGGGTTGTTATTCCCACACTTTTAAATATCTCAGGAGTAAAAAGGAAAACTCTTCCAGTAACTTGAAGCTAGTATAAGCAATTTTTTCCTCGATAAAAGGTCATAGGAAACATTTTGCAAATTTTCACATTAGTCCTGTCTTCAAATCCAACTCAGATGTTACTACCCTTTTTTTTTTCTGAACTTGCTTTTACTTCAGAAAATAGACTCATACACCATTATCTGCTATCCTAAACTAAAGCCTACTGCTTTCTAAATTTAGCTCTTGGTGAGTGAAAAGTCATCTTTTTCGTTTCAAGAAAGAAACTAAATTATCATGTCCAGAACAAATACTGTATAGAACTGAAATAATCTTTTCATCTGTTAAAAACCAGAATATGCACATACTGCTTCTGATGCTATTTTCGTGACTAAAATAACATTATTCCTTCTGATAATTAACACTGGAAAACACAGAGAAGATACAAAATCCAGTGAACACAAACACGAAAATAAAAAGTTTATTCCTAGAATTCTATCTGTTTATACTTTTCTTAGATATCGCATATTGATTCGTAAATTTAGTGATTTATCCTGAAACCAAAAGTTATTTTTATCAATACTCTACCTGCAGTAGTAATTGACAAAAGGACTTTTTTTAGGTCATTTAAAACTTTAGTCATACTGATACAAACAAAAGGAATAACTGTGTAGAAAACAAGTAACTCTCCTGGTCTGTTTCTCAGCAGGCGCTGTATTTTTAAGTGTAACTGTAATCTGTGGTCTACTGGAAAAGAGAAAACTGTGACACATCAAAAGCTATCAGGGAATACCCAGGGAAGTTTACCCCACAAGTATTTTCTGTAATAATTCCCCACATTTCTTGTCATCCAGCATCTCTTTCCCCCGCAAGGCTCTCTGTCTTGCACTCTTATGACCGTGCCAATTCCATCCTTTCTCAATGGGCACAACCAAGTTCCCAGCAGGTGCGCATTGCCCAACAGCTCTCAGCACTGCACAGGATTTCGGACAATGTGGGTTTTCCCTGCTACACGCTGCGCGTGTCAAAATGTGACAATGCTGAGAAGGAAGTGTGAACAAATGTCATCTTCATCACAGCTTAATGCATTTGAAAAGGGGAAGGTGAGTATTCTGCAGCAAAGAAAGTTAATTAGTAACAATTTTCAACATCCTTCCTACATAAAAATAAATATCATTGAATTCCATAGGGTTATTTCTGAGGTGGCATAAACAAGGAACAAAGCCACATAATGATATGCTGAGAATAAAATAGAAACAAATTTAAGTAATCCATGTCTTAGGTGTAAGATGTAGATATTTTAAAAAAAAAGAAATTTTTTTTTTATCAATAGGTTTTAATAAACTTTTACGTTAGTATTTCGTATCTTTTGGCAATATTCTCTTTAATAAGCCTAGTATGGAGTACACAGTGGTTCCAAACTACAAAATACTACACTATATACATACATATACATAGTCATAAGCTTCTCTATGGCAACAGATTATACCATCACAGATATAGGACTACAGCACACACTGGATGGCTCAGCAATGATTTAAACGGGATCTTTGACACAGATATTTCTTTCAGCTCAGAAAGAAAACCAATAGTTGTCTAAAGACAGGGTTAAAACTATATTAATAAAATTTAACACCGCTTAAGGGAAAGTAAATAAAAAATGAGAAACTAAATCTAGTGGCTAAAGCTACAAAGGAAATCAACAAAAAGTGAAAAATATGAAGAGAAGATGAGAATATTCATCAGCAGCCCCACAGTGTGTTTATATGATAAATAAAACCCTGTAGCTTTGGAAACAAATCTAAAACAAACAGCATCCTCAGCAACATCGGGCATATTACCTTAAAAAATAGTTTCAGAATCAGAAAAGCTAGACTATTTGTCTTACTGCTGATTATACCAACAAAACCTACTGCCAATAATATAGACTATCTTCCAGGTTAGTCTCTGAAATGGGAGAGGAGTCCAGATCCCCCACAAGAACCTACTAGATGTGAACACCTTACCTCTACTACACTGCCTGGAGAGAAACAGCTATTTAAATTGTCAGGTCAATAAGAACAAGAGTTTGACTATTTCAGCTGCCAAAACTCCTAATATGACTAACACTGAGCACCTCTTTTCATTAAAACATATAGAAAACAAACAAATGCTTGTTAGAATGATTTGAAAATTTCATTCCTGCATTTGAAATTCAAAACGATGAAAAAAAGCCATTGAGAGAAATTATGTCCATTATAAAAATATCATTTCCTTCACTTATTAAGCAAGTTATGAAAATTAAGAAAATTTATGAAGCTCCAAGCATATTTATTTACATTAATAATTGGAACTTAACAGGTGGTAAAAGACGGTAACAAGGGGAAAGATGTGGAAACCCACGCTTAATTCTTGTTGAAGACTCATGTGAAGTTAACAGATCTATTTTGGTATGAAGAACACATTCTTATGTACCAAAATGTGAAACCAAAGTTAAAATTAACTTCACGTATCGGTTGGAGAAAAAAAAAACTAAACAAAACAAAAATACAACCAGCAAAAAGTCAACTACAAACATGCAACCAAGTTCCAGTTAAAGTATGTACTGATGCACAGTAGTACCTTCTTACTATCAGAAATCTTAAATAAATGAGAAATTTCTATAGGACACACTGAGAAACTTTCTCTGAGCCAGGAAGAGCGAACAGGCACAGTTTGTAAGTCCAACTTAAAAACCTGGCACAGGCCATGGCAACCATTATAACATCCACATTCAAACACACAAACACTGCGATTATAGAACTCTGACACAAAACCTTCAGAAGTTCAGAGGAGAAAAATGAAGAATTACCTGTCAAACTACACTCACTACACTTCACTCATTGTGAAGCCTGAACACAGGTTTATCATCTGATGAGCACAGCAGCCATCTGCATTGACTGTGCTGATACCATTACTTTTTAAGGAATTCATTGAAAACTCTGAAAACATTTTGCTCAGAGTTCAAAACTCAAATAATAGAAACATTCTTTTTTCTCAATCAAAAGAGCATGTAAGACTTGGATGACACAACTTCCCTAAAGCAACAGAAAGAAAAAAATCCATTTTACAACTGAGTTAGACATAAAGCATCTGCTAGTCAACATTCTTCTATATTCTCTACATTTATTTCTTTAAAACTCCACTCTGAAATACATTTTTAAACTAGATAGCTGTGCATAAATGCAAATATTCTTGCTTTCCTTGCAGAAGTTAACCAAGAGATTAACAATCCAGAAACCAAATCATATTTTCACCTTCTCAGCCATGTTTTTAAACCAAAATATGATGACTCATCATTTATCCCACTTATCCCATTTATCCAAAAAATGTCATATTCAGATTAGGTTATTATGTACAATGTATAACTGAAACCTCACTTTATTTAATTTTCCCTCCATAAAGCTTTAATAGACCATTACAGAGTAATACACTCATGATATTCCCATCTCCTACTTTTGAGCAAAAAGACTTATTTCAATTCAGGACATCATAAACACTTTTCAGTCATATAAACCAACCCAGTAGCCACAGTGGAGATGCAGAAGTCTGGTGAAGTTTAAGCAGCACCAAGTACTTTGCAATTTGGCTGGGCAAGTAAGGACAACTCCGCTGTCCCATAATACTCACGCTAGACAGGTTTTCCTTCTACTAACAAATAGACACGCAGTCATCACAAAAGTTTTTTCTTCTTCTACGCTGCCCCACAGATATAAGCCCCTTTCTCACTGCAATGTCACATCACACAGTGAGAATTAGCTTTCACATATTTACATTTCACCCACATTATGTTTCAACAGAATAGCTTGAAGAGAATTTGCCAAGTAGAAAAATAAATGGGGAGCATAAATAGGGAGTGCCTGTCTGTACAGCAATACTGAGTTATCCAATAAGTACCTGAAGGAAAATAATAACCATTTTATTTCACTGTATCTCCTTCAACTCTCATCTGGTTCATCTTACACAGAATGTAAGCTTTTCTAAGGCTAAAGCTCTTAGAAACCTTACAAGTCCAGCGTTTTCAGTGTGAAAATTATATCCAACTTTGTTTTAATTTCTTGAGTTTCATATGAACATGGAAAATAAAATTTTTCTGATTTTCCATTTTGTTAAATTTCTTTCCTTTTATAACCAGTTGGTAAAGTCAGTCAACTCAATCTGGAGACAGAGTGCCTTAAAGAAAGACCATCAGCATGGGAGGCTCACTTGGCATTTTGTTCCCTGGCCTCAGAAAGCTGTTACACAGCTGAAAGAACAGCAGTGTTCATTCTGCTACATTAACAGTGCCTGACCCATCTACACAACATCAACAAGCCAAAGAAGCAACCCAGGAAAACACTTGTTTAGCTGAACCAACGTGGGCATAATCAGCAGGCATTTACTGTAGATAGTTAATTACAATCCAATCATTAAAAAAAAAAAAAAAAAAAAAAAACTGACCACAAAATTTATTTATAATTTTTTTAGAGTAAAACTTAAGCCCTTTTTCTAATTTCAAAGGTAAATTAAAAAGCTGAGAAAGAAATTTGGCAAAGCATCTTAAGTACTGCAAGAAGACAGTGTGCTACCTCTGAAAGAAGCAAAATTACAGACAGTAGATAAGGTTCTGGATGTATGTTATGCAGTTTAATTATTACTGACAACAGTAAGTCAGCAGCCTTTCCATGTTTCACATGGTAAGAGACACTTACTTTGCCCCAAAACACAGACAGTACAGGTGTCTAAGCAAAACACTATTGGGACCAGTATAACAAGAAGAGATTTCTCCAAGCAGGCTTGGTTTGGGCCACAACCCTGAGTAAAGTAACATTACTTGAAAGTGACAGCAATGCCTGTGCTACTGTAGCACATAATCTACAACAGACAGCTACAAACACCAAGTTCTTCTAAAGCAACTAGCAGAAAAATGAAAACATCTAGGATAGGAAAATAAAAACATCTGGGTGCAGTGAAGCTCATACCAGCCAGAATTACTGAGAGTTAATGCTGACTGTTAACACTGACATGCCATTGATGCAATGTACTTTTGAACACAGGCATCATCAGCAAATAATGATATCTAGACAGCAGTTCAAAAAGAATCAAACTGAACAAAAAATTTCAGAACATGGACATAAGGAAAAGTACTTACTGAAGTATTAAGTACACTGTAGTAACATTCAGGCATAGACATTTCAAATAAGTAAGCAAAGTCAAACCTTGGGCATTTTAGTATGTCTGTAATCACCTTATACCACATGCAACTTTGACTTAGCCAAGATGCTTAAGCCTTCACTTCAGACATGACCTTGCTACTCACACTGAGATTAAAATCAGTTATACAACAGGAGCCCCAAGGTTGAGACATTCTTGCGTAGAAGATGCCTGCAAAGCACTCTAGATTCTTTATGAAAGCCTGCAATCTCAAAATGTTCTCTCAGTCCCAGACCTGAAGAAGACCAGCTCTGCTCAATGTTACAAACACGTACATTAATTTGGTCTATTGCAAACATATGGTATTTGTTGCAGTATCAAGGTACTATCAGGCTCCTAAGTTATGATCATCTCTCATTGGTTGTATTTCTACCTCATAGTTCAGAGGAATGTGTCAAAGTGACATTGACAGAGTGCCTAGCCCATAGATCAACTTCCTCTATAGGTATAAATCAAAATAAATATAGAAACAATATGAATTCCCTAAAAGTAAACCTGTTACATATGTAAATTACTGTCCAAAAAAATGTATGACAGATCAAAGAGCAATAAAGCTACTATTTACTTTAGGAGGAGCCTGAAAATATATTTCAAAAGAGCAGGTGGGGTTTAAGTGAACTATTCCCCTGCTACCACATCTCATGAGAACTATCATTTAGCACAATCTTTTATTTCAAAACTGTTATCAGCTACTGACTACTTTGTTATGCCAATTCTACAACCTACCACACCAAATAGTTTTAGAAAATTAATGACACTTGGAAAAAAGTTAAAATTTATTGTCAAAGGTAACATCACAGAAACCCAGATTATCCTTCTCTTCATCTCATATAGAAACAGCAAGTAATGTTGCCAGGGCCCTTCTTTTTTATGCCAAGTACAATTTACTTGTCCTTCCAAAGAAAGTAAACCAGAAACCAACAGAATCACTCTAATTCTCAGATATAGCAATTCTCAAAAACATTCTGAATTCCAATAGTTCTTTTCCCAACTATTTTAACAACAGGACATACTGTGCACTGCACATTCCTGTATCTATCATGGCCAGCTGTGCAGTGGTGATTCAATGCCAGAAAAATGGTATTTCTATATGCACGTGGCAAATAACACATCCAGATGTTTTGTTGTACTTCAGAATGTAATCTGTATGGAAGTAATTGTTGCTTAAGTTATCAATCTACAGCAAAATCAGGATATTGAAATGACTCACACAAGCTGTACTATTATTTGCAGTCCAAAGGAGACTAAAAAACCCAGAGTACTATACAGAAATATAGCTATATTCCTTGATAAAACACAAACACCAAGTTGTTTCTGAAGTTTCTATCAAATACAGTGTTAAACTGTGTTACAAAAGGTTTTGACCACAGACAGTTTATTTCTGAGATCTTCTAAAAATAAGGACATTGAAAAGACAGAAATTAAGTTGCATATAAACACAGGCGCTGCACTGATGCACAAAAAGTAGCTCAGACGTGGCCTCGTAAACACTGAGTACTCCCTCTGAGCAAGAGGTACTTTTTGTGTTCAAATAAGTTACTAAGGTCTTCCCAATTCTGGTTACTCAGTTGTTCTGTCTGTTAGGTTACCAAAACATCAGCTCACCATAAGCTCACCATATCCACATTTAAGGTGTGGATATTAAAAACATAGAAATTAAGAAAGAAATTATTTCCTATTCTTCTCTAGGGGTACCCTGAGACAGTCAATATCAAAGGATGTCTACAACTTGTCAATATCCCAGAAGAATGGTAATGTAGATTACTTAGAAAAATGTATCAACTAGAATTGAGGAACAGAAAGTTGCGATGGAACAGTTAATTAATGACACAGCAAGACCAAAGTCAATGTAACAAATGTAAGATTGACTATGTGCTGATATTGCAGGTCATTCCAGCATGCTTATCTCAGCTAAATTATATCCTCAGAAATGCATGAAGTATTATGATATACCCCACCTTTAACACTACTCTCTTGATGTGATATCTTTATAATGCCCATAAGAGCCTTCCTTGTGCCTCTGAGGCGTGGAGTAAACCTGCCTCTCCTGTATACTGAGCATCTGACAGCCCTATTTGCACACATATGCTCCAGACAAAGAGGTAGGCGCTGCTTCCTAGAAACCAAGCAGGCTTTTCAAACACTTCTGCAAATCTGGACATTATGTATTAATAATGCAAAAAATATCAATCAGCCATATGATTATTTTATTTTATAGTCAGGAGATGTAGACTTCCCAAGCCGGAAATTAGGACTACCTACAGACACGCCAGTTTTGCAACCAGATGTAGTGCACACATTCGTTATTTCCCCTCATTTCAAAGGTTTAGATTTGGGTTATATTAAAGGCCTCTCCAGATTGTGATTAACCAGAGATGAGCAGAAACAAATAAAGAGGTCTTGGATCAATCTAGGAATACAGACCTCACATGAAATCAATCAAGGATGGTAAGTCTTCTCACCTTTGACTCCACCTAGGAACCATGAGGTTATCCTGCACAGAAACCCTGAGTAGAGGGAAAGCTGATCTCAAATTCTAGTTCTCACAAAACTGCATGAAGAGGAACTCGGGCTCCAGATGTCAATGCCAAACACTAGATCAGTACTTATTTGAAAAAAATGCCTTTTTTTTCTTAGTAACATGCAAGGCTATAACAGATCAAGACCATTTAGCACTTGATTACAGATGACTCTCCAGAATATCATAAAAGCAAAAAAACCACATAGCAGCAATGACAGACAACAGCTTTGAAGACTGAGTCAAAACTTTCTCCTGCAGGGGACAAGTAAAAAAAAACAGAAACACAAAACCAAAAAAAATGCATATGCAGAACTTCTGCTCTAAAGGACAATATCTTCATTATTGCACTTCCTCTATCAGTTTTTGCCAAACATCCAATCCCAGAATTAGTGTATGTATTTAAATACATCTAGTTTGCAAAAAAAAGGGTACATCTGAAATAATTCTCCTATATGCAACGTTACTCTTTCAGTTTATGAACACTGGGTCTTCACTTTTATAAACAATACAAAATTACTTGCCTGGGAACAGTTTTAAACCTGTTACTGCCACCTCAAAGAGCCTTCTGCTCATTATTACTGAAGTTCAACGTTTAGCAACTTACACTGGGAACAAAAAAAAAAAACCACATTTCACCTACAGCATATGCAGAGAAGTTGGTAGAGTCTTAACTTTCACAACTTCAAGTAAGCTGCTATTAAGAACAGATAAAAAAGTTTGAAAAAGAAGCTTCAATTGTCATTCCATATAAAGCAGCCATTCCAATAAAGCAGGCATAGCCCTTCCCATATACACCTTCCCAGTCCCCTTGTTTCCATCACAGTGACACCAGCACAGCTGCCCACTGCAGCACACCATGATCAAACCAAAGAACCAAGTCAGTTATGAAATACAGTAAAAGCTGAGGGAGGAGAGGCTTTATGTTCCTGGCAAATCACCCCGCTGATCCATTTCACTGTGCAGCTGCACTAACAGCTGGACAAGCAAAACAAATGCAATAATACAAGGATATATATATAACCAATATTTACTCAAGACATCATTGTTGCTGAAGAAATGCACTTGCATCCTAAACAAAAACCATTCATTTTAAAAGGTACCTAATTTTTTACCTAAGATTTTTTTCATTTCAATTAAAAAATTCTTATCTACCCAGTAAAGAAAACAAGACAGAATACTGCTGAAGCCACTGACGCCTGAAATTCAACAAAAATCAACATTAGAACCAAGAACAACAATGTTCACAGACCGCAGGAAGACTCTTACTTCATACTTATTTTCTACACCAATCTGAAATTACTACTGTTTGTTGGGGTTTTCTGCTGAGGTTTTTTGATTATTTTTTTAACTAGGTGCCTTTTCCCTCTGTCCACTATTCACTATTACAACATTAGTCACCTTCTGTGAAATTTCAGACAAAGGTTAAATGACACCATCTTGAACAGATCTGTTTTCTAAGCAACTTATGCACTTCAAAAAGACAAAGTAAACTTTATTCCCTCTACATGAACAGTCTGTGAATCAACACTTTGAATTCTCTCACAGAAACCCCACTTTCATTGCATACCAGCCAATATTGAAGGTCATTAATTACTGTTTTCATAATTAGTCAAGATTGTCTTTTGTCCTTTTTTTTTCAATCACAGGCTCAATTTACTAACCATGCATTGCAACCTTTGTATGTGTTTTAGAGAAGTAAATGATAAAAACCCTTCCTGCTTTCATCAGGTTTCAAGCCACCTCCAGGTGGCTTTGTTATTTGTTCATTAACAATCAATTCTCTACAAGTCACTAATTTTTACATTCAGATCACACTACAACTTCTATTATCTATCCCAAGATAACTACATTTTCATAGTTTATCTTATTACAAACATTACACATACATATTTGTAGACACAGATATAGTTAGACAGCTGGCTCCCCTTTAACTCAGTGTACTGTAACTATACTAAGTATGTTCATACCTCTTAGTGTAAGCTGATATAACCACTAAAATAAAACCATTTTTATTCTTTACCCATCTTGCAATGCTTCCTTCCCTTGTACTGATGAGAATCAGGCAAACTGGAAATTCAGTTGGGGAATTCCATTTTAAAAATCTAGTCACAAAATACTGGTCTTAACCTCAATCAATTCCCTGATTTGATTCACCACACAAGATCTCATTTCACATAAAGAGGAAGCACAAGAAACAAGCAACCCTGCATAAAAGATGTTTCTTTGAACACTAGCACTACCTTATGCCAGCTCAATATGTTCCTCAAATGACTGCCAAAGTATTACCTGCCTCTGTTAAAGTAGAATAAAGTAGAACAACGTCAATAGTTTAAGAAATATATCATCACAATCAAGATGAAATCAAATACCTGTACATTGTACACAGCAGTTTGTGTAATCACCGAAAAGCTGTTTCCCAACTTCTTTTTTCTTTTAACTAATTGGTAATTCTAGAGTCCTTTCTGGTTGTCTCCCTCACTTAGGCCACCAGACAAAGCCATTACATTCGCATTTCAATAATTTCAGGCTACTTAGACACAATATAAACAGAACCATCTATAAAGTTTTGATAAAGAGGGTTTTTTTACATTTCACAAATGCCATGAACTGAACATTCAAGTTACATCATATGTCAAAACTTTGCAAATAAGACACATACACAATTATTTTAAAAAAATTTCTTACTAGAGAAATGTGCCTATTTGTAAGCTAATGCCTCCCTGGCACAATTTAGCGTGTGTACAGTTTAATGTGTACAGTCATTGCACGAAAAACACTTCTGCTTTGTTACAGAGCACAGTATTTCTATATAGCAGATGAGTAATTTAGCTTAAATAAAGACTCACAATCTGCAGATTACAACAAACTCTATCATTTACATTCTTAACAGTGAACTGAGTTCTACAGGAAAAGTGTTCCAGTAACAAATCAGTCACCCCCCTCCCCTCCCCACTGCCAAAGTATCACTTCATTAAAGCCTGAATCAAAACTTCTATTAAATAAATGCAAATAAGGAATTTAAACATCATCTATTAGGAGCTATACTGAGAAAGACACACAAATCAAGGTCTTAAACGGAAGTGGATATAAGAATTAATCAATTTCTAATCCCATAAATAAAGCTTTACCAACCTTTGAAAATATCTCCAAATATCTTTTTTCCAAGGGTCTGTTTTGAATAACTTTAGTGATCTATACTGTTCAGCCTGTTCTAGCAATGAAAATTAGTCAGGGGTGTGGGTCAGGTTATCTGCAGTTTAGTTTTCCTTCTTTGCACACACATTTCACACACAGTATCACGTTCTTCATTCAGCCCTGCTCACAATGTCACTCTGTAACCACACATCTCTTCTCAAATAATTTCCATTTAATTCTGCACACATTAAACCTTCTCTTTATTCCAGCAGACTTCCAGCTGGACTCACACCTCTAGTTTTGGTCTCCAGTTTGGTCTTTGTTACAAAACTGACACTCTAACAGCAGGAACCAATACATCACTTAAGTGATGTTCAACTTAAAGTTTACTGTTGTTGATATTTATTTTATTAACTTGCAAGAGAGCAAACAAACATTTGAAAAATAGCAATAAAAAAAGCATAACTTACCTTGAAAATACCAACCCAGTCTTTCTGATGAGGATGGATAAACTGGGTCAGAGTGTAGTGACATTCAAGATGTGTGTTTGGAAGGTAACTTTTTGCAACATTTTGAAAAATCACATGTGCAAAATTGGAGGTCTGCAAAGTGCTAGCTGAAGATGGAACTTCTTGAAAGGATGACATGGTTATCTGTAACAAAACTGTAGAAGTTGTAACTTGAACATAGTGGAAAACTAGTGAAGTTACAAAAATTAATCTAGTTGAAATACATATGACAGGAAACCTAACAATTAGTTCCCCTGTTCTGAAAACAGACAGCCACAGAGTAAATTCACCAAAGTGCATTGCCTCAGCATCTCTCCAAAACAACCAACTCTCAGAATAAAAAGAGCAGTCATTTCAGCAATGACATCAAGATGGAGAGAAAGCATTGCTTAGCTGAATGCCCACAGTATTTTATCTCTGTGTCAGAAAGTGGAAAATAAAAGCAGTAGTGTGAAAACAAAGCAAGGTTCTTAATGGTTCTAGACATGCTAGAGAAGGAGAAACAAAAGTTCTGTAGTTTCCCTGCTTTAAACTTTCCTCAAATCTGTACTGCTCAGTGCTTTTCACAGCATTTTTACACATGAAGTTTCTCCTTCCCTCTCAGTAAAAGTATCCAAGTTCCACTTTAAGACATTTTTTTTAAATAAGAAAGTTTATGTAAACAGGAGGGTTTTGTTCGGGCTGGCTTTTTTCCCCACTTCTTCAAGAGTTTTCCTGCCCCTGTTTAGCACTCTGTGGGCATCTTTTACTATTCTCCCTATAACACATACTTTGCGTTTAGCTTCATTACCATAAACAACGGCCTGCATTGATAGCAGAACATTGAGGTATGCATGCAGTTGGAGGGATTAACACTAATCAGTTGGGCTGCAAAAGCTTTTAATCATGCTTGCCATTGAGCACCCGATTCAGGATACACAGCGCTACAAACTACAGTAACACAAGATGCTTCAGGAGCAGAACAAGAACATCCCTTCCTCAGATTTGGCAATATCTGCCAAAAATAGAATATATGCAACTGAGAAGTTTCAAGTGTCTGATTCCATTGTACAGTCACAATTTTGTCAAAACATTTGATATTAGGAGGATTAGGGCCTTATGTATCTGACATTTCTGGAAATATGAGCTATCCTGTTCTTGCAATTGCTATTGAAAGTAATTTTATACCAACCAAGCACATTCACACCTTGAAATAGGTAACTGCCAAGTGTGTGACATAATATGTTACTTATATTGAAGATACATATGGAAACCAAAAGGAGACAGGCCACTGCAAGCCTCAAGTAGTTCAAATATGAAAAGGTGTTTGTGTACCTCCTATAGCCTTTGAAAATTTCAACAGTTAAAAAATAAGTAGTGAAGACCTTCTGCTTTCTGAAACAAACTGCACTCTAAAGTAAACACATATCCAAACCAAGGAAAAGGTAAGCAGCCATATCATTATTTCAATGTATTTAGATGTTAAATAAAAAGCATTTTTGTATACTGACCAACAGTTAAACAAGATAAAAAACGAAGCTTGTGGAGATTAATAGCTATAAAAGAAATAGAAGAACTCCCATAAGCAAGAAACTGAGTAAAGATCAAAACACAGTTTTCTAGAAATAACAGAGTACACAATAAATCCTATCAGTTATGTAGCTTCAGAGTCCAGAATAGCAAATGTTACAGCACAGTAAAATCCTGAAAACTCCCACACATCTCAAAACAGAGGATTATGTTCAAGGCATCTCTCAATTTCACTCTGAACTATAAATGGTGTGCATCAGCAATTTCTATGGTTCTAAAAGGAAGATAATAACATTAGTTATTTTCAATTGCAACACATTAATTCATTTTTAGTAATTCAGTAACTTAGCCAAATAACATTGACATGAAATAGTGTGTTTAATTTCCGTTAGGTAGAATAAGTACAGAAAGAGTAAACACGGCATTAATAATAAAACCAGTTGAATTTTTTTCAGTAAGTCTGTTTTTAAAATTCTATCGCTCAGCCTAAGCACATATTACCAAAAAAAAAAAAGAAAAAAAAAAACCAAACAAACATATTCTCCATTCTGTTGCACACTGATTGTCAGTTGCCACAGCTGAGTACTAGCCCCTAGTGGAACCAGTAAAGGTAGACTGGTTTCCAACCCCAAAGCAAAACTGCTCCCAAATCTAACTGGTGCAGACCAGCAACAATCATCTGGGATTACTGTTGCCTAGCAGGAAAATCCCCGGAGCTTAGGTGATGCTCAGATCTACTTACAGTTCAAGGATAGTTATGGGGATGCTGGGTACTTGCTAGCTTAACTCACAGCTACCGGCTAGGCAACGGGAAAGGAGGAGGAAGAGCTACGCACAGCCTTCATCATTACTGACATGACAAGCGCTTCCCACGGGAAAGCTCAACGACGCGTTTGGCTTTGCGCAGCGGAAAGGACGGCGAAAAGGAGGAAAAGCTCGTCGGACAGGAAAAACAAAAGCAGGAGGAGCCGCAGCACCGCAGTCAGCTCTTCCTGGAGTCCTCCAGCTGCCAGTCCTCCCGTCCTCCGGCCAGTCCCGGGCCTCCGACACCCCCGGCCCCACCTGCGCCTCCTCCCGCCCCTTGCCGCCGCTGCCCACCGCGGTCACCTTGGTTCCGGGCCTTCTTCTTCCTCCCCGGGCAGGGCAGCCCCGCCGGCTCCCGCAGCCCGGCCCCGCCGCTCCCCTGCCGACCGCGGCCGGCCCGAACAGCTGGCGGGGGCCGGTGACGCAGAACCGCGGCCGCACGGCCCGGCGGGCCCGGCCCGGCCCAAAAGCGGCCGGAAGCGGAGGGGAAGGAGCGTGTCAGCTCTGCCCGGCCCCCCAGGCAGCCCCGGCCAGCTCTTACCTAGGCAGACGCGCGGGGCGCCGGGGACATCAACATGGGGCCTCCGCCACCAGCGCCGCGCAGCTCCGCCCGTCCGCCCGCGTCACTTCCAGCCCGGCCCTGCCCGCACGGGGCGGGCCCCGACACGGATCCGGTTGGGGACCGGAGAATCGCTCGGGTCCGTGCCTCCCGCGGCGCACGCCCTCGGTGGGGCTCGGGGTCCGGGCGCGGTGCTGTACGCGGCGTGTGCCCGACCGGGCTGCTGTTACCTCCGTACAGCGCTCCCGTCTTGTCCGTGATTACAACATCACCGCTGTCGCACCCGCTTAGCCCGAATTAATCATCTCCTCTTCCGTCCCACGTCAGGACACAGGCGTGCCGTCACCCCGTAGGTCACCGTTAATCTGCCAGCCTTTGCACGTCCTCCCAGGGCAACGCAGGGGCGAGATAAGAGCGGCTGTGAACCCTTACAGTGTTCTGCCTGGGTACCTTGGCGGATCTCCATGAAAGGGAGTTACCCACGACACCTACTCAGAGAACCACGGAAGCACAGAATCATTTAGGCTGGAAAAGACCTTTGAGCTGATTGCGTCCAACCTTTGATCAATCACCACTTTGTCAACTAGACCGTGGCACTAAATGCCACGTTGTTTCTCGAACACCTCTAGGGGATGGTGACTCCACCACCTTAATCGCTTTAGTTGCCACAGGTTTATACAGGATTAATACCTTTTACCACATCTGATAGTTTTAAAACTATCTGGATTTAAGTGGTTTGGGCATTAAGGCTTTTCTGACTATGCTCGCAACTATTTCACAGGCTCCACTCAGTTTGCATCCAAAAGCAGCTCATAGAGCACTGCCCAGAGTCACGGTGCTGAGTAAAAGCAACCAGGGATGAGTAAGCAGGGTTTGTCCCAGTGTTGGCTGCCACTACGAACTGTCTTCCAGATCATCTTAAATTCTTTGCTGCTACCATTTCTTACGTGTTTTCATATGTATTTTAAACAAACAGGTTATGTGGAGAGACATAGTGTTATTATAAATAATATGATTAATCATTAGAATTATTGAGTTAGGTTTCTGACAAGTTCACCTGTTTCTGACGGTCAATCTTAATAGAAATGAAACTAAGTTGGAGCATAGAAACTGTCTTTAAGTAATGATCCTTGTTCATTGTACTTGCATTTTTGTTTCTGAAAACAGTCATGTCTTAAGGTGTGTCACAGATTACTAAATTATCATTTGATTTGTAGCCACAATGAATAATCTCTTACATCATCCATACATTTAATGTTTCCCTGGAAAGCAATAAATTCCCTGCATAGTACTAACTGATCATTTTAGAAGACACAAGAAGTGTATGTAGAGCAATCTCTCCTGTAAGACCAGACAAACTTTTGAAGTGGAAAATGAAACCAGTATCTTGTTCAGCAATAAATATTTGTAAGGAGGTAAGAAGAGCTATTCCTGCTTATCTGAGCCCTCCATTTTTTCTCCTTGCTGCTCTCTGCTCTGTATGATGTGATAAAGGGCTGTCTAAGAGTCACAAGACGCTCTTCTCATGTGGGCTGGAACTTAGGAAGAACTCGGGGTTTACAGTCACCAGCTGGGGAATATCAGCGTTGGTGAGGCTGAGTAGTTTTGCTTTCATTTCAAGCCATTATAATGCATGTTTATGGCAATATGATGGGAAATTTGAAATAAAGGTTTTCTTCTGCAGCTAACAAAATTTTTACAAGTGAGTGCCTGGAAAGACAAACAACCAACCAACCTACCTACCTCTGTTTCCTAATTTTTAAAAAAATACTTCTCCCTAGTTCTGAATTTTTTAAGAAACTTGAGATATTTCCATGTTCACTTAATAAATGCTCATTCAGTCAATAAAGGTACTTATGATTTACTCATAATTCAGTATTCAGTTATTATTTCTATTGTTTAATGCATATGGAAGAGGTTAAAAAATACATATGTTGGCATTTATATGCACAGTATAAATATTAAGACAAATAAATCAAGCATTATCTTGTATTTTCTTGTACTTATATCCACCATTTTCAGGAAAATTTCAGGAAAATAAGTATTTTTAAACTTCTAAACTTACTATCTTAACCCCATAATGGTGGTTATAATATATATATATATAATATAAAACTATTTCTGACTAAAATATATGTGTGGTTTAATGTGGTCCCATGATGCTTTTGCATGCTAGATTTAGATGCCAATCCTATCCCTCTAGAATTTATAGATATTTTACAGAAAGATGCTGCAGAGCCTTTTCTAATTTTTTTATTGCCCCATCAAGAAAGTACTTGACCAAAATGGACAAGTGATGCACAGTGATCCCAGAATCAAGAATCAATATCCTTGTACAAAGATCTGAATCAAGAAAAATGTGACTGGAACTGGTGATACTTGCACTTGGCTGAGAATTAATGGATGAGTGCCTTGATAAGTCTGAATTTGCTAGACAGATACTATTTCCTGAAATTCATCCATGTGATATAAATCTTTTAGGAAACTTGCTCTTGAGCAGAAAGAAAACAAAACAAAACAAAACAACAACAAAAAAAAAAAACCCCAAACAACCAAACAAAACAGACCAACCAACCAAACAAAAAAAACCCTCCAACACTACTTTTCTATCCTTGCTAATATTCTCTATTGCAAAATATTTAATGCAAAAATATATTCTCTATGCAAAATATTTAAAACCAAAAAAATGTTTGATATCAGCATTTCTAAGAAAACCTTAGTCTTGTGAGATTCTCTTAACACTAACACACTAATTAGAAAAGCCTATTACCGGTATGGTGACAATAATCCCATCTCCTTCTGGCTTGATTTTCAGCTTTCCAATTCCACTGATTTCAGTAACAGGAAACTAGTTTTGTTCAAGCCAGTATTTTACCACAAATGATACCATTTTCTTGTGTACTAGAATGTTCTTTAAACACGTAGTATCAATGTTTAGCCAGTAGTCGTGCATTTTTAAAAGAAAAAGAAATTATGAATGTCAAGTATCTTTTTAATGATACTATATACATATACATATATATACATATGCACACACACATACACACACACACACACACACATATATATATATATATATATATAAAATCAAAACCATGTTTGTTGGAAGGGATGTCCAGAGCAACTCAAAGGAGCATGTTGCTCAGGGCCGTGCCCAGTCATATTTCAGATGTCTCCACTCATGTTACTTCAAGAACCTCTTTCAGTGATTGAAAACACTCGTTTGATGTTGGGAAGGATGATGAAAGAAGGCCTTGCAGAGATGGTTTATTGGTGAAAGATTTTAAGAATGTAAAACCTGTAGAAGAGATAGAGCTAAAAGCAAAATTTGAGCTATAGAATGCGAAGCAGGAAGACGGTGATTAAGTTATCTGAAGGCCAGGCCCCTGATGATTAAACAATACTGCTCCCCAGACAAAGGGATAATGGGTTGGGCCCTGCCAGGTGATAGGGAAAAAAGGTGGGTTTGCCAAGGTTTTAGTATGCTAATATAATAGTTCCCATAGGCTGCATGTAAATTTTGTAGGTTTTGTACCCTGTACCGGTTGGTTGAAGTTAACCAGAGTATTCAGCATAGAAGGGGATAAATGGGATTGTAAAAGGAAGTTCACTCTCTTAGACCACGCTTCAGCCGGAGCTGGTCAGGTTGGCTGTCCCCACGAGCAATCAACCATGGGTCCAAAGAGCATCCCTGTCTCCGGAAATCTCTCGTCGAACCCCAGATAGACCCCAGACTTTTCCAGTAGTTTGATACTCATGTCTTTGTATAAAATTGGAATTTCCCATGTTCCAGTTTTGTCTTTTGCCTCTTGATCTTTCACTGTGCACCTCTGAAGAGAAGTCTGTTCAATCTTTTCTACACTCTCTGCTTAGCTGGTTGTAGATAGCAATAGGCCCTGAGACCTTCTCTTCTACAGGCTGAAAAAAATCCTTGTTCTCTCTCTTTTTGTGTCTATGTTCACAATCTCCAAGGAACATATGTCAAATACATTTCACCAGGGTATTGACTTTGAAATAAAAAGCTGGCAGAACCCTTTTTTAAGGGTCTTTATTTCTGAAGTGCATAAATATGAGGACAAATATACAATGGCGAATTACAATTGTGGTTGCAATAGAAATATTAAATAAAGTAAAAAGTGTGTGTGAATTCAGTAACTGGATTTGAACATTACTAGATTCCAAAGAAGTCTGAAATTTGGTTTGGGATGCAATAATTTCCCTGCTTTGTAATTGTACTGAGACTTTACCAGGATGAGACTAGTCCCTCCTCAGGCATGAGATGACTGAGGAATAAAAACTGCAATATGGAGGAATAAAATATGCAGTTAACCAGAATTGCCAAAGGAAATAGGGACTCCAGGGAACAGAGTCTTGGGTGTTTGCAAAACATTGGTTTTATAACTACACTATCTTCTTCAACCTGTGAGCTCTTTCAGTAATTTAGAGCGTTGAAATTAAAAATGGATCCCTGTCTCATCCGTTTAACCTTGGATATATGTGAACTTTTATACAGATCCAGAGCCTAACATTTTTTTTCTTTCATTTGTTTACTTTCTGTATTACTGTAGCCTGAACCAAACCCATGATGAGTTTTTGAACCATCCCTGAATTCCTCCCCTCTAAGGCCCATCTTTGTTTTGCGTGAGTGACAGAAAAATTATATATTTCTAGGTTTTATTACCAAAGACAGGTACTTGACATTGTGGATATTCAATCTATTGGCATGACATGATGATATTGATGAAGTGTGGTAAGGAAATGCTTCAGTTCTAATGATTTGATTTCATTTTGGTTTGACTCGTATTTCAACACTTCCAAGTTTTAAAAGTATGAGCCATGTGAGATGTAAAATATATATATTGATGTCACTAATCGGAAGCTCTTTCTGGTCATGTTGTAAGGCACACTTAATCAACTTCTTTAAGATCATGTTACAGAAAGCTATTAACTATGCTCTTAAAACAGTTAAATAGTTATAAATAATGTTTCATGTTATAGCTGACAACACTGAATTGCCCAGCGTTTAAGGGAACCTAATCATAGGGCATGCAGTCTTGGCCTTCCAGTAAGATGGTGTGGCAAAACTTTGGAACATATTAGAAATCCCATACTATTGCTAACATTTCCTATTAAGGAGAAAGTTTCTCACTGTATATTTTGGATTTCTTTTCCAACACTTAATTGCAGCTGATGAAGAAAAGCTATTCAAAAGCTGCCAGGATTTTTAAATCTGTAGAGTGAGATTGATGAAATTTGTGGGTTTTCCCAAAAGAGTATAGGTGAGAGCAGACATGTAAATTGTGTATGTGTGTGCATGTATGTGTGTGACAGAGGAGAGAGCAGGAGCTTACTTCTGAGGTGTGAGACTTGGCAGCACTGCACTGTACAATGGGCACAAGAAACCGCACGTCTGTAAATGACTGCGTCTGAATTGCTCTTACTTCACTGTTGGGTTACTTTATTGTTAAAGTGAAAAGGAATGTTTTTAATAAATGCAAATAATGAATTAAATGCTTGCACATACTGAGGCTTTACCCTCTGGTGTGTAATTAATATATGTGCACTGGAGACCCAGGTCTGGGGGAGTGTTTCATTTCTTATTTATGATGTTTGCAAGGGGGTTTTTTCCCTCCAGCATACCTCTTACTGGCATACACAGAACGCCATGTAAATGACCACTGAGTAGGTGTCACAGAAATCTTAGCAGATATAGAACAGGTAAATACCTTTGTTTGGTATGCTTTAGTACATTTACTGTTTCTCTCACCCTTTTATCTTTTCTATCTGAAAGTAATAGGAAGCTCCCAAATGACCAACATTTTGTTTTCAGAGGCAGGAAAACTGCATGTGGCAGGAAGCAAACAAGCAATGCGATTTAAAAGTTCTTGTACCTTGGAGCACAGCACTTAACCCTGAGGGCTGAAAGTAGAAAGGCACTTTCCACAGCAGCCTACAGCATGCTTCTTGTGTCCCCTTCTGGGTGCCCCTCCAGCACTGGCTGCCACCACTGACAGAGCACAGAAGTGTCTGTACGCTGTATCTGCATGAAGCTTGGCAGCTTTCCTATTTTCTCAGAATGGTTTATGTTTTTCTGAAAGGATGTAAAGATGTCTGTGTCCTCATACTAATGCTGTCTCCGGCTCCTCTAGCCTGGCTCAGGCAGTTGTTGTGTCTCCACCATTATATTGGCTTTTCTTGCTCCTTGGTTCCCTGAGCAGCTGTGCTTGAACTGGGGGGCTTGGTGCAGCTTCACAGTTCCCTGCTGAGACCGGTACCACCTGAGGGATGCAGGAATTCTTTGTCAGCCTTGGCTTGGCACCAAGGAAAAGGGCTGTTGGGTCATGCAGTGCACTTGTGACAGGCTGAGCCTGACCTGGGTCTTGACACAGAGATTGACTCATGCTGCTTTCCCCATAGCCCATCTCCTTCAGCTTGGAGATGGGTCTAAAACTCTTGTGTAGCTTTTGTACAGAAAACTTCTCTGTCAACAGATCTTGAGTCTCACCTTCTCCTACTGCTTGAGTTCTGAAACTCTTACATTCTATGAAAAAAATAATGACCATATTGCTAAATACATTACATACAAATCAATTCCTTAGAAACACAGTACTAAAATAAAAATTCGTCTTTAATTCACCTCCTGATTATTTATTATTCTATTGTGTCTATTAACATGGTACAGAGAAGAATATGTTGGATTTGCTATGCAAATTTACATACAGAAAGTAATGTCACCTTTCTGGTGTTATTTGATCAGCACTATTCAAAAATGCAAATATATTCTAATCACACAACTTTCATACCTTTTCTTATTTCATAAATTAATTTCCTTTTGTAAGGAATATTTTTAAAAGGCAGAATACTGTAGAACTTACATTTCTAGAACTTTCTACAAAAAATGTATTTATTAAACGGCCCTCCCTTTTGCTAATAAATATTTTACATTATATTGTAGCCAAGTTAGCATACTTTGTTGTCCAAAGTGTGGTTGCATGTTGTTGTGTCTTGGAACTGGAAACTTTCAATCAAAATAAAATTTACATTATTAATATGGGTAACAACTCCTTTGAAAGCACAGTAAGATTACAGCCATGACATATGGCTTTACTTCACTACATGGCAAAAGATCTGTTGGGCCTGTAATAAGTGTTTTGTACACAAACACCATGGTAAAAATCTGTTTTTATAGTGTTTATTTCCATAATCTTTGCTAGGATATGTCAGTGGGCAACATTTGGTCTGCATATCTGCATATTTTGAATAGACTTTTTAAGTCTTTGTGAAACTGCCTGCTTAGATACTAACACTGAGGGCTGACCAAACTTGTCAACAGTATCTGTTACTTATACAGCCTGTAAGTAGTGCAGCTTTTCCATAAAATTGGGTGACAGATGTATGAGTCTGAAAAACACTGAGTTATCTTACCAGATTTGAGACCTTCACCCATCATAATCCACACATTGATATCTTTATTTTAGCATTCCCGGAATCCAGGCATTTTTCTGCCTGATAGAAGAGATGCCAAAAGCAAATTTATTCTGCAGTTCTCTGTCTCCTTCCCAGACCTTTGTTGACTTGTGTTCCCCATTCTGCTGCAATTAGTCAACTGCCAAGGGAGAATTCATTGAGTGTTCTCCCTAGTTGTTTTCTAAATTAAAAGTTAGTCTTAGTTTTTTGTCACATTAATCACAGGTCTGCCGGGGCCAAATCAACTCGTTTGTCAGAGGGAGTTCGCACAAGCTTTCAAGTGGGATGGATTTTCTCCCACAAAAGAGAAGAAAAAATCTTATTAATTGCACCGATTGCATGTCTAACATCACCCTGATTTTCCATTTACATATTGCTTTTTGATCATTTCACACTCAATATTTCACTCAGAAATCATTTATATCACAACTGTACTCAGCCTTCAGTATTATTAGCTAGCATGGAATATATTCAGTGATGGTATGAAAGTTATTTCCAATAGGGCTTATGAAGAACAGCTGAGCAAGTATGACCTCCTGACCTCAAAGTGTTTGTTTACTGGGAACTGTACTCCAGTTCTCTACATTTAATCTGTCTTGGACCAAGCTGACATTCCCCTACTAGATTTATTGTATCTCTAGAGACTATTGGAAACACAACATTGTCACTGTTTATCTAATAAGATGATAATAGGATTATATTAGTCTAGTGATAATGGTACATTTATTTTCATTTTTTAATAGTAACAAACAGAAGTTTGATTTCATGTTTGTGAAGTTAATGTGTTACTAGGGGAAAAAAATATTCAAAAAGTACTTTCCTTTCAAACAAGTCAGTAATGGAAAATATTTCTTATTCCATTTTATTTGTAAATCTAAGCATTCGTTTGTGTACATAAGTAGGCATGCTATGTCAATTTTACAGAAATTGTAATAATGAGAAAGTCCGACTCAGAAAACTGGGTTTCCTGTATCAACAACTCTGGATTTTGGAACCTTGTAATGATAGTTTTTCTTGTGCATATTTTCCTAGAATTTATCAGCTATCAAAGGGCAGGCACGACAGACCAAATTTCCATTTCAATTATCCTTAATTATAATCAAGGTGTCCAGAGTAAATTAATTTCTTATTAGTGCTGGTAGCTCTTAAGACAACAAAAATCACATCATTTTTAAAATTCAGTAGGGAAATGCATTCATATATAACAGAAATGTAAAACAAAATTAATAATAAGCAAACTTTTCCATACATGTGCATTGCCTGTGGTGAAATTATGGGGCTAGACTTAAAACAAAGGTAATTTGTATTTAAAACTCTTAAATGTTACATAGAGTGAATTAATTTTAAATTTTCAGTAGGGCTGAAGTGTAGAAAATAAATTGGTTCTTTTATGTTGATTTATACTACTTTAGTAACAGTGTCACTTTATCAAAGGTTAATTGCTCTCTTGATCTGCAGTGGGTTATGCTCTGGGTACAATTTCTTCTACCAAGCCAGTGGTGTGGAATGCACCTTGCTCCTTCAGGGACCCTATGTTGCTTCCTCTAAAATCAGGAATAAACTCTTAAGAATGTTGATAGGAGCAGGATTACCTCCCACTGGGTGAAGTCAAAACTTTGCTTAGGACCATGCCATATAAAGACAGCCTTGCTCAAGCAATGTGGTTTACACTTTGGTGTAGAAAAACCCAAGGACTGAGTTAGTGCCAGGTTTCCTCTTTCTATATCATAAGGATGTTAGTTCAGGATTTTATCAGACTAATGTGAGGTTGATGCTTTTAGATGTTGGTTGGAAAAAACCCCTATTCATTATGTGTTTTATATGCATGCATCTTTTCCTGGAAAACAATTACCTAGTCCTTACTCAGACTCCTTAGGCTTGAGATCAACGTACCATGTAGGTTTCCCATGTTGCTTTTCCCAGTTGCCCTACTATGTTCACTTTCTTTTGCTACATCAGTACCCAAAAACTGGCAGCAGAGCATTGAGTGACTGTTTTTTGCAATCCCCACACAGATCAGTATGTTCTATATGTAGTCCATTGCAGGCAGAAGTAAAAATAAAATCACCATGACCGATAGCAAATATTTATCATAAGTAGCAATACTTCTTTTGGATTTTGTTTCCTTCTTCAGGTGCTTTTACAAAGTGCCCATCTAAATCTGAACCAAAGTCATTGCCCTCTTTGCATTTCTGTCATGTGAAAGAAGCTTGTAAAAGAAGATATTTAATAAACACTGCTAGATTCTAAATCCATTAGAAATGCTAAACATATCTTTCAGTTAAAAGACAAAAATTAAATCAATCCAAAATTGCTGTGGGATGCTCTACTGGTAATTTACACTTCAATTTTTTTGTGTCAGTTCTCCAGTCAATTTCTTGTCATAAAACATCCCACTTGTTTGTAAAAGACAGTAGTGGTTGAAGTTGCTCATAATCAGAACTGCAACACATGCCATTTAGCAAAATGCTTAAGAAGACTAGTTCTTCAAGTGAAATCTTTTCAGAGACTTTGGAAAATCCACACTATGTTCCATGAAATTCAGCTAGATAAAGTATCTCTATTACATCCTCCTTGTGTGGGAATTTGAATGGGACAATTCAATTCTTCTAGGAAATAGGTACTTGAATCTTTTCAGCCAGCACTCCAGGAAACTCAGTCAGCACAGTCTAGCCTAAACATCCTGATGGGATTTATCAGAGCTAAAAAAAGGACAAAAACTCTTGTGCTTAACTGACCTTGGTATCAATTAGTCCAAACATGTATGGCTATCCTGTGGTAGCCTGCCCATTCTAACATTCGCCTCATGTCCCAGTGGGATGCAGCTGCTTTCCAAACTGCAGTGCAAATGCTTCTGACAAAACAGACACTACATCTTCATACCAAAACAAAGTTTCTACGTTCCCCCAGGGCACTGCATTCCCACAGAAGCCTGGAATTTGTGTCCCCTTAGGTATATGCGACATTCCAAACTTCGCACATATTTAGCTCAAGGTTGATTACTAAAATGCATACTACTGCTGGATATATCATATGATTCAGCAAGAAATAAAGCAGGTCCAGTTACACAAGAGCTTTTTTTCTGTAGGCAGAAATAACTACTTGCATTGTTGCTTAGGCATTCCAGTTCATTATCTAGCAAAATGTGCACAGCTAAGAAATGAATGCTGCCCTGAGAATTCCAACTCAAATATTTACAAATGTGAAGAATGTTATATTATGTTGGTCTAAAGGTCCCTCTAGCCTAGTGGTCTGTCTCCAGAAATGACCAGTCAAAGAGGAAATACTTTGGGATATTTCTCTGGAATGCTTTCCCAGCTTGAGCTATTTGCAGCTCAGGCTTTCCTGAGCAGCTACACTGTGTTTGATTGCATTTTCAAATATTATAACAGCTCTCTGATGCAGAAAAATAAATGCAACAAATACAAGATGAAAGGTTAGAAGGATAAATGAAACACAGTAGGTTTGGCTACCAAATAATTTTATTCAATTTTCAAATGTTCTGTTGCATCCACTATCGTTTCTTTTGGCTACACTAAGTAGTGTTAACACTGAATTTAAGTATCACTCTGCAATGAGGGTCCCATTTTACAAGCATCCTATCCTTGTAACTCTTGCTAAATTCAGTGGAAATTTAGTTATCAGCCCAGACTATAAAACTTGATGTCCTGAAAAGGAAATCTCCCAAAAATAATGGAAAAAAAAAAACCAACCAAACCAAACCAAACCCCCCAAAAAACCCCACCCCAAAACAAAAACAAAACAAAACAAAACAAAGAAAACCCAAACCTCTGAGCAAATGTAATTATTTCATGCTAATCAAGGTAAAGTCAGGGGCAGGCTGATAGACATATGTGAGTTACATATTTACTATTTGTCTTTGTCGTATACAATTTTTATCTTGCTCTTTTTTATGTGTTATACAAACCAAACTCTACCTGTGCTAGAGCAACAAGTAGGCTAGGAAGTTTTCTTTCAGAAAATAGTTCCAACCATAATCAGTATGATATTTTGAGATCCCATTTCATGCCTCAGCTATAAGGTTGGTATTACTTCTTTTAACGTACAATACACCATTGATGAAACAAAACTTCAAAGCCAATTAAACATTGACAATCTTTCTACCACTGCACAAGTCACACTTGTTAAGAGCTTGTCTTTGTGCCATGTTTTCAGTGTAATCACTGATTTCTGGAAAGCTTTTCTGGCAGTTAATATCCAGTGAATTTATTTTTATGGACAATTTTATACTTGACTCACATTATAGTTTAAAAAGTAGAGGTTGTATGCACTCAAATGAGGTATATATCTCCATTCTTAACACAAGGAAAAAATAACAATTCGTAGAACCAAGCTATAGAAATGACAGTTTATTTGCATTTTAACTAGTTAATTTCAGAAGTTATCACATACAAATCTTTATGAAACTCACTACTTGGTATGAGTAAGGACGCCATGCTGTTTTGTTTGAAAAAAAGCTTTCATGGCCATTTATTTAAACCAAGTATGTTTTTAAGTTACTAAAGCTCTTTTCCTTTATTTTGTGTGGGAAAAATGTAATTAGGTAGGCAAAGAAATAAACAGACAAACCAAAATTAACGAGCAGTGAGATAAACTTCTACAGAGACAAAATTACTTTTAATAGAAGGAACTAACTGTACTGTACACCTACTAAAAGTTTAAACATCTCTAGTGGGCATTTTGGAGAAAATAAAAAACACAAAAACTCTATTAATTTCATTTTCTCCCTTCTGAAAATGCTCTGCAGTATGGTAGTCCTGCACCACCTAGCCCCGCAAGTGCTTCCTTCTCATACTGGCTACCTTAGTGGTACTAAACTAATATCAGTTCTATCAGTGTTCATAATGTAAGCAGAGATTCCACTGAGTCTAATCTCAAGGAATTTTATCTGTCTGCAAAAGTACATTCTGTCCAAGAGCAATATAAAAGCTCTAGTATGATAATGACCATGTCTGTAACAAGCCTTTATATGCAAGTGTCTTGGCAAAGTAATATAAGACTAAGTCTACTACATTTTTATGAATAGGACTATCCTTTTTTCCACTTTCTCATACCTTTTTCTGGGAATAATTATAGTGTATTTTTATTAGGTTGGTACTAAGTTTATTCTCCTCATATACCTTTGAAACAAAGAATGCATTATTTATACCTACACAAACAAAACCACCTTAGACATGAGAAAGGTGTAGAGAAAGACACAACTGTAGAGGTAAAGCTGCATCTTGTAATGAGAGTTAAAAACCAAAATTCAAGGACCACAATGAATACAGCATTAGGCTCTTCACACACTCCTCTACATTTTGCTCCCTTCCCTCCCACCCCCCTGCCAAAAAAACGAAACTGAAATCACTTTTCTAACTCAGTTCAGACTTGATAAGGGTCTAGACCAAATTGGTAAAGGGTCAATGACTCTGAAAATGTAAGGTGGTGAAGAAGCAGACTGAAATGCAAAACCCCCCCATGTTTTCTAAGTACTGTGTGATTACATGTAAAATCAGGTTTCAAAGACTTCCAAAGACCTTATTTGGACCATACCTCAGTATAAATTTCTGCCAGTATAGGTGCTCAATGAGGAGTCACACCTCTTCTCATCACAAAAAAAAAAAAAAAAATCAAGAACAAGATTCAACCTCTTCTCCACTGAGGAGAAGGGTAAACATAGCTCAGTAACTTTAATTATTTGGCAGCCTTCAAATGGCCCAGTGAAAGAGATCAGTGAGCTTACAAAAATATTGGTGTAATTGAGTCTATGGAGCTTCCAATGTTTTGCAAAGCGTTATCAAGTGGAAGAGGTTCTGTGTTTGCGCCTCTATCCATTGCTTTAGTTAGAGAGATTTTTCTTTTTTTCTCACGTCATATTCTGTCTCAATGCTCAGCTGAGAGGCAATGAGAGACTATGAAAGAAGCAACTGAGTGAAGGTATGAGATCAGCCTACTGTGGTAGCATTCTCACATGTCACAGTAAAGCTGTTGTATGACCACAGCCGCCTTCACTGCCCACAAAATTCCTTTATATTGAGCTAGGTTGATCTAACTATATTTAACTGTATTGCTTTATACGGGTAAGTATGAAAATACATATTATGGTACTGATAGGAGAGCCAAGCTCATATATATTTAGCCTATTCTTTCTGTGCTAACATATAATTGAGTGAAGACACTCAATCTTCCTCAATCTCCCGAGTGGAGCGGATGGCTGTGCCCAGAGGAGTCTGTGACCCCACGGAAAGCCTGTCCTGGAGCGGGTTTGCTGGCACGATCTGTGACCCCACAGGGAAACCTACACTGGAAAGTCTCTTCCCGAGGGACTGCATCTCATGGAAGGCGTCCCACACTGGAGTAGTTTGTGAAGATCTTCAGCCCAGGGGAAGGACTCATACTGGAGAAGACCAGGGAGGAATGTCTCCATGGGAGCAACCCCACTCTGGAGCAGGGGGAGAGTGTGAGGAGTTCTCCCCCGGAGGAGGCATAAGCGGCAGAGACATCGTGGGATGAACTGATTGCAGACCCCGTTCCCCAAACCAATGTGTTGCTGAGGGAGGAAGAGGTAGAAAAATCGGGAGTGAAGTTGAGCCCGGGAGGAAGGAAGGGGTGAGGACGAAGTGTTTTAAGACTTCGTTTTAATTTCTCATTTTCTACTTTAATGTCATTGATAACAAATTAAATCGTTATAGTTTCTCCCCACTGAGGAGGGGCAGCGATGGAGCGGCTTTGGGGGATGCTCGGCGCCCAGCCGCGGTAAAGCCCACACAACGACGAAGCCACAGAATCACAGAATGGAAGGGTTGGAAGGGGACCTTGAAGACCATCTAATTCCAGCCCTCAATAAGCGCCAACTCTTATTTGCCACCCGACTTAACAAAACAGTGCAGGGCGGCTTTTTCCGTCACCCCGAGGGCGCCGTCTCGCACCGCAAGCTGTCTCCGCCAAAACGCCGGTGCTCCGTGCCTCTCTTGCTTCAGCCAAGCCTCCTCCCCCGGCAGCAAAGCAGGAACGCGAAGCATTAGCGGGCAGGCACAGGCAAGCAGATCCGCAAAGAAAAGCCATTCCGGGAGCCGCGGGCAGCGGGATCCAACACGCCACCGCCCCAATGAGGAGCTCCAGCGCCGGCNAGCATGGCCGCGGCGGTGGTGCGCAGGGGACCTGCGGGCTGGTGGCGCTGGCACCGGCGGGTGATGGGTAAGGACCTGCCCCTTCCCTCGGCTCCAGCGGCCCCTCTCTGCCCATCGGGCGGGGAAAGGCTGGGCCTCTCCCGGGGCGCGCAGCTGCCGCGCTGCCCTTGGCGGCCGCGGGCCCTCCGAGCCCGGTGCAGCTCCGGAGCCGCCTCCGTGCGGCGTCCCCGGTGACGGACCCCGCGGGCGGTCACGGCTGGCACGGGGCGCTACCCCTGCCGCCTTATTCGGGGCTCCACCGGAGCTTCGGAGCGGCTTGGCTTAATACATGTTTTCACTAATTTGCTTTAAATAGCGTGCCTGGAAATCATCAGAGCCCACAAATGCCTCCTGTGGCAGCGGTGACATGTCTGCGGTACCTGTTACCTAGGTTTGGGCTGTTCCGCCCTCTCGGTCACTGCATCCGATTATTTTCTTTGAACTGAAGGTAGCTCCAGCGGCCTCCCGTGTCGGCTCTGCAGGCACTGGTGCTCACCTGGGGTTGGTTCATGGGCAGTGGAAGGAGCGAGCACTGCAGATGTCCTGTTGGTGCAAGCAAAGGAAGAATATATTTGTAGAACTGGACCTAGACATTCTCCCTTTCCAGAGTCCTGAAAAATCACACAAGTGTTCCTAAGTAATTTAATTGCTGGAGTAAATGATTAAAAATAAACCTTCAGTAGTCTTTTCAGCAGTCTTTTCAGTGTCATTTTGATTGCAGTCTGTTGGTCGGGTATGTCCCTCTGTGGTTAGGCTCCCAACACATAGGTGAAGGTTTTTAACTAGCAAAGTGGAAGAAATAGATTCTTTTAAATGGTATATGGTTCTAAAATCTTGACACTTAACTGTTTCAGAAATTACTCTTAAGTGGGTAACTTTAAAAACTTTGTGACTCCCATTTAAACCTCACTTAAACTAATGAATAAGAAATGTTTGACAGTTTTGATGTTATCTTTCAGCGTTCTATTTACTCCATTGTCTCTTTTCCACTAAGGGTTTGTTTTGTTTTTTTGGGTTTTTTTGTAGTTGCAGTTCTGATGTAATAGCTCAGGTGCAATAGCTCATTCCAAGCATGTTGGTCTCATGCTAGTAAAGTTAAATACATGGGACATGTTTATGTGTTTAGTACCTTTTGTGATACCACAATTGAAAGCAATAGCTTTCAAGGATTTTTGAACTTGCAGTGGTTGGTAACTTTCAGGTATTTCGGTAAAAGCTTTGAAATCCACGGTCATGGTCAATTTCCAAATGACCGTGTTTAGTGTAGGGCAGATGGTGGGAATCTTGGTTCTTGGTGGTGAGCATAGGTCCTTAAAGTTGAAAAATACAGTTTGCCTGAAGACTTGAGCAAGAAACTGTAACTAAGTCTAAGGAGAAGTTGTGAGTCTCCCAGGAACTTCCATAAAACAGAATTTCACCTACAGCATTTAAGCTCTGACTTAGTCAGTAGTGACTGTGCTGAAAGTACTCTTGACTCTGAGAAACGTTTATGGGATAAAAGTCTAAGCATTAAGCCTTCTTAACTGCTAAGCTCTATTGCTTAGTTATATGCCATGGCTTCCCCATCTCTAATGCATTTACTAAGTTTGCTATTCTTTTCTTTAGTCTGACAGTTGGGTTTTGAGTAGTGAGTTCATCATCTGTCCTGAGTGAAATGCCATCCTAGTGAAGGAATTCTGCCAGCTCTGAGAACTGTCCAACACCACAGCTTGGTCAGCAAGCTGGCTGTCTTCCTTCTGACAATTCTCTGATTGAATGCTCCCTGGTTCCTCTGTCAGTTGCTCTTTGCAGCTAGTGCAGACCATGATGGTTTGTTTTTTCTGTATGTTTATACTAGAGATTGTTAAATTCTCTAGGAGGAAAATAAAGAGCTGAGGGCAGGTTTTGGAGGAGCATCTTGGATATGTACGTTTGTGTATCAGCCAGCTGGATGGAGACTATGTAGTCTTGTGTTCTGCAGCTGGCAGGCACTGACAAAGGTGCTTCACAGAGAGGGTTTATATGACCTTAATTAAAAACATATTTTTGATGGATATGGAGAAATCTCTCCTGGGGATTGGTGGGAGGGGGGGGGAGGGTGAAGAGAAGGTTAATGAATTATGGTGGCTGAGACAAGAAGATTTTCTGGTGAATGAAGATTCATTGGCTGAGGGAGCTGTTCATCAAGGACAACAGTACCGTGCTAGAAAACAAAAATGTCCTTACAAGTAGTTTTGTTGGAGTGGAGGGGACCCATTCAATTAATAGTTAAATAGTACTTTTGCTGGTTTAACAGTACTTTTGCTGATGTAGGAGCTCTGCTTGAACTGTTGAATAACTTTATTCTCTGGTGCAGAGAAGCATTGATTACTAAGCAAGGGTTATGACAGAAGACCTGCTGCTCAGAAGTGCAGCACATTACTTAGTTAAGGGATCAAGTGTACACTTCATACTCCTTTTAGATGAAAAGTACTTCCTATATAGTTTTTTCTGTAATGTATTAGCAAAAATTTAGTGAGGTGTAGGTACAGATAAAAATTACCTATAAGAAGTCTCTGAGTGTTACAAGATAGCGTCTCTGGTTTTGATCAGCAGACCTTTACAGGGGCAAGAAAAAGCAAGTGGGATGTTTTCAATGTAAAGATGGCCAAATTTAGAGTATTGTAATCTTCTTAAATTATTATTTTGGCAGAGTGCATTTCTCCAACTCATTGCATAACCTTTAAAAGTCAGTGACTCTGGGGCAATTTAAATTCCATTGGCAAAACTTATAGGAGCAGAAGGATTCTACCCAGGTACAGCTGGCCTCTTTAACTTCTATATTTCTTCATCTAGTTCCCTCCCAGGATCTAGTTTCAGTAGAGGTTTTATAAAATACATGGAGAAGTCCACACAAAAACACAGAAGCTCACTCTGATCCTTTCTTTCAAAGTAGGAGGGAGAAAAGGGATGATGTCTTCTGTTGTGCTTGTACCAGAACTTAAGATGCTAAATCAGTGGGAAAAATCTTTCATTTAGTGGCTCATATTGAACTTTCATCATGTTTCCTTCTCCTTGTCAAGTGACTTCATGTGTATTTTCTCATAAATCCCCAAGCAAAACCAAAAGCTTCAGTAGCTGAGCTTACTCTGGGCATCTTCCCGTGATCCTGTTAAATCTCACATACTGGAAAAGAGGTGAAGTTTCACTGATCCAGAGAGATCAAGAATATTAATATGAATTGCAACCACTCTGATTAGGAAGCTCTTATGGGACGGGACTGTATGGATTCTTACCCTTGAGCCATTTGGTGAATATGGTTCAAAATAAATTCTATAAAGCCAAGAATTAAGTAATATAGTTGAAATTATATTTTGGGAGTTACTTGTTTCTCAGTCCTGTTCTTGGCCAGTTAGAGTACAAGCACATTGGATTCTTTCCAGGTCTGCTGTCTGTGGTTCTACCCAGGCATTAGTCCCCTTTTGTTTGATTACAAAGAGATGTCCTCAGTTCTGCATATTATAGTGTTTGTGCAGTCAAGTATTTGCAGTGAAATCAGGGCAGCACTGGAGCTGGAATTCGTTATTGAAACTGTAAGACCCATTACTTTGGGAGGTAGTGTAAAATGAAATGTAAACATCTGAAATTATCTAAACTTGTCATCATTCAGGTTAAAAAGAAAACTGCTTTAAGTATCTTTATATAAAGCTTGAAAAGAGAAGTTTTAGGTCATTGACAGGCTAGGTATTCTAAGGACAGGATTGCAATCTGTGCATTTCTGAAGTTACTCTTCTAACAGTTGCATTTTTTTCAAGAAGAGGCATTCAAGAAATTCATAAACTCTTGCTGATTTTTTAAGGTAAAATTCTTGTGAAATTGCAGATTAGTTAAAGTTTTTCTATTGTAGGCTGATGTTTCAAAGCAAAAAAATCTGTATTTTATCTGTATTGACCATAAGCTACAAATTTGATGAGGGTGTAGTAATTGGTTCTCCTCATCAATTGAGTTTTCATAGGCATGAGATCTGCCAGGACATATTTCTTGTAGAGAATAATGAAGAATCTTCTGGGAAAAGCCCAATTTCTTTGGAGTTGGTATAGCTGTAGCTGGTTTTGCTGACAATTAGCTTGATTTACAGATTAATCTGTATTGCTGGTTCTGTTCTCATGGAAGGAGAATTAGTTACACATGGTATCAGTGATTATTTTAAAAGTATTTTCTGTTGCTCCTCTTCTGATGTTCTGCTCTCTCTTAGAAGTTAAGTGTGGACTGGGCATTTTTCCAGCCATGTGATTGCAGCAGGTTACTGTGGATTTTATGGTTGAAGTAAAATGGGCTCAATACCATAGGGACAGTTTCAGCAAATGCTTATACAATTGATAGGGTTAGTTAGTGTATATGATGTGGGTTTGCAGAATATCAGTCCTTAGATGTTTGAGTTACACAGTTATTTCAAAACTGAGTTTGTGCTACAGATCAGATGCTAAAAAGTGCCAGCATATGCGAGCTGGACATCACATCCTCTGAAATCACCTGTGGAGGTTCATCTAATGGGAAAACATGAATGTTCTTTTCTTTTAAAACATCCTCTTTTTGGCAAATCCCCACTGTCTTAAGTAGTCATTTAAAATATGCCACACATCTAAATGTAGTTGGTTCAAATTTAACTGAAATCATCTCTATTAGATCTGTGAACTGATTTAATCTTCTAAACCAGTTTTCCTCTGTTTGAATACCTGGAGATCTGAAGATTTTTCAAAACTGTTAATCAAATTATTTAATTTTGAAGTGTCTTATATAATACTGGGCTATGAAAAGTTAAATCAAAATAAAGTCAGAAACTGACTCAGGATTTGAACTGCTTCTCTAAAAGTCCCAATTCCCGTGGATTTGAATATGTTTTAGCACATAACAGCAGGGGGTCTCTGATTCATGAACTGAGACAAAAAAATCAACAGAGACAGACAAAAGGAGAACCAATAGAATACAATGACACAAAACTAAATAGTACTGGTCAGCAAGTTGTCTTGTATCATAGCCTAACTTTTGCCATGCCTTTCTGAGGATACTGCAAAATGACATTTTTAAAGGGAGGCCTTATAGTAGAAGAATGTGTTCATTTCATGAATATTTACCTTGTGAAGAGCTGCCTTAGAGGCACAACATAAGTGCATGTTGGCAATAGGCACTGCAGTCACTGCAGTCTAATTACCAGCTGAAGTCTTAATATTAAGATGTGATGACAGTCATGAAAGCAAAGCAAAGTCATCAAAGCAAAGCAGTCTTATGTGACATTGTAGAGAAAAAGCAGGCAGGTTGCAGAGAAGGAGTGAAAGTAGCATGGGCAAAATGTCCTTGTCAATTCCCAACATGAAGATCAAGGCAAAATTATGTCTGTTGAGGCGGGTGACCAGGTTCTGAAGCAGCTGAGATCTCAGGTGTGATGGATGAATCAGTGAGATTTAAGCAGATCATGGATGGGTCTTTTAGGCTGTTGTGAGTGACAGGCATCACTGCTGGTGTCAGCAGGAAAAGGTATCAAGAAAGTTTTCTGAAGATGTTCATTTTGAGGGGATGGGTAGCTGTCCATGAGATTAGAAAAGAAGAGATCAGGATAAAAGTGAGGAGTCTACAAGAATGAGCCTAGATAAGGTAGTCAGAATTATTCTTCTGATAAGTTATTTAGAATTCACAGAAACCAAGAAAACAGAGGTTTGGAAGCAAGGCTTCCAAAAGCCTTAAATCTTTAAAGGTTGCTCATGGTGTTCTAAGGTTGCTAGAAGGATGGAGGTTCCGCAGCTTCTCTGCATTGCCTGTTACAGTGCAGAATTTTTCCACATCAGGGATGCTTTTCTTCTTTCCAGACAGAATTTCCCTTCCTGCAGCTTTTGGCCATTGCCCCATGTCCTGTTGTAATTCACATCTGTGAAGAATTTGGCTTCATTTGCTCTGTAACTCTTCTTTCCTCCCACTCCAGAGGTAGTAGAAGATGGCAGCCTTTGCTTCTTCCAAGCTCAGCAAAGACAGTTCTCTTAGCCTCTGTTCTATGAGAACATGGCTCATAGGCCATGTTCTCCTGCTCCTTGGTCATATTGCTTAATGTTTGCTGGGCTGTCTGCAGCTTGATCACATCTCTTGTGCATTTGCTGTGTAGAAGAATGGCTGGTTTCTTTGACCTCCTAGGTCTACTCTTGCTAATGCAGTGCAGAATGTCATTAGCCTTTTTCCTGCAAGGATGCACTACTCACTCATGCTCAACTTCCAGTTGATGAGAATCCACAGGTTCTGCAGAGCTGCCAGCTGTCTAGCCAATCAGCAGCCTGCAATGACATCCTCTGCCCCAAGTACAGGACATATTTGTCTTTGTTGAATTGCTTGAGGCCTATTTCTCCTATTTCTCCAGTCTTTCTGAATGGTAGCCTTGCCCTGCCATTTTTCAGACATCCCCCCCCCAGTTTGGCGTCACACATGTAACTAAACTGTTGCTAGTCTTTGAATTACTGACTGCTGTTATTTGAGCCAACCCTCCAGACAGTATTTCTTCCTTCAGGCAGTTTTGTAGTCCCATCCAGTCCATACTTTCTTCATTTGGCTACTGGGATATGAGAGGAGGCTGTTCTGAAAGCTTTATTGAAGTCAAGGTAAATTACATCTGCTGGTATTAAGGGCCAGAGAAAGAAAGATGCTTAAAACCAGGGCTTGGAACTCCTCAGGAAGTGGGAAGCTTTTGGGCTAGCTAAAGGAGCAATTTTAGATTAGGGCAAATGAGGGACTGGGGAAGACTGACTCATAGAAACAATGGAAAGAATACTCCAAGGTTATTGTTATGGCTGATGATGCTGGTTTAGGCTCTTTGTTCATTTGTTCCCTGGTTTTGACATGTAGCACTTCTTAAAAAAGCAATGGGCTCTTTTCCTGACTTACCTCAGTTTTCACTAAGCATTTTCCCAGTGCAGATTTATTTTAAATTGTGCTACTTCTCTGACTATGTAATTGCTGCAGGCATCCGTGGAAACTGTCTCAGACCAAAGTTCTCTCAACAAACCTGATTTATTAAATGTGGCACTTCCAAAACAGTGCTGCAGATGAAAGAGCATGACCGTTGCTGGCTAAGAAGGAGCTTAAAGTCAGAAAGACTTTAAAATGATTAATCAAGTGTTATTGGCCTAGAGAGGATTCTTTGCTAAGCATTGAGACCTCTTAGAGTCTCAATCCAGCTTAGGCACATTTTCTGTATGTGCACTTTAGAGCTACAGTATTTCTGTAGTTAGTTAGTTTTGTTTCTGTCTGCTTAGCTGACACATACTTTAGTGTTTATTCTGCATAATTTTTTCCTTTGTCATAAAGGAGAAAGTATTTTATGTAATTGGCAAAGAAATCTAGTCGCTGTCAAGTTGTGCTGCCTTTGGATTTGGAGTGTTTAGAGTGATGAGATAATGATTGCAGTAGATAAATGCCTGCAGTGCTGTTCCTATCCAGAATTTGATGCTCACTAACTACTGGGAAAAGGTAACTGACTGAAACTGTAGTGTTTTCCACAGGCTGTAGGTTAGGCTTTATAGTTCTGTCTTGGCAGTATGGTAAATAGAATACAGAGGTTATTCCTGCAAAGACTTCTCCTTTTTTTAATACTGCTTTATTCTAGTTTTCAGTATTTAAACTGTAGTTGCATGGCTTGAAGTATTTGCCATGATTTACTATGGAGATTTTCACCTTTAGGTTAGTGGCTTGTATCTGATTGCAGGATCAGAAGAATCTGTGAGGGGCTGCAGGAAGTGGCAGCCTCTGTCTGTTTATAGGGAACACGTGCTACATCCCACGGCTGCAAGCGAAGTTGCAAATAAAGAGTCTGTAAAATAGATATAAAATTGGCCTTTGCATATCCAGTTTAGAATTTAGACACATAATAAAACAGATAATCCTGCATGTTTTAAGTCTACATATGAGCTCTTCTTGGATCTTAGTTTTAAGTACTGTATTTTTTTGAAATGCCCATGTTTTCCTAATTACAATAATTTTCTTTGCTATGTAGAAAAATTATTGTGGGATGGTATTTGTGGACCAATGTGCGCTATAATTTAAGGTTTAAATTTTGTAAAATAGGATTCACATTTGCACTGTTAACAGATTACGTGGTATCTTTTATTATGTTGTTGTTGTACATGAGTCTAAAATACAAATATATTGATGTTAATTGTTTTGAAATCAGTGTGTTCTAGGACTATGGCTTCCAAAACCCCAGTTGGATTCATTGGGCTGGGTAACATGGGAAATCCAATGGCAAAAAACCTGGTAAAACATGGATATCCAGTTATTGTGTATGATATCTTCCCAGAAGCTTGCAAAGAATTTCAAGACTTGGGCGCTCAGGTATAGTAATAAACTTCTTCATTCCAGAAATAACTGTGTGTGTTGAATGGTTCCTGCATGCAATGAAACTAAATCATCCAAGTTTTTTCCTTGGTTAAGATTACAATGAGAACTGAAACAGCACAATTAATATAATCTGAATCTGTAAGGTTTCAGTTAGAGCAAAGATATGATTCTATCCCAAGTAATTTTCTTGCTGTTAGCCAGAATTGCTACCTTGTCAGACTTCTCTAGCTGTCTTTTTTTTCCCCCCACTTTTTATGAGAGTAGGTTGATGGCCTGTTCTATCACCTCCTGCTTTCTCCTGCTTCCTTCTCCCCCAGGTCTAGATGGCCAGTGGGCTGCTTTTCATCTGTTTCCTACTTTGACCTTTTCAGGTTAAATGACCCTAGTTAAAAATTCCTGCTGGCATAGCTGTAAGGGTTATAGGGACATATGAGCTTTCCTGCTGCTTCAAGGTGTAGTCCTCAGGGGCAGGGGAAAAATCTAATTATTTAAGTGCTTATTCTCTTGGAAGTGAGGAAGGATATGGTGAGAGAAGAGGAAGGAATGAAAAGGAAAAAGGAGGGAAGGAAATTGATTACATTAGGGAGCTTTACCTTCCTGCAATATACCCTGCAAAATCTTGGCCCTGTTCCAGCCAGTCCTATTGCTTTTCTTAATCTGTTAATACCCTCAGAACCCTATTCTCACAGGTGGTTGTGTCATTTCTATGTGTCTGTAACACATTTGAATGGTTTTGACATACTTCAAAGCTGTCACAAATTAGACAGTAGTGGGCAGATGGATACATGCTTAAAACACAGAAAAAAGGAGTGCAGTGCAAAAAATAAGCCTCTCCTGTAACAATGTAGAGGATAGAAGGGAATTTTCCAGCAGTGGCAAGGAAACTGTAGGTAGATCTAGACAGAGGAACTGTGTGCCTTGAAAGTCTAAACTGTTGAAGCTAATTGCAGCTGTTTTAAATAATGAGGTAACATCCAGATTCCTAAAAGATAAAATGATACCACACACCTGTTAGTAATTAATTGCAGCTCCCCTTGAATAATTACAGAATCTTGGCCTTAAGTGGGAAAGTAAGCTTTTTCCCTCTTTTGCTAGCTCCTGTTTCTATTTTATTAAAGCAGCCAAGAGCCTCAGGCATGAACCAGACCTGTCTTGAGTAAGACAGGGCGAATGAAAGGGACTATTTTGAACTATTGGTTGTATTTTTAATTCATGTTCTGCAGTGGGATCTCTTTTCTGTGGCTGCCCATGTCGATAGCTTTTTGCCTTTGTAATAGAATCCTTGGTATTCACTGCAAGACATAATGTGATAATAAAGGTGAGCTGTAATGCCTTTAAAAATAAAGTCCAAGATCATAAATCGCTAAAAGAATACATGGGTAGGCTTAAATACAAATAAAACACACTTAAGGAAAATATGTGAACATAACTTCCTCTTCTTGATCTATAGGTGTAAATCCTACTGCAGCACTTTTTTCAGGAGTTGAAAACTTGTGGGTCCATGGGGCCTTGTAGAAACTGCTGTAGAAGGAACATTGGGCTCTAAGGGCTGCTTTCTCTTTGGTCTGGCTGTAAGGGTAAAACCATCAGGACTGTTACAGGGGTGAAATGACCCCAAGAGACAGTAAACCTAGTGAAATGTCCATTGTTTAAGGCCAATGCTGCTACCAAGGTATATGGCAGATGCGGGATGCTTGACCATAAATCTGTACAATCTGCAATTCCACTTTCTTTAGCCACTGAAGTAAACAACTGGGACGTGGCACATGCCAGAAAGTGGCTACCTGCCTGCTAAAGGTGACTAGTAAGAGGAAAACTGGCTGAGCATGAGTGTATGGAACCGCTTGGGATGAAACTTGGAGAAAGTCAGAAGGCTCACACAGTGAAGTCACACTTTAGTTTACAGGTCTTTGTATCTAAATCCTATCTTAGATTTAGAACACTGAGAATGTTGCTGGAGTCATCCGATGCATAAAGCATCGTGAAAATAGAGCTTTCTTTAGTGTACAGTAAGAGTGGCATTTCAGGCAAACAATAATTAATTGTACTTATATTTACTTACTGTAAATATAAGTAAAACAAAATAGGGAAGCAGTTTGGAACAAATACAAGCAGATGGATGTATTGAAGGGCAGTACCAACAGCTAGCAGTATGCAGAAAAGTCTCTCCTGTCCAGTTGCATACTGCAAGTCTGCTGGAACTAAACAAGTATCAGCACATGTACAGACCTTGGTGGGCTGCTGCTCTGAGCTAGTATAGTCTATGTTGGTAATCAACAATTAGTATTTGGTCTGTTTTTTAAAGTTATGCACATATTCTTAATGATTTCAAAAGCTTGATGTTTTATAGTAGCTTTCAAATCATTCAGCTTTGTTTCTGAGATAGAAAGTCCCAAACAAAATAAAGGGGTTTTATGCTGCTGATTGAACCCGGTACATAGATTTTTTCAGGCAATATTATTCATATTTGTTAACAGTACCAAAAAGCCGAGAGTGTCTATTCCCACTTTTAATTCCCACTTTGTTTTGCTACTTACTTCAAGGTAGCAGAAAGTTTTTCCTTTGTATGGTTGTAGAAGTACTGTCCCAGGCTGTGTACATTTTTAATCTTAATTTTCTTCATGTAAAAGGCATCTCGAATTTTGAAAGACAAAATATTTGATTTGAATACTTGAATATTTGAATACTTTAAAAAAATTTGAAAGTGTTTTGAAAGTGGATGGAATAAATTAATTTATTTATTCAAAACCAAAACCCAGCTATCTTCTATCTCTATAGCCAAGTAGAAATTTCAGGCTGATGTACTATTTCAGTTGTGTGCCCAATATAGTATGTTTTTCAACTTCTGGTTGAAAAATGCAAATGGACCACTGAGTGTTCAGCTGATACCCTCCAAACATCTAAGAATACTGGAGATCATAGTTTCAAATAAGATGATGTATATAGATTCAAGTTCCAATATCACACTTCCTCTCTCCACCTCTAATAATACACATTGAGACTGAACCAAACCAGAGATACACAGAAGCAAAGACAAAAGTGTCATACTTCTTGTTAAAGAGATAGGCTCTCTCGTCTCCAGGGAGGCAAGTCATAAAATCAGCTAATGAAATATAGAAGGTTTGATGCTTGTAATTGCCTCATTTATTCCTGCTAATCTTTGTTCTTTAGACTAGAGCATGTTTCCTTTTGTAACTGTGTGGTATGCCAGATGTTTTGTGCCGTATTAATTTACTCTTTCAAAACAAAATCTGTGTGTTTCTCAGTCCCATCCATGCCAGTTTCTTTGTGATTTTTCTGGCAAGAGCCTTGTTCAGTGACTATATACAGTTTTCCCTTCTCTCGTTCAGAAGTCAAATGAAAATCAAGAAGTTTCTTGTGCTGTATGCCAGAAGTCCTTCAAGGTGTAATTCAGCATTTATTACAAATGACTGAAATTAGCTTTGATTCTTGTGGTCTAAAAATAAAAGGATAAACTGTATGTTTGTTGCTATTTTCCCTGGGCTATGAATGTGTTAACAATGCAACTTTAAAGAAATTAATTAATTCAGACCAGTACTGGACAAAAACCTTAGTGGTAAATGCCTTCCAAGTGAAACTCACGACTTAGCTGTCAATATTTCATTTGTTGTGTATGTATCTTGAATACTACACTGCCTGCTTCTGAAAGTGACTTCAGAAAGGTAATATACCTTTCAACTTAGGTATGGTTATTTAACAATACCTAATAATGTATATTGAAAATTGTTCAGATCTTTTTCGTGAAGGATGCTTGAGCTGATAATTTTCCATTTTAAAAATGCCAATTATAATATTTTGAGAAACGTCAGTTAATCTGATTTCTTTTAAGGTGAGGCTCAGAGGTGCATCAAGTAATTTTCTTCCTTTTTCCTCAGTCTTTGTCTCTTTCAATGCCATATATAAGACAAGGAAAAAAGTGAGATTTTTGTAATCCTTTCATGTTGTCCCTCCTCAGAAACATTGTAGAGCAGCATTTTCTATAGATGCAGGGTTTGTAGTGAATTGATGATTCATGAATGGGTTGATGGGATGAAAGCATATTCCCTTTAGCAGATGTTATGGAGAACTTCCATGACAGGAGATACTTTTCTTTTTTTTTTTTTATTTTTCTGTTGCTGGATCCAAATAACCAATATTTTCATTAGGAGAGCAGTTTTTCTTGTGTTTTTATTTTTTACCTAGCTTAGTTGTGACCAGTGAATACTGAAACCAAACTGATCAAACATGTCTGACATCTCTTTTTCAGGAAGTGCGTAAGCTTATATTGTTTCGGCTTTTTCTTTAAAAGGTAACAGAATCCCCAGCAGACGTAGCAGAAAGAGCAGACAGAATTATTACCATGCTGCCTTCTAGTCCCCATTCAAGAGAAGTTTACACAGGAGCAAATGGAATTCTAAAGTAAGACTTTTTTGTAGTTTGGAGAATTTCCACTCGTACTCAAGGTTTGTCTGATGATTGCTGTTGTTGTAGCTCTTCCTATGCCTTCAGGGCACTTAATTCAATGTTCTCTGTTCTGTCACTATTGATATTTCTAATTATATGAGTTTTCTCATGCAGTGCTTGCTTTTGAATGGCTTTTGGCTAAAGTCTCTATTTTATTTTCAGTAGAACAGTAATTTTTGTGCATTTCAGGCAACTTAACTATTGTCTGCCTTTTCATTCGCGTGGTTCTTTTGCCATAATGTAATGTACTACACTCAAGTACAACTAGAATATTTGCTGGCAACAATTATTTGCTCAAATACTATTTTCTTTAACTTGAAGTCCTATTAATTAAGTCTGCTGAAGAGACACCATTGTGTCTTATGTTGTTAAAGTGTATTAACATAGAATAGCTGACAAGACTTTCTTGATTTCTACTCTTATTATCTGTTCTACTCTTCTTATATATACAAAAAAATACCTGAAGATTTTGTTTAATGTGAAACATTGTTTTTTAACTTTTGTGGAGGGATTTCCACTGAGCCTTAAATCCATAGTCTGCAGAATTCTAATGCTCAGAGTTTTTGAACTTTTCAAATCAAAAAATAAATACAATTTAAAAGTCTGCTCTGGCTACATGTGCACTGCTCCTGGCAGGCTGACTAAGGCTGCTAGATACCTCTGAGGATCATGTAGGCTCTTACAGCTATCCAGGTTAATAAGGTAAAACATACAGAAAACAAAAGTACAGTAGATTATCAAAAACAATGATGCCTTTTTAGGTATTGATTGTACAATATTAAGTGATAAGAAAATGGAAGTAGAAGAGAGTGATTTCTGATGTTCTTACTGTATAAGAATAATAGTTGATTCTTTCCCTTACTGTTTGTAGTTTAATTCCTCATAAAGTAGGACTGAGTAGATCTAAGTGACTATAGTTTAGACTCTTCAGGGAAGATGGATAATTGGATCAGCCCCACAAAGCTCAGGAAATAGCTGTGGGAGAACTGTACCCATGATGGCAGTGGTTTGAAGAACAATTGGCAGTACTTACTGATACAGTACAGCCAGTTAATCTCTTGAGTACATAGATGAGGAAAATCCAGCGGGAGACAGAGGATGTGGAAAGCAGTCCTATGCTGCTGCAGCTTCTCAGCCTCTGTATTAAGAGAAGAAAGTGTAATTTGACAGTAGTGAATAATTGTGGCTCTGACTTGCCACAGTTGAATAACTGTGACTTGGTCCTTGCTGACTGGTTTGATTTTCATCATTTTCTAAAGCTTTTAAAGCTTTATAGAAGAAAACATTAATAACATGAAGTGTTTAAAGGTTGAGTTAGTCATCCCTCTGTGTTACCAAGGAGCCTGTGCCACTGTGCCTTCCTCTGAACAAAAGGGGAGATGATGTAGTACCTTATCTGCTGCGCTGGTTTTTGCTTGCATATGTTCAAGCTAACTGCAGCAGCACAAGGGACAAGTTATGTGTACGTAGCACTGTGTGAGTCTGGAGTTCCAGTAGGGTCACAATATATGTATATACGTTCAGAGACTATTTCCAGCAGTCTGGGTAATTCAATTAAGTGAAATCCACTGTAGTGCCAACAGCATGTGAGGTGCAGTGGATCTCTATCTGTCATGAGTAGCTTTAAATGGGACACCTTTTTATGACTGAAAAATTCTGGTCTTCGATTTCATGGTGATTGCTGGTCAGGTGGGAAATCATGGTGCAGTTAATGGAAAGAGGGATAAAAATCAACTTTTTTGTTGTGGAGAGCAATAAAAAAGTTCAAGTTTTTTAAATTTCAAAAACTTTATAATATTTTTAATCAGACATACAGCTTTCTGTGATCTACAGTTTGAAATACACATCTACCTAAATGTACTGGCTATCAATGGGAAAACATTTTTCTCCATGCTTCACTTCAAATCTTCATTGGGCTTTTGTGTTATGGTTAGTTATGGTCTTTATGTAGAAAAAATTGTAGAATGATTAAAAGAATGCAATCAGACCATTCTGATAAGAACTTAAGATACTGTATATACAAAAATAACATTTTTTTGTTATATATTAAACTTTAGGCTATATCAACAGTTTCTTAGAATGCATCTTAGGTGATCTGTATATTATATACTGCTCAACTTGTGTAATGGAAGATTTTCCTAGTGCAACCTTTTTGTGTAACTTTTTTTAATAGTGTTTAAGAAGAATATCCTTTTTTGTGTTCAGCTTTTATTGGGCTTTGAGTGGTTCAAAACTGCAGTATACATACTCAGCAATATAAATACTGAGCAGATCTTGCTCAATAAGGTTTAAAACTTCATGTTTACTAGTGTACGAAAAATGTCCGCACATTTGTCATGCTTGGTGGAAGCCAGTGCCATGATAATAATTGCAAATACCTTCTGAAAATAATAATGGTGGTAATAATAATAATAATAATAATAATAATAATAATAATAATCTTTATTTTAGGAAAGTGAAGAAAGGCTCATTGCTAATAGATTCCAGCACTATAGATCCAGCAGTTTCAAAAGAATTAGCCCTAGCTGTTGAAAAAATGGGAGCAGTTTTCATGGATGCCCCAGTTTCTGGAGGTAAGTCTTCATTAGCAGTTTACCTCATATTGGACAAGTTGCCTCTTTTTTTGCAGTTTCAGTCACCAATTTGTACTGCTGTTGCTATAATTTGCTTTTCCTTGCTATATGTACAATATTCTGTTTTGTTGTTGTTGTTTAATTGCATTAAAGATATATATGTTATTACAGGAGTATTTTTAGGATTTAGGAGTATGTTTTTGTGTTACGCTTGGAGAAAAAGCTTTCTTGGGATATGGTACAGTGATCTTTTAAATTTAACTTCTTTCATAAAGTTGCATTTTTATGCAGTTATTCACATTCCTTTAGCATCCAGCTGTTTCTTCCTGTTAGGGAAAAAATGGTTGCCATTAAGCAGCTCCATTGCTTTTTCATTGATTAAAAAGGGGGTAATGAAATGAGTATAAGGTTTCTTAATCAAAAGAAAACAGAGATTTGTCTGGTTTTATAAAAATTGAATAATGTTGGTGATAATTGTCTGTTCTTAAAAGTTGCTAACTATTGGTCTCTGAGTATTTAGTCTCTTGTAAGAAATAATACAGAGCAGGGAAGACTTCCCAATTTGTGGACAGAGGACAGCAGAAACATAAAATCAGTGTTTTGAAAACAAAACAATAAATGACCATTTCTATTGTTGAATTCTTCTCCAAAACACCTAGAATTAGAAGGTGAGGAAACGTCATTTTATGTGGGAAAATTTTGAGGTTTTACAATCCAGTTTAAAAATTAATGTAACTGGCATTTTGAGAATTCTTTATTTTCCTGATGAGTGTCAGTGATGAGCAAAAACTAACAATCTTCTTAATTTTCAACTGCGAACTAAGGCAGGATTTGACTACATACTAGAAGCCAAAATTTTCATCCAAATTCTATTGTGAACAGAAAGTAGGCAGATCCAGGTAGGTGATATTGAAGAATATAATGGAGAAGACAAGATTCTGGCTTCCCAGCCAAAATGCTAGCTCTGGTTTATAAAGCTAGATAGCTAATCAGCCTGGGAATAAAAACCACAGAAAAATTGTATTGTGGGCGGATTATGTATCTCTCTGATCCTTTTTTTAAATACAGCATGGCTTTCCGCTTGTCAGTTGGGCAATTCTGACCTACTTCTATGTTGTTTTCTTCAATCTCTTTCTGCCAAGTATGTTATTTTCCTGAGGGAATTATTTATCTTTTAGAAATGTCTTTAGTTCATTTTTACCTGTAAGTTTTTGGTGTAAGGCTGACTATAACTACAAAGAAGAAAAAGAAAAGTTTGATTCTGAAAGAACTTTAGCTGTTAAGGGGGTTTTGTTCTTTGAGAAAATGAAAAGGGCAAGACAGAGTTAATATGATAACATATTGTTAACTAGTATGAATACAGATAGCTTTTTTGGTGTTAGTCGTTTATTTGAATACAAATAACATGGTGACTAGTATCAGTTACAGATTGAGAGATATCCTGAATAAGGGGGGAAGAATAGACTTAACTTCCTAGTCCTTAATATATTTGTGAAGCCCAAGGAGTGCTCCGTACAAATAATGTTTAAAGTGGGTACTTGCTAGAAATGTGGAGAAGTTAAGTCTGTTGGAAAAAAAACCTTTAATGTTATGCTTTGTTATTTCCATCTTTCAGTACCTAACACATCAAGTCTTTGGGGTATTTTTATACGTCCTGACTGCATTGTTGGCCTTCAGACAAAACACTAAATGGAGAAGTATGCTCAGCTCTCTAGAAATTGGCAGGCACTATGTTGTTGCTGTGCAATGCAATAGAGTTGGCAGGAGGTTCAAGGAGAGTGTTTGTGGGGCATAGGGAGGAGGAAGAGAAAGCAGCATGCCTGAACTGTCCTCTTTAGAGCTGTGTGTTTACTAGCTGTTACTGGCGGGCAGCTCCACTTGTGTTTTTAGGTATTGGGTGTTGCCTGATGTTAACATTCATCTGCACTGTGAACAAGTTCACAAACTGAATTATATTTTGAAAATTGCTTGGTCTGTAAACCCGAGGGAGAGAGAGCAGTGATTTTAATCCTGTTCTGACATTGCAAATGAAGAATCTTTGGGCATAGCATTAGGACCAGATTTTAGCGGCTTGTTTGCAGCCTTGCCCCCAAAAGGTTCTTTTGTTTGATCTTTCTCAAATGGGCCTGCATGCCAACTTAGTGGTGCTGTCTTCTTCATATGATTGGCCTATAGCATTTACTTGCAGCTTACAGTCAGGACCCATTAAGTAGAAGTTGATTAACCAAGTCACTATAGCATTATTTTGTATTAAGTGACTTCAGAAAATACTTCTCATCCCCATAGTCGCATGCAGATTACGCTGCTAATGCTGTCTAGAGATAGCAATCGCTTTAGCCTGGGATTAGGATCTCTTGCAGGTCCACATGAGAAAGTTGTGTCGTGGCTCCCAGTGCTGCCCTGGTTTGTGACCTCTTGTGAGCGTGGGACAAATGAGGAAACATCTTCAAAATCCATGTTTGTTTGTTTTTTTAATATAGACAAGAAAATTATCTCTTTGCAAAGATTGGTTCTTCATCTTTGTATGTATAAAGGTATTTTAAAGCACATATTATCACAGAAGCATATTTAAAACTGACTTCTGTTGGCACAAGATTCTACTGGCTAAGCACAGGATCTAAATTTAGCCTTCAAGAATTGTGTCAAATTTGTCCTTCCACTGATTTCAGTAGAAGTATGATACAGATTCTCACCTCGTAATCCAGAGCTAACTTCACTAGTGGCTTCACTGACACTGCTGTAATAGTTCTCCCTCTTTAACTCAGTATACAAGATAATAATTTCTTAAAGTACGTTGGCTGATTTTTAAAATTTCTTATGTAATTCTTTCTATGTTGTAAGCATTGTTAGTGTTCATATACAACCTTTTCAACTTCTTTCCCCTTCCACTGACTATTGAAATTATATCAGCTCTGTATCTGCTCAAAATATGTTGTACTGCATTCTACTGGAGCTTCACAAAAAGATGTGACAACTTCATTTGTTTTTCTGGTTTTGGAGGTATGAAAAAAAGTTTTCAACTCTTTTGTAAGTCTGGTTCTTTAAGATCTGATAATGAAACTTTAGATCTTCCTCCTCACTGTATCCTTTAGACAAGAGAGTAATCAGTTAAAAAGTCAGACTACTAATTGTTAATAACAGCTGCCATACAGAGAATTGTAATTATGGTAAAATGTAATAAAAAATAGAATAAAATATTTTGTTTTTAGAAACTGTGCGTTGGAGGTGGCTAGAAGAGGTTTTAGTTTCTATTCCACTTGTCATTCCAAACTGTTTCATCTTACAGTACTACTTCCATAAACTTCAGCTAATCATTAAGTGATGGAAACTGTAGTAGTAACACTGACAAGGTAAGAATTCCGGTCACTGATCACGTGAAGTATAATGTGGGTGCATTGCAGACTTATTCCCTGCATGGCCAGATCTCTACTTAATATTGAGCAAAGGAAAAAAATTGTTAGAAACACTCTGAAACACTCCGGAGATTTTTTTTTTTTTTTTAAATTTCAAAGAGCAATATATTTCAGGATACCAACTTTTTTGTTTGTTTGCTTTTCTTAGAAAGGGCACCTTTCTAAAATAGGAAGCGAATTATGTGTTTCTCTTATTTGAATGTTGAAGACACTTAGTGCTGTGCCTTTTCCAAAGGAAGCAGAGGAGTTAAAACTTTATGCACACCAATGTTTGCAAAGATGATTTGAAAGACACTTTCAGACTAGACTAAATAATAGGAATTAGGAATGAGTAGTTTAAACACTGCATCTCTTAGCTTGTAAATTCTGTTGTAATAAAGACACATAATCAATATCTTTGCCAGAATTAAACAGATTGAATAGACCTGTCTTTCTTGGGGAGCCTTTGTAGAGCTACTTGAACTGGTTTCATTAAGTCGTGTCTGCTTCGTTTCTTTAGCTTTGTGCACCTTTAGAAAAATGCAATTTTATGACTTCATGGGGGTGGAAGAGTTGGTGGGTTAATTCACTGTCTCTGATTTGAGACATCATGTATTTTTTAATAAATACAAAGAATAAAATAAGGAATGTCCTGAAATCAGTGGCATAGGTGTGGTTTGGTGTGGTTTTGGCTTTCTGGTCTGGTAATGCAGTGATTGTATCTGTTAGGATCCTTGAAATACTATAAAGATAGAGCAAGTTCATAAGTTTAGAACTAATAATTCTGACCTATCCCCATCAATAGTAGGTGTTCTTGTTCGTAAGGAAAAACATCTAAAGGCATAGTAGTATTTGCCTCCATTATCGTTTCTGGATTTATGTTTTTATGCTTTATTTTTAAAGCCTAAATGTGTATGCTCAGAATGGCCACAATATTCTCTGTGTTCCTGGTACTGAGCATAACATTTTTACCTCGCTTGCCTTGCTCTTCCTCAGTCACTACATGCCTCGTGTCATTTTTTTCTTTCCCAACATCTTTCTTAATTTCTCTGTTTACATTTTGCGCAGAATGCATTTGATCATATTCCTTTTTTTGCAAAGTCTGTGATTTAGGGATGGTAGTAGAAATTACAATGTACAGCCTTAATACTAAAGGTATTGAAAAATATTACTGAGTTATTCTGCAATTTAGATGAGGGAAAATAATGCAGAAAGTAACAGATGACAAAAAAGGGAAGAATTGGCTGAACTGATTTAAGGAAGCTGAAATGAAGAAGTATTTTGGGATCCGAGATGCTTAAAAAGCTTCTGATTTCTAATAACTTACAGTTTAAATTCTATAACAATACTTGTCTGTCAAAATAAAGCCAGTTTAATAGATCTATTTTGTTGGAGAGAAGAAAGAACCTGAACATCTTGAAAATCTTAAACATTGGTAAAATGTGTATTTTGACACAGGGAGGGGAGGAAGTATAAACCCTGTGCAAATATCACTATGTTGGCACCAGCAGCTGTTTCAGAAGAGTTAGGTAGTATATTTACTTAGGTGCTGACTTTGCAAGGCTATTTTTCTTCTGTAAGTCTATTACGCCTTTTGCATTCTCTATAAAATAAAGCAAAACGTAGCAGAAGGGAAGGAGGAATAAACAGATTTGTTGAAAATCTCATCTAAAAATGTTCACTGGGGTGGAGACAACTATCCTACAATGACTAAAAGGGTGGAATAAATTATTTTATTAAAGCATATTGTATATTTTGGCAAAAAAAATTGTGTGTAGTCTGGCCAAATAGTGACCAATGTGCGGGGAAACATATCTGTCTCCATTTATTCGAAGGTGTAAAGATGAGTTATTCAGGCTGGCTCAATGGGATATAACCAGGAATAATAGGCTGGAAATCATTAAGGAAAGAAAAATGCGTGCCGTGTCTACCAGGAAAAATGTCCTAATGACATTCTTCATACACTGTGGAATAATTTCCAAAGGAGATGGTTGAAGCCAAATATCTCAACATGCTTTAAACTGTACTGGGCAAAGTGCTAGGAACTATTCTGTAGGGAAAAATCTATGACTGGCAGGAGGATGGCTACATGATCTAATCGGTCTTTTCCATCTCTAATGTCTACAATCCTGTTGTGTTCTCACACATGGTGTTCAAAAACAGTTAAAGGAAAACTGTCCAGATGGAAGTTCGAAATCCCTGTGGCACTCTTTGAAAAAGAGTAAGGAATAACTGCAGAGTTAGAGCCAACATTCCTTCTCTCAGTAAAAATGGTTCTAATATTCATGGCTGCATGTGAGCTGTTACCACATTCCTAATAACTGCTTTGTTTGTTTGTGGTTACTTTAATGCTAGCATCTGCCTCTTCCTGTCAAATGTTCTGAGATACCCACAGTAAGAAAGATCTATAAATGCCAGCCTGTCATAAGTCCTAGGGAATAAAAGTTAATTAAATATAATTTTTAAATTTTTGATTGCTTCTCCTAGAGAGTGTTTAAAGTTAAGGGGTTGCAGGTAGTGTTTTGGAATATTTCTGGAATGAAGTGATGACTTCAAAGCTTTCTACAAAGTTTGTTTTGGTTTTAAACATTCGTGGGCTTGTTTTTCTCTCTTTTTGTTCTTTTCAATGACGTTTCAAATTAAAATAAAAAAATAAATAAAAAGTCCACAGAAACCTAAGTGGTTTCAGCTGGGATGGAGTTAATTCTGTTCCTAGTAGCTGGTACAGTGCTGGGTTTTTTGTATTAGAATGAGAATAAAGTTGATAACACATTGATGTTTAGTTGTTGCTAAGAGGTGCTTACTTCAAGGTAAGGACTTTCAGTTTCCCATGCTCTGTCAATAAGGAGGTGCACACCAAGCCAGGAAGGAGCTCTGCCAGGACAGCTGACCTGAACTGGCCAAAGGGTTATATTCCATTGCATAGAATGTCATGCTCAGTATATAAACTGGGGGAATTGCCTGGGAGGGGCTGATTGCTGCTCAGGAATGGGCTGGTCATTAGTCAGTGGAGCAGCTCTATTGTGCATCACTTGTTGATTTTGGGTTTTATTTAGCTCTTTTTGTTGTCTCCCTTTTAATAACCATTTTAAAAATTATTAGTAGTAGTAGTATTAGTATTGATATTATTGATATTGTTGATCTAATGATTATATTTTATTTCAGTTATTAAACTGTTGTTATGTCAATGCATGGATTTTACCTTTTTTTATGTTTCTCCTCTCCATCCCACTGGGGAAGGGTGAGGGGTGAATGAGCAAGTGGCTGCATGGTACTTCTTTGCCAGCTGGGGTTAAATCACAATCTTATTTAAATGGACTGAGCCACAAATGAACATGTGGCCCAACATAGAATTACACGGTTTATTTTGTCTCTTACTCATCAAGGGAGATCTGCAGATCTTACACTAGACATGTGGAAAGAAACATTAACATCCTAAGTGTCTGAACCTTAGGACACATCTGAAGTCTTAGGACACATTTATGCAAACTGCTCTGTGTTGGAGAACACTCCTTTGAAGGCCCTTTAAATGCTTAAATTAAAGGAGGAAAAATGAAAAGGAACAAACCCACATGGAGTAAATTTTGCAGGCAGGGACAGCTAACAAGACCTTGTCTTATAGTGCAGGCCTTTGAAAATAAATCACTTGTTGATCCCCTAAATAGCTGAATCCAAGATGAGTAGGAATGAAAGTGGATCTTCTATTGACCCCCATCTGGATGATGCTAGTATTCTGGGTTCCTTGTGTTTCATTTTTAAAGTCATAGTGATGAGTTGGCCAAGTATTGGGTTTATTTATGGCAATATTTTCCTATGACCCAGAGCTATTCTAGGTCACTGGATCATTGCAGAATGTTGCCTTGTGTAGGACATTTTTACATTTTGAAAAGAGTCTTAAGTTGTGCGAATAAAAAGGGGGAGAATGTCCTAGCAGAAGTAATCCCTCTGCACTTCAAACAAATATGTGCAATTATTCCATATTTGCAATGTTTAGTTGAGACATTGTGAGACAATTCAGTAGCTTGAGCTTTTGTCCTTAGCAAAAGAGTTCCTGGTTAATCCACAGGGAGCACATAGAAATACCAAGATTTCCTAATTCTTCTTCCTTCAACCACATTTGAAAAAAACATGGTCTGTATCATGAAATAAAATAGTAAGGGAAACAATATTGCCTTTTACCATTAATAAGCATTTAGAATCCAGCTGTTAGCATACAAACTATTGAAATGTTCACCTTTCAGTTTGTCCAACAGTATTTAGTCCTATTGGCTCACCACTTCAGTCTACTGAAAAAGTGGAGAGTCTTGCAGTTCCAGAGCTGAAGAAACAGTTTCTAACTACAGTTCTCTTCATGCCAAGGACACATAGGACCTGAAGTGGGAAAAAAAATGTTTTTCTGCACTGTATTTGACCTATAATTTTAGCCCTTAAAATTTGGTTCTGATTTTATTTCCTGTAGTTTTGCCATGACACATTGTGTGGAATTTCCTAAACTTTATACAGCTGTAACCTGTATCTGTTAGTAAGAAAAAATTAAGAGATGGCTTGATGGGAACAGAATAATGCATAGAAATGTTACCCTGATGCCATACCTTCAGTTTCTATTCCTGGTTCTGTAAACAGTTGTGTTTTAATTATTCTGTGTTGTGGAAGAATGTTAAATTATTTGTGGTAAAATGGGAGGTACAATGTGAAATACTGTAGAACACTTTAAACTCTCTATGTATTTTAAATCCCCATAATGATTTTATAGTATCCCAGTATGTTGTTTGCCCGCTGGTGAACTAATGGGGTTAGAGTTTTTTTTTTTAATGTGAAGCTTAGCAAGTTGACAGGAATACTAATCTGACATGTAATTATTGTCCATTTGCTTTATTTAATGAGTTGCTGCAAACTGTGTAAGATCCTAGTTACTCAGTAACCATATAGTTTAACCATACACAGTCAGAAATGTGCATTTTGGCTGTAATTTTGTTTTCAATCCGTGTTTCCATTGCTTTCTGAGACTGTATGGTGGGAATGTGTGGCTTTGTGGCTCTTAGTGTGTTTGCCACAGGGAGTACATGACGAAAGTCATGTTGACTTATAGCATTGGCTGAGGAGCATACTGCTTGTGTTTCATTTGTGTTAGATTTTTGGGTTTGCTTAAAATTGTGGATTTCATTATGAAACTAACATGGAGGTAATCTGTAGAGACAAATGACTATACATAGTTAGCTGTTCCAACTTGGTTGATTTCTAAGGTCCAACATTTTTCTGATTAAACTACTTCCATAATTGCTACAATTGCTAGTCATCTGAAAGCAGTATTTGGTACAGCTAGATGCTTTTTGTCTTGAATAAGGCATTTTATGTCACTTGTACAGGAAGAAGAGCAATTTCCTTTCTCTTTTAAAAGTTGAAGGACAGCTGGAAAAAGGAATATTGAGTAGGTTATCAGCATGTGAAATGCTGTCGTAGTAGAGCCCTAGATAGAGTAAACTAGGAGTATGTCTAACTTTCCTCTTTCTGCAGATGCTCATCTTAGGATTGATGTTAGTGGGGACTTAGGGGGTGAGGCTGGGGCAGGGGTAGGGTTTTGAAGCACTAAATGAGAAACTGATGTGTATTTGGCAAGTAGGAGAGTTTCCTGAGATAGAGCATCCTCTTAACAGCCTCAGCCTGAATCTTGGCTGCCTCGGAGGGCTCCCACCCTGTCCAAGATGGAAGTTCCTGCAGAGAGCCCTAATAGCATCCCTCACTGCCTCAACAGAAAATGTTAAGACATGGGACTTAATAGCTGTGAAACAATGCAACAAGTTCCTCCCAGGACCAAAATGAACATACTTGATCACCTAAATGCACCATTCCAGTTGCAGAACAAGCTGGACTATAGAAAAGCATTTCTATTAGTAGTGCAACAACTGGCACACCTATTAAAGAAGAAGGTGGTTAATCTGTTACTGTTTGGTCACTGGTACTTTTTTTCCCACGTTATTAATATGCTTAGCAATTCTTGACACTAAATGTGACTATGTGCACTTACTTAGTATGTTGTTTTCTTTAGTAGACAATTATACCACTCTTGAATGGAGCATTTTTTTGGTTACTGGGGTAAAGGAATCTTAGGAGATTGAAACAGTAGGCAGCAAAGCTTGTTAAGGAGGTTTTTATTTTACAAGCCCTCAAGAATTCAGAATATGGCTTGCTTACTACTTTAAAAAGTCCAAATGTCCTTATAGACTCCATTTCAGAGCCAGCATCAAATCTATGCTATACTTGTCTAAAAATCCAAACACGCACTCTTGGCTGTTACTGTTTACTGAATCAGAACCCTACTGTTTCTACTTGCACTGTATCTAATTTATCGTAAGTGACCGCAAAAACTAGAATTATTTATATGTTGGCACCTAACAGCTCCACTATAGTTAAGGGTCTGTTGGCATTTCCATTATAAACCTTCCTTTGAGAGGTTTATAACTTGGTGGTTTTACTTTTGCTTCAGGCTCAAATGTGCCATTTTCATCCAAGCACAAATTCTTCTACAGAATTTCATTTAAATCAGTTTGGCCATTATTTATTTTAGAGTGTGTATGTTGGGGAGTGGAAGGGAACACACTATTTAATTTTGGTTTCAGAAGCTTTTTGGTCAGACTATATAATGAAAGAAAAATGGTGCTTTTTATTTTAATTTGTAGAGACTTAAACCTTCCTTGAGTGTGTTAGAGTTACTAAGTCCATGCTTTTTCAGGTTTCTGCCGATGGTCACACGCAACGCATCCACTCCCACTCATCCACCCAGCCATCTCGCCTGCCCCTGCCCAATGACATGCTTTGAGGAAGCATCCCCAGGCTTCTGGCAGAGAAAGCTTTTTTGGGGAAGTGGATGAAGTAACATACAATGGGTGTCCTGTTGAGAGGCCTTAGGCCAACCAGTCCAACTGAGGAAGCAGATGGAGCTTAATTGGAAAAAGACGGGCTGAGTGCAGTTGTCAGTCAAATGTAACCCTATGTGGTTAAGAGTGGCATTTCCTATGGCTCTGCCATTTCTTGTGGGATCTATGTAAATTACTACTTGGGTGCAGTAATTCTCAGAGTCTAAAAGTGGTGTGAGTTGCCGTTTTCCCTTGCTTCTGAGCGCTGAACCACAGAGGATTTCAACACCTCTTTAGTCAGAAATTCTTGCCATAGTACTCTATTATTATGCTAATTAAATTCTTGCCAAACGAATAATAGGTATCTATAATGTTTCAGTACTAATCATAGTAACGAAGTACCACTGTTTTTTGCACAGTGACTTAAGAGTACAAAGAAGGGAAATGGTGTACAGAGAGGTAGAAGCTTTTATTAGACCAAATAACACAGCTGAAAATAGAAAACAAGTTTCTGATTCAGTTCTTTCACTACATTACACAAGAAGCAGTAAAGTACAATAGTGTTGGTTGGTTTTTTTCCTTTGCTATTGAATTACAAGAAAAAACTAGTCAGTGGAAAACACAGTAGGGAGAGAATATGTGGTTTGGCAGCTTCTTGTGTAGTCATCTTTTTGGGATCTTTTTATTTCAGGTAATTCATGCAGCTTACTGATTGGACAGACAAGTAATGAAAATGCTTTGTTATATTTTGTCTTCCGTTTTAGTAGCAAAAGGTAAAAGGGAAGTATAATTATGGCAGCAGATACAAACAGCTTTTTGCACCATAAAACATTAGATCCCACTGAAGTATTTGAAAGTCTTTTCCATCTTGCTTTCCTCTGTCTAATTCCAGAGGTTAATGAATTCATAGGTCAGACATTCCAAATATTAAATGTTTTAGGGACAACTAATTTTAAATTTTATTGGTCTATTTTTAGTTTGTTGGTATTAACATTTAAAAGCATAGAAAACTAAAAGGTTAGTATTTATTAAAACCTGCAATTTTCAGCTTTAGAACCCGGCAACAGAAGCTTACATAAACAGCAAATGTCACAAGATGTGATTAGTTGATCACTATCAAAACATACTTTAATAACATTTTCCCTGGTATCCCTTTATTTCCAAGGATCAAGAGCTATTAGTTATATGCAGTCAAGGCAAAGAAAATCATAATAAATACCTTAATAGAATACAACTGTAAAGCTCCAATTCAGCAGATAACACTTAGGCATCTGCTTAAGTCTGTCCAATTGAATGGGAATTTAGTGCAAGTTGAAGAGGTGTGTCCTTGGTGTCTGCTAAATGTCTGTGGTGTAATCTCTCTGTCTTACACTACTGAGCTGTTGTCTTTCAAACTTCAGGGTTGCAAAGCACTGTGTAGAACTGACATCCTGGGCATGACTTGACTGGACTTTGCATGCAACTATAAGCTAATTCTTTCATTTGTTTGGCAATATCCTTCATCCTCAACTAAACATACAGGATTTTTTTATTTGGTGTCACGTAAGTTCAAGGTTTTATTGTTTGCTATTTCCAGCAGCTAACCTTGTTGATATATTATTTAAACTCTGTTGAAATACAACTTAGTACAACAACTTCTGCTCCTGTCTTGGAAATGGGATTGTACTGAGTTAAAATAGTTTATGGTTATTTTCAAAGCACACCTGCAAACATGACCTTGAAACAGAACTAAGTATTTAGGCTTTGTTACGTTTCATTACTGCTCTATTCCTCTATCTTCAGCACAGCAATGGCTGACTCACTTCAAATTGTGTCCCTCACTTCCTAACCTTCTAATTGAAGCAGAAATAATGTTCCTTTTTCTTCTCCCTTCATCACTCTAGTAGGAATACTGCTGTTTCTTATGAGGCCACAGCTGGGAGGGAGCATTCTTGAATCACTATCACTTTATTCTCTATCAGCATCCACACTGCTTATGAAATAAGACGCATTTTCTAAATTCAAGGTGTTGCTCTGGAGTTCCAATGACAAAATATACAGTATTTTGGTGGGAAAGGAGAGTTGGAGAAGGTTTATTATCTGAAAGGTACTTTCTGTAAGTACATGGCGTGGATTGCAGTTTCAAATGAGTGTTTCTTTTATTGATGCATGGCTTTAGTAAAGAGTTTTAACTGTTCCTAATGCTGGTATAGGTTATTGAAACCACTGAAACCTCACAACTTTGTCAAGTGTTACTGGAATATGCCCTTGTACTGGCAGTTCTTACTAGGAAGGTAACTACCTGCGCTTGGTCACCTCTGTCTGTTGCTTCAATTGGATCTGAACTTCCAAAGCTGATGTGTTTTTGAAGGGCAATACCACTTGAATACCTTACAACTCTGGAGCTGATTTGTGGAAACCATCATTACGTTGCCTCCCCAGTCAGATACTTCTTTCGGAAGTTTAGTTGTTGTGATGGATATGTACTTACTGTGATGATAGAACTCCATAGGCTTTGTGGATTTAAGTAAACTGCATGGAAATTAAGGTTTGGGAGGGAAAAAAATAAGCTGTCAAAGTCAGAGTTCAGCCATGAAGGCCCTATTTGTAAGTGTTGCACATGGGCTTTCACATTTTTCTTTTTGTTAAAAAACAGACAAAAGTAAATAAACTAAAAAATTTCCAGAGAGTTGTAAACATGCTCCCAAAAAAACAACTTCTGGTTTTGGTTTTTTTTATTTTTAAATTTCATATATTTGTGACAACCTCTGAAATTTTTTCCACTATTTAGAAATTGTTAATATTGGCTCATAACTTACTGTGTTTTATTGTATATGTGCACTATCCAAAGATTTTCAAAAGTGTACAAGTGTTTCACTTTCAAAAGTGTTCTGTTAAGTTCAATGGGAGATTATTTCAAAACATAAAACCTGTGGCTTAAATCTAAAGTTACAGGAAAGACACAATAAATCTGGCATATTTAATTGATGATAATTAAAATGCTGTCAACTAATTTAAATAACTGCTTCTCCTTCCTCCTTATATTGACTCCATGTACGGCTCAGTTAGCAGCAATTTTTTAGTCTGAGCTTCTTAATGAGCAGAAATATTTCTAAATTGGTTTTGTGGACTTTTTTCTTTCTTAGTATTTTCCTTATTACTGTATTATATTTCCTTAGCTTTCCTTAGTATTGTATTATATTTCAGATCTCTTATTCACATAGAAATGTAAATAAGGATCTAATTACAGTTCTTCGCTTAATACTAAGCTTGATACTTGGCATAAGGTTTGTCATAAAGCTTTCTTTTCTCTGCTTTGCCATGACCTTAACTTGACCTAAAATGACTAATTTCTGTGGGGATTGCAATGGCTTAGGCTCAGAAGGGTCCTTCTCTGTCACTTGGTGGCTGCTTGATGTGTGTGTTTTGCATGACATCACAGTGTCTGTACTATCAGTTCCTAACAGAGACAGAACTAGTTCCACGTGTTTTAATGGACTTTGCACTAATCTGCTTCCATATACTCAGTGGAGTAGCAGAGACATCTAAGACATGGTGGTCCTCTTTTTAAATAATATATGCTGGAAATACAGTAGGTTTAAGATATCTCTGTCTGTTTCATTTGAAATCCATTTAAAATGCTAATCATAATTCATCTTTGCTCATTCTTTCCACATCTAGGGGTGTTACCTGGGTTTGGAATAGCCAGCTGTCTCAAACACTATCCGCATTTTTAAAGGAATAAGAAGTCTTGGCAGGCACTGGAACAATTAATTGGCTTTTTCAGCCAAGTCAGGTTAGGAAACTATTTTGTGGGGAGGGGGCTGGCTGGGAGGGGAATACAACATCCTGGTTTCAAGTTTGAGTCCTATTAACTCTTTAGGAATGGTAGTCAGACTTGTTGCTAAGCACAGTACTCTCCAGCTCTGACATACGTGCATTTTATTTAAGAGAAAAGTTTCTAATATACAGGACAAATATATTTTATTAGAAGGAGTTGCCTGGCACAAGGTGGAAAGTGCTAAATCTAAATTATGATGGATTTAAAAATCTCTGAGGTGAAATAAGCATTAGAATATGTATTAAAGAAGTCTAACCTCCACTAGTATATATGTTTAGAAAAGAATGAGGAAGCTGGCATCTGAGGCTCAGGATGATGATACCTTCTTGTTGAGTGAGAATGAAATATTTCTATGCTGGACTTGCTCACCACATTGAACATCTTGACTTAGCCACGGATGCTTGGTTAATATTTAATTTCCAACTCCATAGCTTTGTTTATTTTCATTCCAAAAAAAGAAGAAGTACTAAACATCAAATTTTATTTACATGTGTGTCCTTGCATTCCTGAAATGTTTTGTTTGAAATATCGGAACTGTCACACAGTCTGCTTTTTCACAACCCTGTGTACGTTCTGGTGCCAGTGGATCAATTTATAGCAAAGAATTTTCAACGCAGTTGCTTTTAACAGTTGGCAGCCCTTGTTCTGAAGACTGTTTGTTTGTTTGTTTCAATTGTCCTTTATGGAGTAAACTACTAGTAGTTTAGACTGGAAACTGTAAAGTTAAACTTTTTGGAATCGTTACTGCCCCAAGTGGGAATATAAACCATATTGAACAAAATTTATTTAGCCTATTAAAAAGTCAGCCTAAAACTACATTTAATTAGTTTACACTATTACATCACTTCTAGTGGGGAGTACAACTTAGGCAGACTAAAAGGAGCTCTATCAGGTGAGCTGACTGTGGCCCATATGGGGCTTTAAGATAATGATGAGTTTAAATTTCCTCTTAGAGCTAAGTGAGAATAAAACTGGAGGCAATAAATACTCTTGGCCAAAGCCATTAAATGAAAAAGCTGGGAATTCTCCAGCTCTTGACTTAAATTGTTTGTTTATCAGCTGGCGCCTAGTCTGGAGTAAAGAGCTGGAGATTTCTATCTGTGACAGAACTTTGAAACTCTTGCAGGACACTTTCATTTTAACTTAAGGTAACTTGAGTTTATAGCTTTGGCTTTAAAGATTACTAATGATTTACTCATTTCCTTACCATTTAACCAGAGAGGACTTTTTCCCAGGAAGGGATCTGTGTTTATTTAGGGCCTTTGTCTGCGGAGGGATTAAAAGGCAGCCCACCAGCATTGTGAACTTGATGGTAATAAAAGGTCACCAACACACACCATAAAAACGTTCTTACTATGGAATTAATTATACAGTGTAATTTTACAAAGCATTTCAGTAACCCTTCTTTAGACTTCTGCTGTATTTGATTTTTCCCCAAGTAGGGAAAACTTCAACTTTAGGCATTTATTGTGTGAATTAGACCCTGTGTGTATGTGTGCAACCCTTTATAGTGTAATACACTCATCGGCAAGTTCAACTCACAACTGAAATCAATTGTAAAATTCCAGTTGAAGTTGGATCTCGACATGTGAACTTTAAAACTTAAAATACTGTGCACTGGGAGCAACAGCATGAAAAAAAAAGACTTGTTAGCCAAGAAATGCAAATTATTAACTTAAACATTGTTGCCATATTTGGCATTTTTATGGAATACTGTATATTTTCCAAGCCATTAAGCATTGTTCAAAGAGTCCTGTTATTTTTTCTAAGCCACCAGGTGGCATTGCAGCCCAGCCCGCTCAAAACTGGCAATTTATAATTTATAAAGATTTGTATGGAAGGCATTTCCTCCCTTCACTCCATTAATATGCCATAACTATTAAGGCTTAATTTAGAATATCTTATCATGATGTTTAGTATTCCTAAAAGCCAGATTGATTTAATTTTAGTTGGGGTTTTTTTTTTTTTTTGCAACAGTAGAAGTGTTAAAGATGTCAGAGTATAAACAAAACATGTTTTGCTTTGGTAACATGATAGCAATAGAATTATTTTCCTATTTAATGAATTATCTTAAATTCATCCACAGTGAAGGTCACAATAATTTCTGAAAAGCTATGGAGTGGACAGGCACAGAAGAACACATAGAATAATCCGTGTCGTTTTCTGTATCCAATGCAAAGATACCTTCTTGTATTCTAGATAGAGATGAAAAAGTACAATTATAAAGTTGGTGTTTTTTCCCTCTTTTGCCTTAAAAAGATATCCTTCCTCCATTTCCTATTATCAATTTTGAACTAACCATTTAATCATGCCCTCCATTCTCTTATAAATGGATGAAAGAAAGCACATACCCATGAAAAGAACTTGAAAGTCATATTTCACCAATTAAATAACTTATTAAATAACTATTAACATATATCATGTAGACAAATTTAATACAACAACATTGTCCAGACCATAATCTCTAATTTGATTAAGGAGGATTTTCCCCCCAATTTTGTATTTTTTGAATATATACTTTTATGCTTTCTCCTGAAAGGTATGAATGTAAAGTGTTAATGCAGTAATTTATCCACAGTTTTACTAAGTGCCACACTTCTTGAGCTGATGCCCTTTTTCTTAGGCCAATACATGGGCATAACCCATTTTAAGGAATGTATATGTTTTCAAAGTAAGTGTCTCTGACCTCCCACCTTGTCAAAATCCAAACATACATGTTTTGCTGTACTCTGAGTATCTGAGACACAGCATAACTGTGATACTAAAAATTCAGATAGTAAGGGAAGAAGCAAAACCCCATGTGGTAATTTAGGTAATGCTTTCGGTAAATCATACTTTAACTCTGATTTCTTCACTAAGAAATCTAGTAGAATAGGTAATTGAGGCTTTTGACCCTGGATATTAAACTTTTAAACTTGATACAACAGTCTGCCTCTAAGCTTTGTTGTATACTGATATTGCTACTTACTTAACATCAAAAAGCTGTGGTAGTTTGCCTTTATAGATTGCGCCTGTGTTCTGGAATTGCCTCCTGCTGTCCTTGAACTGTTCCTTAGTTTAACGTGTTAGATTTTCTCATCAAAGCTTTTAAGCATGATGTTTAGTTAACACTTGTTCTATCAAATCTGATACAGTAGACTGTTTTGGAGTAAAACTGTTATTTTCATTAACAAACAGGATCGCTTGACAGGCCCCTTTCCCAGCACATCATGGGTTTTTGTGTAATGATATGCACATGCAGATTTTACACCGCATGTAATCTTTGTATTTCCCCAGTTCGCAGTCATTGCTCTAGGACTAGAGTAAATGACTGGTTTTTGCCAAGATTCCTAAAGTAAACTGGCCTCATTAAAAATAATGGTTGCTGAGAAAAGAATCTCTGTAAGTTGAAGCAGTTTGCTTTTAGACCTGTTTCACCATAACAGAGCTTTGATTCTCTGTGTATGGTTCAGTTCAGTGTGACACCACTTCTGCTGAGAGCTGCTATAGGATTCACAGCGCAGAAATGAAAAACAAGAATGTCTGGACAAAGGAAAAAACATGTAGAATAATTAGTATCCATTTAAGATTGAATGCATCACTTGAAGTAACTAGATAAAATTGGGAAATGGGGGAAGAAAGAATGAGAGCACAGGAATAAAATGTGTTTTAATTACTTCAGGAAATAGGAATTCCCTTAGAGTATTCATTTGACCTGAGTAATGTGTGTATGTGTATACCTAGTGTGTCAAAACCATGGCACTGTTGGGTTTTGCTTTACCTGTTTTTAAAACAGTTTGAGAACTTATTTTTCATACAAGTATATAATGGGAGTGTTCAATTGCTATAATCACTTTAAGCTACCATCATTTTAGAGTGTCTAGATTTTATAGTATTTGTGTTCTTACTGCTTTAAACTTTGTAAGAGTTATTTCCTCCATAGACGCTTCTATTTTTTCATCCTTCTGTTTGTGAACAGCTTTAGCTTCAGTCAGTAAAAATAGAAACACTTGAATATGTAGCACATGGTCTTTAGAAAACTTGAAAAATGTTTGGCTGCTTTATTGTCAAAAATTTGGATTTTTTAAGGTATATCTACATGTGTAGAAAGGATGTGCATATGCTCCTAGTAATATTTTGTTTTAACCCTTGTTTAACATGAAGTTTTAAAAGGTACAGAAAGACTTTTTCATAAGGAGGAAAAATGTCTTTGTATTCCAAAAAAGTCTCAGATTTGTAGCAGATATACAACAAAAATAAAAACAAAATCCAATTTTATTTCATTAAAAAAAAACTTGCCAGAGGTTAGTGGCAAAATGAAGATACCACACTAATGATAAACATGTGAAGCTTTTAACCTCTAATTTATACTCCAGCTCATACCTTCTTGGAAGTATATGTAGAGGAAGAAGTTTAAGCTACTTCTTTAGAAAACATCCTCAAGCTTTAAAGTACATGCCTTAGACCACTATAGTTAGCATTTTCGGGGATTAGAGAATTACCATTTCAAAACATAGGTGTAAATTAAATAAGGAGATTATGAGATACAGTGAATCAGGATTGAGGACAGGTAAGAGCACTGCCTTCAAAAGTGTAGGAACTTCTCAAAGGTCAGTCCTGTTACTCATTTCAGAAGTCTTTGTCCTGTTGTTACACCTGTACCTTTGCTCAGGGCTGTGCCAGACCAGATGAAGTGTGACAAGATTGCAGAACTTCTCCCTGCCTGGACCCTGAGTAACTAATAAGAAAAGCTCTTCTGTGGGGAAGTGGGGTGTAGGCTGAAGCGATTGTGAAACAAGTGGTGCAATGTTGAACAGTGGGGGAAACACTGCTATTGGAGTATTCAAGAGCAACAGGAATATAAAATCCTAATTCTTTCATGGTCTTCTTGTGGCCCACCTCAATGGACAAGAAGGAAAAAAGGGAAGATGTTGGACAAGATCTTTTATGTGTGTGTTTTGTTGTCTGTTTCAGATTATTACTCTATTAAAAAAATTGAAAAAACCCCAGCTTGTTAGAGCAACAGGTGAGGTATTTCCTCTAATGGAGGAATAATGCATATCCTGGAAGAGCATGCTTTTCTGTTCTCTGCTGGTTTGTGAACATTGTGGCTGATACAGATACTTTTTTTGTTTTCTTAAAAATAAAGTACCTGTTAAATAAGGTGACAGCCAGTAAGCTGAAAACACTCAGTCTTGAATTTTTAAATACATCATTGCTTGTTCCTACTTTGACTTTTTTAATGACTTCAGAAGTAATGTTTAAAACAAGTAATAGTGTACATAAACTGTTTAAAATTCTTGCCTATGGGCTATGTACTTTTCAGGGGCTAGTAGATAGGACATGCTAAATAGCATGTCTGCACATTCATATCTGTGTTCTTTTCTCTTATCTTACAGTGCCCTACCTTACTTGTCAGAAATGGCCCAATAAAATGAACAACAAAATGTGTAAAACTTCCTTACAACAACAAGAACCTAAAATAACCATTTTATAATGCCAGTGAGGTAGCTGACTGTGTGTGTTATTGGGTAATAAGATATTCTCTCACGTGTTTACTGCATTCAGCCTTCAATACAAATATGTATTGAAGCCATAAAATTACGATAATTGTAGTAGCATACACCTTACGTTCCTGCTGAATTATTTCTATTGCATTAATGATTCTGTAATGAAACAATTTTTGTTGCTACTATAAAAATTTTATAGAAAGGAGAATTAATAGATTTTTCAGTTTGTCAGTAACAACTTTGTGATCTCAGATTTTGTATCTGTGTAAAATTATTTAATGGTTAAAAATTGAAGCACTGCAAGGTCTCAAAAGACTGAGACAACTTTGACATTATTTATATATTAATGATCCTTTTGTTATATTTATAATGTATAGTATTATAGGAAACTCAGATTAATAGGATAGGACAATGGAAAAAATACTTGTCATCATTTTTTTGCAAAAATTACATTCTTTGTCGTTCCACAAAGTGTGTTGAATGAGGGTGATTGTGTTTTAAATATAGTATAAACACTTCATGTTTTTTAGTAGTGTCAGGTTTTATAATACTTTAGATAAAAAATCATTTCTTTTAGCTTAAAAAATATTTTTATCTGTATTGCTAGGCTACAGGAAACTTGATATTTTTGTGGTTTTGAAGAAAAATTGGCATTTGCATCTCACACATTAGGTGAAATCACACTGCCACAGAATTAGATTTTATTATTTAATACTTAACAATCTTCCTTATGTTTTTCTAGGCTGTCTCACCTCACTGTAGAATGTGTCTATATTTGCCTGTTAACTTTATTTTTCTTTTGAGTGACACACGTGTCCTGTATTACAAAAACAGCATGTATCTTTTGAAGACCAATGGAGTAAGAGTAATCTACAGGAGGAGTACCAAAGAGCAGGAGTAACCAGTACTTTCTTTCAGTTGCTGTCTTCTAGTTCTTTCCCATCATACCTTGGATAGAGCTGTATATACTGAATGACATTGAGCTACTGAACAGTGTGGTATTCTGCTGACAGCTAATTTGAATGTCTGGGGCCATGGATGTGTATAGTGAAAAAAAATGAGGATGGAAAGGTATGTGCTTGCCAAAAAAACTGAACAGGCAAGTAAGGTGTTGGAAATTGCTCTGGAGGAAGAACATTCACTGAAGGCAGAAAGTCAAAATGCAGGGAGAAATAGGACTGTCCTAGAAAGCTTAGCTTAGCCTAAAACTTGCTCATCAAATTTCTTGAGGGGCAAGCAGTACTCAACTTTTATGGGGGAAATTTTTTCTAGAAGTGAGAACAGCGTGCTGACAATGCCACTCTGTATCCTGTGGTTTTCTTCATGTAGTCTCCGAAGCATGCAGCTCTTCTAGAGAGGTGTGCTCTGAAGAATATTTAAGTAGAAAATACTGTCATGAGTGCTGGGGGAAGAGTGTGACACTGCTGGACTGGAGACTGCCAAAAAACCCCAAATCCTGAAGTGTCTTCCATGTAGGTAAGGTGATCCAGGGTTACTAACTGGAGCCAGGAAGGCAGTCACAGGGGAGAGGGAACTCTGTGCATGTGAGTGCTGGCTTGGAGAGCTCTCTGCTGATGAGCTCCAAGTGCCAAGGGTTCATGTCTCTCAGCAAATGAAGAATGGAAAGTTTTTGCATCTTGTTTTTCAGGGAGGAGTTCGTCTGAATGAGTATATTATGCCATAAAGGAATAGCTTTGTTAATGTTAAACTTGCTTTGGCTAATGAAAAAACTACAGACCTGTTGGATAAGACTATGATCACCTCAGGGCTTAGCCGTGGGCACAGACAACATGAGAAAACATTGCAGAAAACTAGAAAATCTAGAAAGCACTACTCATTAGCACATCCCAGACTGCTTCTTGCATGCCAAGGCTGCTCTGAAATCTGGTCTGTTTAAGGGGGATGTTTCTGTCACTCATTGGGAAGGCAATACCAGCATACTGTCCTGGGGTCTCGTTTCCTGAGAATCCCTGGTTTATAGGGATGTCTGGAGGTCCTCAGGTCCAGCCTCCCCCTTGAAGAAAGACTGTTGCCGAGAGTGGATGATGTAGGCTGTAGTTTTCTTATGCTATGTCTTGAAAATCTTCAAGGATAAAGATTCCACCATCCTTGTCTGGTTAACCAGCTTCAGTGACAAGCTATCCCCAGTGAAGAGGTTTTGTAGCCAGCATGCAGAGGTCAGATGCAGGTGCCAGAGTTATATATCAGAACTCTAGGGAAAAGAAGAATGAAAACTCTGTAGATACACTTTTTTAGTCAGTCCTGATATTTTTGAGGTGTGACAGATATGAAAATTCTGTGTCTTGTTTCATAAATGCTATACTCTAGATGTATTGTTGGAATTTGAAACATAACAGTTCTGAGAGTCTCAGAATTAGTCTTAAAATAGGAAACATTGCCAGTGATCCAAAGATATATGTAGCTAGACCTAAGATTCCCATTTCCTAAGTAGTTTTGAAAATAGGCTTTCCATGTCAAGTTGTGTTTGGGATCCAGAATTTGGACAAATTGATACTTGATCCTGTAATTACTTTCAACATCTGCCTCTCACTGCATGGATTCAGTCACAAATATGGTGGGTTTTGCAGCACCATTTATGCACTTTCATGGAGCAATTTGGCTAGATAGTGCCAAAGCTAGAGAAAAGTAAATAGGCAATATAATTATTTTCCTAACTCTGGCAGCCTACAATGAACTGTTGACATATTTAGTCAATCACCTCCTCACCTTTCTCTGAAAGCAGAAAATGATGATATGATCAGAATGTCTATAGCAGACCCATGACAAAGCATTTCCTATGTGGATCTTTCATGGTCTGACCATATGTAACCTTTTCTTAGAGATGGGTCATTTTATCACAAGGAAAAAAGCTTCTATTCTTCTTCAATCAGGTTTTTTTGTATGCTAGCATTAATAAGTCCTGGGAATTCCTTAGTAGTAGAAGCCTACTAATTATCTCTTTGCTGTCAAAGAGCTAGTCTAGTTGATGCTCAGTTTTTGCAATGTCTAATGTCAAGGTTCCATACCAGTAATTAGTACCAACACTTCCCACATCCTGAATTTATGGCACTGTGACCACATTTTTACATGTGTTGAGGGATATTTCAGTAACCCTCTTAACATGAAGATATTAAGAAATATGCTCTGTTATCTCTCTCTAGAAATTTAGTTTGCTGCATTTTTGTTTTTTGCTGTCTGGCAGCAAGTGTAATTACATCGAATTGTGTTATTCTGTAGTGCTTTTCATTATAAATGATTTTAAAAGAAGTGTCCTTGACATCCTGCCAATATCAAGTGGAAATGCAAAATAACTTCTGTTGAAGATGCTTTTCAGTGTTAGAAGATACTAAGTGGGCAGATAAAATGAAATCATTGGCCTGGAGATCTGCTGGAATGCAAATTGAGCATTTGACCTTAAGGTATTCTAGGAATGGATGAACAAAGAAATAATTTTGTCATGAATTGGCACATGATTGATCAATGAAAGTTGGATAAAAATACTAATTTAGAAAAATGCTATATGTGAGCACTTCTAGTAGGATCTCAGAAATTAGTTTCTGGTCATTTCTGACTGAAATAGAGCAAGATGATTTTAAGAACCTGTTTTGGAAAGTGCATAGCAGGAACACTGTCTGCAGCACACGTGGATGTGTTATCATTCCAATCAGTACCAATGTATGCTACTGGTCAGATAGTCAAGCCCTTTTCTGACTATGAGCAATTACATGAGTCATAAGAGCTGTAAATCCTTAGGCCTAAATTGTAAATTTCATTTATAAAACTCCTCTATATGTAACCGAGCTGTTTCTGCTTTGCTTTTAAAGCAAGCAGCGAGTACAGTAAATGTCTTTATTTGAACCGTACTTAGTTTACAATGGATTATTTTTATTTGTATGTGAGGAAAACCACACAATCTATTGTAGCTTGGAATGCATTGTAGTTGAGTGACTTCCTATTATTTTCTTTAATTTTTTTTCACCAGATTGAAATCCAGTAACTGCCATACAGTTTCGGTAATTTGCATATGTATATCTACTTTTGTTCAATGGTAGATGATATTTGTTAGAGGCTGTATTTATCAGTGGAAGAGAATGTCTCTTGAATAGCTAAATCCTCAGCTAGGAATATCTCCAGAAAAAAATTGTAAAGATGGTGAAATCACCTTAGGTCAAGGGGGATTAATGTAGTGGGGTACTACTGGGAGAAGAATGGGCATGTTTGCTCACAGTCTTACACTACTACATAATTTTGAAGTTTATTTGGGTGTTGATTGGAGTTTCTGCATAGTGCTGTGTGGTGGGGATTTTTTTTTCTGTGGCTCTGATGGACCTTCTTTGCTACCACCTGTGCTCTGTGACATGGGAATTCTGGCCTGATTTGCAGTGTGTTACTACAGTGTGTCCAAAACCCAGCAAACTGGCAGACTTCTCACACACTGGGTGTATAGTTCTACTTCCAGAGATTTGGAAAGATATGCTAGCTCTGACAGTATCCTTTACTTGTGTCCTCCTCTGCACTCACGCCATGGAGTGCAAGTTCTCCAGATAAATACTTGTTGCTAGTGGCATTTCTTTTCAGTCAGCTGTATTTGATTTGAGCACTGGTTCTGGTTTACCTCCTTTTAACTTTGAGAAAGGTGAGTGATTGTCAAGAATAAATATAAAGAAGATGTGGTTCTGAGCTTCCCTTTGCCTATTTCTGATGCTTCAGCCTGTGCTATTTAATTGGCTTTCCTACAGACTGTAAATACTGTTCAAGAGTTTTAAAGAATTATATTTAACATCTCATTTTAATGATTAGTGCTGCATTCTTCACTAAAAATGCCTAAAAGTATCAGGAAGTAAGGATTAAACCCATGGGTCTTCTCCAACTCCAGAGCTAAAGTACAGATAATAGAGATGGTTTTTTGTACCTTGTGATGAAAAGAATTGGTATCTGTCTGGTTTGATGACATCAATACAGTTTGTTCTCATGGGAAATAATCTGTCCAGCAGTTCTGCAGGAAAGACCCTCTATGCCTCTTCAGGTTAATAAAAGTGCTATGCATAGATATGGACATTACTGTTGGAGCTGACACTAAGAAAACTTTGCTTTAAGGATTTGAAAATGTTGCTTGGGTAAATGTTGTTACGCACCGGGGTGATGAATCTTAAGGAATATTTCACTTTATTCCATCTGACAGAGCCTCTGGTGCCTGAGGTTTACCAGTATTTCCAGAACACCCAGAGCTCAAGCACCCTTCTGTACATAACTCATACAGTATAATTGTAAGAGCTAAGGTGACTTTACCAAAGTTCATCTATTCCCTTCTCTGGTGGATGAGGAGATGTTTATGGAACACTCCTGAGGGTTCCATTTTTTGGCGATGTCTCTACCTTATCACTAAGACCAGCACTATCAACTTTCAGTCTTCAAAAATGAGAGTCATGGATTCCATATGAAGCAGATTTGGAATGTTGCTCTCAAGAATGAAGGGAAATAATTAATAAAGCATTCATTTCCAATTCCAGCTCTGTCCTTGCTAGGAGCGCTGAATAGTGTTTATTCTAATGATTATTGTCCTCTTGTACTTGCTGTAATTGCTAGGTATTCAGTGCAGCTTTGGGGGGCTGGCTAGAGCAGCTGTTACTCTGAATAGATCCTTCAGCTAATACAGCTAGAGCAGAGGTTTGATCAAGATAAACAAGATGACAGAGTGATAGGACAAAAGGGCTGCTCTAGTGAAAGGGGCCATATCAGACTAGCATTATGATGGGCCTGTTGCAGTAGGGGCTTGGGTAGAATTGCAGGAGCGTGGCACATGGTTCATTGTGTGGCACTACCCCAAATCTATAACCCACTGTGTGTTCAGCAGAATGTTTTAAGGGAGTGCATTAGGCAGCAAGAAATTCAATACAGTGCTTCCTGCTTTGAAGCCTGCTGTAGGATTTCCTTTTGCTTGGAAGCTGATGCAGCAGGCTGTACCGCACTAGTGGAATGGAAGCAGCAAGGGAGGAAAACTGCTTGTAACCATGGCAAAGCAAATTGAAAAGAAGCCAGAAGGAAGGGGCCAGAAGGAAGCATTCTTTATCTAGAACGACTGAAAATTATGATTTAAATGTTCCTATCTCTCATTCCATAAGACTAAATTCTCTGATCCACCATTCCACCATCCTTTTTATTTTTTTCCCTTCTGTGTTATCTTATCTGTGGTATTGCTGTCACTTTGATGGTTTAGTTGTGTATGTCTCTTGACCTCTTTAATGATAGCCTTCTGTTGGGCCACTCTTCTTTGCCTTGACCAGGTGGCCAAATGGTATCGTCTTACCTTCTTCAAGTAAAGTGTTTCAAGGGAAATGGTTTTTTCATGCAGGGAACACTTCCTATTGTATAAATCTCTCTCCTTGGTCTCCTTGGATCTCCTGCTTGTGACTTCGGCCTCCTGAGTCTCATGTAACTGCATTTTCCTCTTCGTAGTGTCCTATTTGCAAGTTTGCTTCCAGCAAACTGGAAAATCTCTCTAGTTTACCATCACCTTTTACTCCTCAGATTGCTGATTTTTCTTCCCCCATATTTTTCTCCTAACTCATCAGCTTTGTGACTCATAACCCCTTTTCTATAGTTCATCAAAAGTCATTAGCAGATGCTGGGTTCAATGAAGAAACTAAGTTTTTTCTGCCCTAAAGAAGATAGGACTTGTCAGGACTGAGAAGAGAATTGTACTCATAGTAACTTCACCTATACCTTCCTATTTAAGTGGTTGAAATACACATCTCAGATAACAATTTGTTTGGCCAAAGCAATCTTGTAGAGCAAAGTATGACTTGTCGTTTTTGCTCAAACAAAAATAAATGCTAAATCCAAGTTTCTTTGGTTTAGTTAACATAAACGTTTTTTAATATGAAACCTCAGGGACTATGTTCGCAGGAATTTTTGTTCTAGGGAGTATGATTGGAATTGAAAAGGTGTGTTTATAATTGTTATCAGCCTCACAGCTAGGTGACTTACCATTTATAATATTTCATGAATAGAATAATCATACTTGTGGCTCCCAATAATGCTTTCATGTGCATGTATGTCTGTGCTTCTATCTTGATCAGATAACAATTTTCTTGAGATAATTATTATAAGAACACTAAATGCATTTTTGGTTAATTTTCAGTTGTGTCTGAAGTTGCACTTGCACATCAGAGCATGTTGTGCGACATAAATGAGTTAGCTGTAAAAGGGAGCAGGAACTTAATGTTACTCTGGTTGTACAATTTGAGTTTGTGAGTTAATTTCTTTTGTAGTTGGCTTGTTTGTCTGACACAAAGTGCAGATAGTGTTGTAGACGTGCTCACAGCAGAAATCCAGTGACGCTGGCATGAGGTTAAAAATGGGAAAATAATTCAGTATGATTATGACGTTTTTATTACCCAGTCTTGATAATATATAAGTGTAAAATCAAAGGGCAGAGCCGAAAGCAATGAAAAATATGTGTACTTTTATGTTTCTTGCCTAGACATCCTTTTACAAAGTAATAAAGCAGAGGTAATAGGGCACTATAGCTGTGTCAAATTTATACAAATCAAAGTTTGGCATGAAAATAAGTCAAGTTCAGAATTTTACCAGGCAGATATGCATCAGTAGAGAGTGCCTTTTTATTATATATTCATCATTGTACTAAAGTCTGTATCCACAGAAAATTTGCAGAAACACACCTGTAGTAAATGTTGTTGTACATTTTAGTCTTTTTAAGTGCTCTTTTTAAGTTGGTGAAATGGAAAATAAATATGAATATAATTTTTTTTTAAGTTAGTGAAATGGAAGATAAATATGAATATCAAATTCTGTGGAGAAAAATGTGGGAAAAAATCTTATCACCTAATGATAAAGGATGGAGTAACTTTTGATTCTTTTGCATATTAGAGATTTGTCTGTCATTTGGAGGGAGCCATTGTAAATTTTGCTTTTGTTTTCTTAATTGCTCTGTCCAAGTAATTTTTGTCCATTGCCACCATTTTACATGTACCTCTATTAGGCCATATCCTTGCCTATATCTGCAATTATTTTTTTTGCTTTCCAAAGTCTAAAGCCTACAGTTCATCTTTGAAATGTTGGGAAGTGTTTATTATTTATTCTTTTGCTTGGATCACATGTGATAAAGTCTTGCAGATTAACTATATTTGCGAGTTTTAGCGTGACTTGGATGGAAGCTTGCTGTATGGAAATAACGGCTCCCATCTGTTTTGGAATAAATTGCTTGTCATAGTGTCTTTACAAGGTGAACACTTGTCACAGACATCCTTCTGTTTCTGCCTTGATTATATTTCTGACTTGACCACTTCAGTTTTCAGAGAACTTGAAAGTTGCTGAAGAATGACCTTACAGTCTCCATTATTAATCTCACATACATAAATAAATGGTTTTCATAGAAAACATTCAGCACTCTGCTCATAATGAGCTGAGGCAAGGAAAGTGCATGTTCCTTCTTTCTTATCTTCTTCATTTGGCTGTGTTTTGATCGAAATGGATACAATTTTATAAAAGTAGATAAGCTACATTTTTGCACTGAATTAAATACTGAATGAATTGCTTTCAGGTCTACACATATATGCTCTTCTTCTGAGCCCATTTGTTCTCTGCTCTTTTTATTTGTGTATACGTTTGGTCAACTCTTAATTCCTTTATAAGAGGAAGAAGTCTTTGAGAAGAATTACGGTGGTTGCTGGGAATGTGGGAGGGGTGCAGTAGATACCAAACTGCTGATGTTTAAAAGTATCTCAGCACCATGCAGAAGCCAGCTTTAGTGCAAAGGATCTCTTCTCTCTTAACAATATTCCAGTGAGCCCAGAAAAACACTGGCTTGCATCAGTAAGTGACCTGATGAATAAATTATTACAAAAAGGAGAGGACCAAATGTTTTCTGGCAGCTTTGCTAGACATAAAGGTTGCTCTTTTTAACCCTTGAAAATGCCCTTTAATCAGTGGCAGTGGCCCTAAGTGAACCATTTCTGATCTAATGAGTGATTTACTTCTCTTAATCTCTCTGAGATCTGCTTCTGCTTTCAGAACAGGAAAACTACAGCTATGTTATTCTTCCTTTCTGTATTGCACCTTTCACTACCTCCTGCATGAATCTAGAAATATAATGGGTGGTAAAAGAGCTCCTTCCCACACTAATTTCATCTCCACATTGGGATCTCATTATCTGGGACCAAAAAAAAAAAGTTTGTCTTTTACTGGTTCTTAATAATTATTTTGGTCACTTGAGAGTAGAAAATACATCATACATAGGCTTTTTTTGGGATATGATGGCAGAAGTGCATTCAGTTTAATTGTAAGGCAACAAATCAAGATGCATGATTAAGCAACATGGAGTCAAATACAGTTCAGTGTTGATAAATATAAAGTGATACCCACTAAGGAAAAAACACTTGATCAATTCCTCATTGCTGCATGATTTTGAATTAGCTGAATGCATTTCAGACATTTCCTTTTTTTTTCCACCCACTCCCTGTATATCTTTGTATGCTAATTAGTGAGAGCTTATATGTAATATGGATCAGCTTACAAAATAAATTAATGTTAAAGTTTATGAGAAGCAGGTCTGAAAAAATGATTATAAATTGTAAATACAATATAGAAATAAGTGATTTGGCACACAGCTTTATGGTTAACATATTCTGGTTTTACTGCTTTCACAAGGATGCAACTAAAACGGGGAGACTTTCAGACTGTTGAAATGGAATTTGAACAACAGTAAAAGTATGAAAAAAATAAGAGTTTCCTTTTTAAAATTAATCTCTGAAACTAGGTAGTAGTGGAAAATACACTGGCATCATGTTTGGCTTTTCTCAAGGTATGATGGTAAAGGAGCATTCAACCAAATTCTATGGCAACAAGCTAAAAACTAACACTCAGGTTTTTTCTAATGTAGTGGAGTATTAACCTGTTAAATAAATGCACTGATTTATCATTTAACTCAGAAGCATTTTAAGATTAAATTAAAGAATTAAGTCAGTATATACATGTACCAAGAACACCCACAGCTTCATTAGACACAATTAAATAAAAATTTAGGAGGCATGTGCATTTTCATACATCACTGCATCAGGCACCTAGGAAAAGACAGAGGTTAAGAATAAATAATATTCATGTTATTCTCATGTAGTATTTCAGCATTTCAGGTTGAAAAAGAGAACTGCTTGACTCTTCTTAACTCTGGAACTTTTGAACATATGCGTAGGTGAGACTAAGTTGGTCAATCAGTTTTAATGAGAACCATGTCAGCTTTAAAGCTGATACAAAACATCAGTGCAGAATCCTGAATAACACAGGAATAAAACTTTCTGTGAGAATTGCATGAGCAGACTTCCCAATTTCTTTGGCATTTTTGAAAGGAAACCACCATGCTTTTATAGCTTGATGTACAAATGTCTGTTCAGTGGACCTATTCTTACTTCTGGAAGGAATCGCGATATTTGGATGAAAGAATCAATAGAAGGAACTATTTCTCCAATGTCTACTTCTAATTATTTTCTTGGTGGGAAGTAACTATATTCTTTTTCTTAGCAAGAAAGAGAACTATTAAGAACTTGGCTAGCAATTCTGCAGCTAAGCAATACAGAAAGTGAAATTACTGGGTGGATCAGTACTGGATAATACCAAGTGGTAAAATCCTGTCATCTTGGAAGTATATCTCCAGTGACTGAGTTAGCTGATATCAGACGGTCTCCATTTTATTGAAATACCTGTCTTTAGATTATCTGTTCATGTCTTTTTTTACCAGTGGAACATGGGACAGTTTTGCTTCTTTAACTTCCATTTATATAGTTGTATCTTGGTTTTTAATAAATAAATAAATGTTAATGTCAATAAATAGAGTAGCCTGAGTCTTTGTTTTTGAGTCTAACAACAATTGCATTATTGTTTGAGACAGTTTGTAGCAAACTTGTGTTTTGTCAGATACCAATAGTTTGAGGGTGGTGTCATCAGAACTGTCCATATTATTTTGTTAGGAAAGTGTAGCTCAGGATTGCTTCAAGGAAACAGAACTTTAAAGAGTGCTAATTTAGCCTTGAATAGGGATGCTTTTTGTAGATAGGAAGTAGAATGAAACTCATTTGAGATTTGGTATTCTCTCAGGACTTCCCTAAGCTTTCCATTTTTTAGAAAATACTTCTTTATGCCACCTTCTTAAGAAGGAGAGGTTGAGGAGAGAAATGCGAGTTCCATGCACATCCTCAGTTGATTTTCACAAGAATATCTCTGGCTTCATTAGGAATGAGACTCTTAAAGCTCCTCCAAAATCCATGCTTCCAAATCAAAACCAGATGTGCCACTAGTGTGCATTTTCAGTGTAGTTTTCTTTTGCTCTTTTTCCTATCTACCCCTGCCCAACTCAACAAAAAAAAATTCTTTTGGAATGGTTATTTTTCTGACTTCTTTGAGGTTATTCACACCATTTGTTAGGATCCTTCAGTAAGGCTGTTAAGTCTTTAAGTTACCTTGCTTAATTGGATTTGTGTATCTTTATAAAAATTGAAAAATAAACATGAGGCTGTTTTAAAAGTACTTTTTCTGTTTGTAACATTTTTGTTATGAATTTCCATATCCATTTTCTAATTTACTTGCATGTAGCTTATTTTCTTTATCACATGCTCTGTTTTACATAAAATTCCTTTCATCTCCCTCCCACCAATTTACAATCTTATGACAGTTTTGCTGTTGTACAGTTTAGTCAACTGTGTCTTTCCCCATCACTATTAATTTTCCCTTTCACACTCCAGCCCTACTATCATATTTGACTTTTGTTCCTCTTTTCCAATAAATCAGGTCTGTTCTAAATACTACAGATGTTTCGCTTAGATTTCTTTGAGAATCATCCCTTAATATTGGCGTGATTATGGTCCATGACCCAGTTATCTCAGACTTTGGCAAATTGCATATTTTAATTTCTCCTTCGCATCTTATGATCTTTATCTCTCTGCTATTTTCTTTCACCTAAGTCTTCATTTCTTGCAGTCTGCTGTAAATGTGTTCCTGGAATCCTTTTCCTGGTTTCTGATCTCAGTCTGCATCGCCTCTCCTCCTCTTCCAGAATTTAACACAACAATGCCTCTCTCTTGAATATATCTCTTCCCATCTCTCACTCATGCCAAGTGTTCTGCCAGCACAGTGTGTTGTGCCATTTTTCCACATCATCCCAAAGTTTGACTCACACCTTCCTTCACGAAAGCTTAGATTCCTGGGCATTCATCAAGTCATTGTCTTATGACTGCATCTTAGTATTTTTCCCCACAACTTTCCAACACTGATATTTTAACAATTTGTTTAGTAGTCGTTTTGGAAGAGAAAACCCTTTAGGGTAAATGATAAGTTTTTGAAGTAAATCTCCCCCCACTCCTTCTCTCTTTACCAAAACTCACTGTTGAAAGAGGTTGAAAAGATGAATCACCACTTCGAAATGCAACTTCATTCCTATGAGGGGAAAGAGAAATAGGTTAGTAAGATGTGGCTTGATTTGTTTTCATCTGGCCTAAGACCTGAATTGGTTATAAAACACACTGAATATTGATCTAGCTGGGGAACCATGCTGTAGCTTTGTACTCACTATAGTTGCATTCTTTGGCTTAGAAAACCTCTCCAGTATTCTTCTTCATTAAAAGTATTGCAGTTTGAGAAATAAAAATATATTGTCTTAAATGACAATAGAGACATAGAGACTTAGAGACTTAGACCAGTTTGTTCTAGCTAGCAGTGTTTTATCTGCTAATGTTTCTTATGTTAGCTTTTGAGTAACTTTTCAGAATGAAGGCATAGAATTTCCCAATGATATTTTGAGCAGGAAGTCTGTTTTATATGCGGAACAAATCAACAATATGATTCTTAACTCTTAGTTTCTAAATCTTCACCAAACTCTCTTAGTTTATGTTTTTGTGCTTACATGATGACTTCTCTAAGTAAAATCTTTCGTATCTCTGTGTCAGGGGAAACTACCAATAGCTCAGAATTACATCTAAATTAAATTCAGTAAATAAATATGTGAGAGAAGCAGGTAGTTATTGCTACAGCAGGCCTGCTAGTTGAACAAATGTAAACACCAGCATGCTAGTCAAAATGAGAAATCTTGCTTTTCATTACCTGTACTCCTTTGTTAAAGCAAATACCTCAAATGCAATTCATTGCTTTCTTGGATAGTCTGTGTCATGTTTATTTGTTTGCATTTTAAAATACTAGTTAGATGATCTGATATTCTATCAAAGTTTCATAATACCAATTTCTACTGGTGAATTATGTAGGTAGTGTGGCTTTAACTCATGTTTGATTAGATGCTGTATGTTTTTAAATTAATTTCTCTCTAAGCTTTTTGCAAGGAATAGTAACCCACTGCAGAGAGGTTACAGTACTATGGACTCTGTCTGTTCTGCCTTAATGATACAAGGGAATAGTTGAGCAAGAATAAATGAGGTACTTTTGGTGGGTAGAAATGTGAGCTGACTGTCAGTGTGAGATTGGTTCTAGGAGCAGTTAGCCAGCAGTAATAGGGCACACTTGAGTAATTGAATTTGCATAACAAGGCTTGCTGAAGAGATCTGACAGGCCCAGAGATTTGTCTGGCTGGAGATCTCCAGATGGACGTGACCACACAGCAGCTGGGTGGCACGTTTCTCAGCATGGTCAGCAACACCCAGACTGTCAGCTGGCCTCTGCAATTGCAAAGCCCTGGCAGGCCAGCTGGTGGCTTCTGACAGCCAGTGGCCCCGTTAGAGAATCTTTTCATTCTGCCTGTCAGGGTACAGGACCTGCAGGGACCAGTGGTAAGATGTAACAAGTCACCAGTGAGAGTTGTTAAGATGCTTCAGAAACCTGCTTCTGTTGAATAGCTGCTGCTTTACCGCTGAGAGTGAACCTTCTGAAAGCTTTTTCCATCCTTTAATAAGGACAGGACTAACCTGTTCTCCAGCATTTTGTTTAGAAATCTATTACTTGGTGTTAGTTTCTACATGTTTAGTTTCAATACCAATATTTCTGCATCTAACCAAGCATGCCCAGTCAGTAACAGAAATACATTTTTTGTGCTTATTACTTTCACAGGAGAAAATACTAAAGCTTTTGCTCCTCTGTCCCTTCCAAGGAAACTGATATTACTATATTCTAGATTTAGCAGTTCAGTTAAAGAGAGCAGTTTATGGAAATACACTGTAAACGAAGGCATTAGAAACAATGGAGACAACAACTATTTTTAATTGGTGAGTGTGCATAAATATTCTGTGTAGATAGGTAAATAACAGCCATAATACTAGAAATCTTGTCCTTTGTCAACCTGCAAGAAGTGATGCAAAAAATTAGATGTATTGCTGCCTTAGTCTAAGCTGCTTAGTCCCTGAGCCCCAGCCATGAAGCATTAAGCTGTTGGTTTTAAACTCTGTATGCCCTTGCAAACTTGGGAAAGTTCCTGTTCACCAGGAGTTTAGCATTCACTACTGGTTGTTCCACTCCCAAGACAGTAAAGAAAACCCTAATGAGAGTTACATATTCTCATCCACTTCTTATTTCCATCCTCCATAATGTTACTTTGCCCTGTTTACAAGGCAACTAAACAAGTAGGTGCCTGCTGTCTAACATACAGATTACTGATTTATTCCTTTTTTTTATGTATGCAGAACCCCACCAAACTAAAGGAACTAAAAGTAGGGTTTTTTCATTGGATATGGTACCCCTAGCCATCCTATTCTAAAGGATCTTACTGTTTCACCAAGTCTATAAATTTTGGGAAGGCTGGAGGAGAAACATGTTTAGTACTGTTCTTCAAGTGTCAGTTTCGGGGTTGTTATATGTCGTATGGTTAGTTGATGCCTTAAGTTTTAGCTTTCATACTTTTAGATTCTGTGCAGCCTAGGTGTGTAGCTCTGAGCTTCATCTTAAGTGATGGTAAGCTCTCTTCACAGAGTAGGTGGACAGAGCAATCCTTTTCCAGCTTGTGACTCAAGGGCAACTGTTAGGAGTTTCAGGCCCAAAAACATAAACAACGGTGGAGTGAAGAGAGAAAACAAGTAGGATGGGACTTCATAATCTGAAGCTGTAATTGGACAATTAACCCCAATATGCAAATGGACCAAAACTTATAAAAGTGTGAAACCTCATGACCAGTCATCCATTCTGTGACCATTTTGGATCCATCATGGGTATAGCCCTGGCCAGGCTCTTGTACTGCCCAAGGTGTATCCTTTAAGGCTTTTCAATAAATACCTACTTTGTTCTCTTAGCTCTGTCTAGTCTCTGTTGCAGGTTCAGCCTCTCAAGGCATCATAGTCATCCATGGATTTCTGTCCAGTCGCAGAATCATAGAATCATGGAATGGTTTAGACTGGAAGGACCTTGAAGATCATCTAGTTCCAGCTAGTACACTTGCAAGTCAGTAGCCCTAATTTTTATGTTGTTTCTGAAAAATTCAATGTCAAAGCTGAACATTAGACCCATCCTTCTAATTCTGCTTTCTTTCTTTTGGGCAGGTAGCATTCAGCATTTGTAAACCCAACTAGTCAATTACAGAATAATTACAGAATTACAGAATGGTTCAGGCTGGAAGGGACCTTAAAGATCACCTAGTTCCAACTGCCTGGCACGGGCAGGGACACCTTTCACTAGACCAGGTTGCTCAAAGCCCCATCCAACCTGGTCTTAAATATTTCCAGGCATGGGGAGTCCACCCTTTACCCTGGAAAGGGAGTATCTTTCCAGGGTAAGCTGTACCAGTGCTTCACCACTCTAACCATAAAGAATATCTTCCTAATATCCAATCTAAACCTGTTCTCTTTCAGTTTAAATTCTGCTACCAGATTTCTGTCTTCCTCACTCTATTAGTCCTGTCACTTATCACCCGTATCACAAACTTTATCTAGTTCTTACTTTTGGCTTCTGAAAGCTTGGGTGCCTCTTCCGCTCTGGAGTCATGGCAACCTGGCTGTAGTCTCTTACCTCTCCACTTCATCATTTGAAGGTTCTCCTACCCCTGAAAGACTCGTCTAACTTAATGGTTCATGTCTCTGCAGGGGGGCTGAGATTTTCTGCCTGGACTTCTGCACCCTGGCTTTAGTCAGGCTGAAGTCTTCTTTTGATGAAGGGGGATGTTGTACCCAACTCACTTCAGATTACTTGGTAGCTGAAGGGATTTCCTTGTGCACAGAGGACTCTGTTGATGAATGCAGTGTGAAATAGGCTCTCGGGGCATCCCATTCATCTCTCAGTCTGTGAGTCTACTCCAGCACACTGTTTAATGCTGGAGCCATTTCTCTGTAAACAGACTCGTATTCCCACCTGAACTACTGCACCCTGGTGTTTTACAGGCTGGTGCCCCTATGGCAGTCTGGAATCAACTGTAGAGTATCCTATTGTAATATATCTGTTGGATCCATCTTGTTCTGCTACAGGATGCATAAGTTCCCTTTTGTCTCAAGGAGAGGTAGATGAGACTGTTAAAATAAGAACAAAAGCTTGGCAGTTTGGAGGGACGGGTACATTTAGTTTTTTAATCAAGAGCATTTTGATACTACCACAGACACAGTCAAGAAAGAGTTCTTTTTTGAAAAGAGCTCTGTATGAATGGAAAATGAATAAGAGAAATTGTCAAAATAAAGACCACTTTGATTGTTTTATAGGCTTTTGGCATTTTTACTTGTATTTTTTCTTGTTGACTGTAAAAAATGCTTAGCATGCAGTAAGTATTTTACAGAAAGTTCTACCTTGAAATAAGTGGAATAATGCCATTAAACCTTTTAATTAATTTTTATATCAGTTCATCAAAGAAGGCTGAAATAACAGGTTATAAATTTTGTAGAGTCCTGTGATGCTGCAACATAAACCTCACAAGATTTGGCTTGTAGAATGGGAACCTCAAAGCATTTCTGTTCAAACAGCAGTGATGAATGAGAAAATCATTGGTTTGTGTCCATCAGATTAAAAAAAAAAAGGCATGTAGAGAACATACTCCACAAAAGTGTCTTCCCCACCACCCAGACTTTTTGTTACATGTCTTGTTTTTGGGTATTGTACTTGAAGTCTGATGTGTATATAATCCCTGTAAGTCCATAATATAAATGAATGCACTTTTATATGATGTCAGAAATGGCCTTTTTAGGACATCAACTTGTGATTTAATGGGGTTTTTTTCATGAATTTAAAGATGATATTACTGAGAAATACCATTAATAGACCATTCTCTCCTGGCACAACAGTGCAAATCTCTAATCAAAACACTGAACAGCTACCTCAAGAAGAGAGATTTGGCAGCCTTTGGAGATGCTTACATGATCATTTTACTAGCTAACCCTTGACACAAGATGGAAAATAGCCTTTTTAAGAGTAAATGTATCATTGTTTTCTGTAGACGATTCTGATCCCCTTCTTCCCTTTTTTCTGTGTGTGTTTTTTACACAAAGAAAACAAGCAGTTATAGTAGATAGACATATGTAGGGACTATGCAGAGACAAAGAATGTAGTCTGAAAAACTGTACTCTTCACACAGCAAAATGAATTGTTGCAATGCCAAAATGCACCTTATATGTTTAGCCAAAAGTGATTAAGGAGCTGGTATTTCAGATGTTGTAGCAGGTATGATTACCTTCCCTGATAAGAGCGTAATGTTAGACTGTGTTTAGCAGATCTGATTACTGTTCATGTGTAGTCTGTGCCAATTTTAGCAATTTCTGGTGTAGAGGCTTTACTTTTATGCCAGTTGCTCAGTAGCTGGTTCAGAAGTTTAATTTCTTATGTAATTCTGAATATTAAATTCTAATTTGGAGCAGTTATTTATCTGAAATTACATAGAGTTAAATAAACAACTATCTTCTCTTTTCTTTCTTTCCCCTGCTCTCCAGGAAAAAGGAGATGGAGGTGTCATCAAAGCTGCTTTTTTGAGGTTTCTCAGTACAGAAAGCACAGGTTGACTTCCTGCTGATACTCTGAATATGTAGCCAAAGAAATTTATGCCAAGTACAGACCTGATAGTTTTTCTCTATTTCCCTTACTGAAGTTCCCCCACAACTGTAGTATGTTGATGAATAATGGACACAGAAGGAGCCAGAGACATACTTTGGGTACATGATACCCCCCATTAATCTAAGAGAAGAGATGAAATACAAAAATTAGGAGAACTTTTGTGTTGGAGAGTGTTCATTAGAATTAAGTCTGTATTCTGAAATAAATTGCTGTAGTTCATTTATCCTTCCCTGTTTTCCTATCATTCTTTATGAATAAAAGCCCAGATTGCTGCCTGAGTTACATTTGGGAACAAAAAAAAAAGAATGCTTCCTAACTACCTATTTTAAGACCAGAGTTAGCGCAGAAAGATTGCAGAATAACCTCTTAAAAACCTTGTTTTTTATGTTTATGTCAAGGAAGTGCTCTTCTTTCTTCATCTACATTTCTGTGTACTTAAAAAGTTAATTTGAAACTGTAATGTTATCTCCCTGTGAAGGTACATTTATTTTTTTCTTTTAATTTAAGAGCTTTTAAAAGCATACTTTTAAAAATTATTCTAGCCACTGTTTTATCTTTTGCTAACATTTCAGAATGATCTTGGGCATTTTATAGATAGCCATAAACCCAGTAGAAAGCAAGCCAAATTACTTTTTTTATTCCATGTCCTTGCTTCCTCATTATTTTTTGTGACTTAGGAGGAAAAACCAGTCTGAATCTACTGAACCAATTACATGCATGCCAAAATGTTCTAGAGAATACTTGAAGATGGGATGGTTTTGAGTATTCTTTGTCTCCTTTCTTCAGTATTAACCATAATTGCATCTCTTCAGAGCATATGACTCAGTGCATTTCTAATGTGATCTGATTTTTCTAAATCAAAAATTTTGAAAATATTAAATCAGTATGATTCAAGATGAGAAAAACTGTTCGCCCTTAAGGGTGCCTGCTTCTGTCCTTCCATTGTATTAATTATGTAGCTTCTCTGCTTCATTTTTGGTTCTTCTTTTCAGCAATATTCCCAGGCAGGATGGAGTTTCTGTCCTTTGTCCTTGTTACTCCACCCTGTAAACCCTAGTTATATCTTTCCTTGATTACTACGTGCACCTTCATTCTAGAGTTGGTATCTGCAATTTTACTGAGTTTATTTACAGTGGTTGAATTGCAAGTAAAAGCTTTCTGTTTTATTTTGGTTGTTTGGTTCTCTTGTGTGCTCCTTCTGATGAGGAAAAGTGGAAGCCAAACTAACACAGCAGGTAGATGGAGTGGACTGAACTACACAGTTTGGGAAGTTGTGTTTATTGGTTTGTCATTTACCTGCCTTTAGGCAAGAGTGGCAGGTCCCTTTTTTCTCCAAGTTCATCAGTAAACTCTATGTTGCCACTGTTACAGGAAGCCACCACCACCTTCAAAGTATTTGTGAGACGGTTCAGCAATCTGTCCACCATGGGAATTCTGGGTAAACTGTTACTTAATACAGGTTGTGTATTTGATACCCTGTTTGGTGCAGAACCTGCAACTTGATGGGACTTGTAGCACCTACTTAGCACAGTCAGGACTGTGGAGGGTTGTTACCTTAGTCTGAAAGGACTGCTCAGTCTCTGGGCTCTGGTTGTTTCCAGGAGCTGTTTAGAAAGGTGAAGAAGTTCCCAATCCCTTGTTCCTCTTCTTCGGCAGAAGGTAGAAGGAATGAAATGGGGTTTGTTCAAACAGAACAAAACTGTGAATGGCAAACGGAGTCTCTAAGAGGGCTCCTAGAATGAGTGTACAGCAAGTAATCACAGAGGCAAAGCAGCTGTGTGTAGCAGGAGAGGGCTGCATGGTTTTGTGAGAGCAGAAGATGCAATCTAGCTGCAAGACTCCTAGGTGAGCTAATCTGCAATGGACCAAGAGAGCACCATGATTGTGAAGGTGGTCATTAGTTGCAGGTAACAGAAAATATTTTTGATATTCTAGCAGGTTTACAGTTTGTGCTTGATGCAGATCTAACTAAGAGCCCCTCTGTATTAACTCTTCTTATTAGTGTGTGTGGAGTCCCTGAGTGAGCACTGTGGCTGTGCTACTGTATGGCAAACCCCTCTTTGCCTCGACATTTGGAGGAGGGGTGCAGAGGAAGTTTTAATGGCTGTCAGATGTTACCCCTTCAGGCACACTGCAGCCAGCAGAGTTTGCAGCTACACAGGACAGCCTTTGCAAAACAGGCCAACCCTTACTAGTCAACTGGCACACAAGAACTGTTTGGTTTCTGAATGGAAAAGCAAAGCTTAAACATGTGTCTGTGCTGGCAGCATGAATTACTTTCCTGCCTAAGTGTCCAGAATTCCTTTATTCCTTCTTTACATTTCCAGCAGAGCTCCCAACTGGGAATTCAGACATCAGGGCTTTGTCCAAGTTTTAGTCAAGTCAGTTTGACATGTTCCTCTTTCCTTGGCTGCTAGTGGTTATAAGTCAATACTTGGAGTGTTCATTCTCGTCCCACCCACGGTCATTCCATTCATATGCGGCCAGTTTTGGGGATTTCACTCAGTTTCCTTCCAGTCCCTTGTCCCGAAAATCCCTTAGCCCTTTCAGTACCAGGTGACAATGATAAAAAATGAGGGGTGAAACCATTGTGGGTTTCATTTTAAATTTATGTTTTAACAATAAATCATAGTAGTTACCATGCTTGTGTCAGTTAATATAACTTGACAGATAAATGCCATGTAGTCCTCCCAGCTTCAGTCTGGGTTATTTATATACTGTTATGTAGAGAATCCTAAAACGCTGGCTGAAAAGTTTTGCATCTTTTAATAAGGCTCCTAGCCAAGTTAAATTTAAAAGACATATGGAGAATATATAGCAAGATTGTACTAACCTCATTGTGACTGATAAAACATGTCTTTTTTCTTTTTTTCCTGATTTATTTTCCAAAGAGAACAGAAAAAATTATAAAAATTTTGTTGGATAGTACTCTATCCTGGTACTGAATTACAAAAGAAAAAGTCTTTGCTATAAACATAAAAAATGGGGAGGTTGCCCTTATATTCATGAATGTAACTGGCACGAGTTTCTAATCTTCTTGAAGTGTATTCATTTTACAAACCTAAGGTAGCTTTCTCCTGTCACCTATGCAGCACACTCAAACAAACTGTTTCCTATTTACAAATCAGTATTTTTATTGCCTCAATGACCTTAGAAAAGCAAGAACAATTTCTGATCATTTCCTGATATGAATTTACAGTAGCAAGACCTACAACAGCATATGCTAATTCTTTTTCTTATTTGTATCAACATGGGGTTTGTATTTGGACAGCCATTTTGAAATCTTTCGCTGTATATCAAAATAATAAGTCCTAATGGATTGCTTCCTGCTTGGCTAGGCAAAAGTATTTATTTCCTTTTTTTTTTTTTTTTTTAATATATGCCCAAGCAAGTTTAGAAGAAACAGTAGAGCAAAATAAAGTAGATTTGCTGTTAATGGCCTTGCTTGATAAGGTATTTATATTCTGTGTTTGGTTTTATTATATATTAAATTCTGACAATAAGGTAGCTTTTCCTCTCTGAGGTCAGTAGTGTTCAGATTAATCAGGTTGACATTTCATGCCGGTGGGTCATGAACTGTTGATAATAGCATTAAATGGTGATTCACTTGCTGCAGGGAGCACAGCTCATTATCCAGTCACTATATTAAATCATCGCCACAAACAGCCAGAGCCCTGTGTGTGCCTGCACACATCTGCACACACACACACGGAAATCAGCGTGGGCATCTCTGTCCTGTAGCCATCCATTTCTCTGCTAACAGCAATTGTTAAAGCTGTTTCCAGCATACAAGGATGATGGACATCTCCCCATTTGGGAGACTGGAATAGTTTCCTCTGAAAAATCTGTTCATGTATGAAACAGGATTGTGCGGTTTATTTTCTAGCTTCTGTCCAAAAATGGGGGATAAATTTTTTAGCCAGTTCTGTGTTAGACAAAAGTGAAGAAAAATACATGTGCATCATTTCTACAGTGTTAGTGTTGGGAAAAAAGCAAGATGGAAAATTAAAACAATGGAAATTTAAATTGCTTGTATTCATTGAGTATGAATTTTTATTTAATACTGTGTTCCAGGGGCTTCTATATTAGTTTCAGATGTGCTACTTCCTGTTAGAAACATTCATATTAAAAAAAAAAAATTTAGATAATGTCCTAGTTTAAAAAAAAAGTGTATCTATCATAATGGAAATTTTTAAAGTAGAACACTGTCTAAATAGCCTAACAGTGGATTAACTAAGTTGAAAAATTCCACCCTAATGCTTAAAAGATTTTGCAGGCAAATGCAAATCTTACTTTTAAGTTGCATTTTTCTTCAATTAAATTTGAGTAAGGAGTATTGCAAGGCATGTGTCTAGCAAATAATAAGAAATGTTGGGGTTTTTTTCTACTACCTGGAGCAGAGAACTGCAGAGTTTTCTCTCTCCCTGTTCTCTGCTTCCTCCAACTGCATCAGTATAATTTGTTTTAGTGCAAAACTGACTGTTGTTCAAAGGCAACACTTAGAGGCACGTCACCTTACGGTATACACAGGCTGGCCTGAAGTATGAGCTTCTCAAGGTCTTCGTAATTGACTTTAGAAAAATGTTTTCTTTTAATATATGATATATTTTTAGTAGCAGACATTATGTTTAATCAGTATATAAATACTGATTACCATGAGAACCATGTTACCCTCAGTATTAACTTTAAAACTGTGAAGTTGTGGAGTTTTCATATAGACGTACATTTTTATAGATTTATATAAATGGTTACAGAGTGGGAAACCATTTTGTGAAGAAATTAGCACGCTGTATGTTTTAAGGGAAGTTTTAAAAAAGGTATCTTGAAGGGAAGCTTTTTAAATTCCTCAAACTGCCTTTTTTTTTCTTTTTTCTTTTTTCTTTTTTTTTTTTTTTAAGGTTTAATAGCTGCTAAAACTGCCGAGAGAACCGGGATTACATGAAAAAGCTGTAGGCCGCTAGAGGTCACTATTTGGTAATCAACTTCTAATGAACCAGAACTGTCGAGAAGGCCAATAAATTACACTGTGGATTTTTCTAATTATGAATTCCTATTTAATCATTCAATGACAAGTTAACTGTGGCAGCGGTTCTATGTACTTTGCATACACAGTTATGTTAATGTACTATTATATTTCTTAGGATGGAGGTCCTCCATCATTAGAGCAGTTCATTACCAAAGAGTCTCTTATCTAATCATAATTACTGATTATGAGAAATAATTAACTTTGTTACCCTCTTGATTCTGTTCGTTGGCAAAATGCAGTCTTTCTCTTTTCTTGTTTTTTAAATGGAAGGCCAGGCCAAGTACTGAGTTTCAGTACCTTTACATTACAGAAAAAAAGGTTAAATTGGTTTTGTGCAAAATTGCCTAAGTTGCAGCACTGGAATACTTACAGGTAGTACAGGAAAAAGAGATGCACAAATGTTATAGTAGTTCTCCTTAAGCTGTCATTCAGCACAGTTAAATATGAAAATGTGTTTTGTTTCGTGAAAGTACAGCATTTGGAGCATGTAAACATTTGTAAATTTAAACCATATGATTGCATATTGGTTCATCCTGAAACAATAATAGTAATAATAAAAATAGTATCTCTTCCTCAAAATATTTCCATATTAAACTTAGAATTAGTTCATACATAAAGAAATATGACTTTTAATTAAATTACAAGGATTTGAACTCATTGTATAAGTGGCATCAAATACATTTGAGAACACTAAAAAGTACATTGCATTTTAGGCTGGAGGGCAATGCTAATTCTAGTTCTCTGAAAGAGATGTACTATCTGTTTTTAGGAGAGGTAATAATAGAATTATGTGTAGAGGATCCCTGAACAGGAAATAGAACTGGGAAAGGCCTTGAAACAAAAGGATTCTTTAAATGGAATCTTTCCAATTTGGGCTGTTTTTCTAGCAGTTGTCATAATCTTATGTTATTTTCCTGCTTTGCCTTTCAGTGCCTTAAAGCTTTGAGAATTAACTTTGACTATACTGAAAATAGGCAGCCGAAAGTGATTTGTTACTTTGTAGGTAATAGTTAGGCATGCTTTAAAAGTAAGCATGTATTTTAAAGGAGAAGCTGAAAGATAAGACTGTGTGTGCTGTATCCAGAGGCAAGATTCAGTGCCAAAGTGCTTAAAGAAAGCATAGACATATCTGAAGCAATGCACTCTGATGATGGTTCAGATTGTCAGGAAAATTCTTGGTCTCATACCACCAATGATGCTTGAAGGGACAGAGTTCAAAAGTTCATTCGAAAATGCTCAATGCAATTTTCACTCCTATTATTTATGCATTTCTTTCCAGTTTAATTTGGTAAATCTCTGTCAGTTGTCCTCTCATAGACTGTACCCAAAACTGATAAAATTAAAACTTTCAGCTGAGCAACTCTCCAGGAGAAAATACTGGAGACTGATTTATTTTAAAATTACCTGTCTGACACTTCTTTCTGGCTTTACATTTCTATTTTATTTTAAAGTTTTGTTAGATTCCTGCTATTAAGTAGTTTTTTTTTTAATGTTGTGCATGTACATATGCCCCTATTGATTGGGATTGGCATGTGACATTGCTACATCTTCAGCTCTTTAAGATAAACCAGAAATGCTTAGGAACATATATGCTATGTTACCCACCCCATTTAAATTCTTTTTGTTTCATTTTTCTGTGTTTATTGTCTTTATTTTCTTGTATGACATGAAAGGACCAATGAATGCATCAATAGAAATTTACCTGCTTCTCCAGCAGGCTTTTTAAGAAGCGGACCTTTTATTAAGAAGAACACTTGAACCCATACCTGTTGAGTTATGCAGTTTAAATGCATATTTCAGTGTGACTGTATTTTTCTTTTTTAGTGATGTGCTTAAGGCCTTCATTATTCAGAAAAAAACATGCCATATTTTCTTGGGTTTAGGGGCCTGTAGGAAGGTAATATGATAAAATGATAAAGTACTAAAGTGTTTCCAAGTATTTTGTTTTTGTAAAAGAGGATTGATATCTTGTTAGAGTTTCACTGATACTGCAGAAACAGGCAATAATATTAAATATTCCTGGTTTATTTTTTCTTGAAGGTTCTTGTTTTGCTGATTTTTGGTGGGTTTCTTCAGCTTTTAAGTATCTATTCCACTGAACTATGTAAACATAGTTACATTTTGCTGGAGAGTTAAGGTAGAATGTGCAAGTATTTTATACTTTCCAGAGACATTCAAGTCCAACTAGCAAAATCTGCAAACCTGGTGACTTACAGCTGACTTCTTGTGATTTAAAGTGCTCAGCAAGACTGGTCACACATCTGGTTTTGTTGGTCATGCATTTGCATGTATGTTGTTCAGTCCAAATGGATGAGATGAAAAGCTCATGACAAGGTGATGACAAGGTGAATTGTTGGATCTGTTTGTGGCTCTTGGTTATTCCATGCAAACATTAAGCTTCTAGAAGCTTGATGTTCATTTTGGTATTGTCTGTGAACTTGAGTTAGAACAACTAACTATAAGAATATAAGAATAGCTTTTTTGGGAATTTGCCTTCTAGTTTTCAAAGATAACATCACAAGTGTCTATACCTTTGAGTTGTTTCTTCTATAGTCACACAACAGTCTATTTTCTGGTTGCTGATCTGCATAGAGTAGAAGCTTTTCAAGAAGGCGAGGTTATGATGGTATTGGAAATACAGCTCTTCCCTCTTTCTAACACCAGACAAAAATTATTCTTGATTTTGCACCACGTGATTGGGATAAAGTTTTATTTCTAGGACTTGAAACCTCATTGGCCAAGACGAGGATTCTGTCTACTTAATTTTAGTTGTTTGGAGGGTTAACAGTGGCCCACATAGTGGAGGAACTGCATGCATGTTCATGTTTAATTTTTGCACTTCTCCTGAAACACCAGAATTTCAAGCTGTAGTACTGGGCAAGATTTGTTTTCTTTGAAGGACTATTTCTTTGTTTCTTTTGTATTCAATATTTCACATGTATTTGATGCTGTACTTGCTCAGAACCCAGGAACAGTTAATCAGACAGCTCAGTGTCATGTGCTTTACATTTGGACTGCCTGAAATCTGCTTTGAAATTTTGGGATCTTGTATATGTGGAATGTATTGCTTCTGTTCATCCCTGGCTGTCCAGCCTTCTTGCTAATGTTCAAATACAAAAATTAAGTACTTGTTTTGAACTGTGCTGAGCTCTGTACATGTAGTTTTGCTTTCCACAACTGTAGATATATGCAGATGGTATTAGGTTTTCATATTTCTGTATAGGTCTGGAGATGAGATTTAGACCATATATCTGAATACTAGGGATGTGTAAAGGAGTAGCTACATCTGGTAATCCAGCAATACTGAAAGGATGTTTCTGTTGTCTATGATTTTGTGATGGAGTATGGATCAAAGGTGGAGAATGGGGAAGATGGCTGTCATGAACTGCTATTTTTTAATGTTTTTAATACAATATTTTGGGTAAAAATAAGCAAATAAGTTAATCAATCATACTGTATTTCCTTTCTTATTGCACTGCCGTTAACCTTTTTACTTGCTAACTTTTCAGGTGCTTTGATATTTCTCTCTGACATTACAATGACTAGAACTAAATGTAGTGCTTTTTAAAATTGCTGCAGACAGAACAATTTCATCAGGCCTTTCAACTTGTATTTCTGTTGAGAAAATTGAGGTATGTTATGTGTGCATTTGCCTTTTGCAACTTACTTTGGCTGATCTCTTGGAGGCATCAGTTGCTATTTAATACCATCTCATAAAATTTTCCTCGTGCATCCCCATCATATTAAACTGCCTCAACAACAGCTTCTAGTTTTTGCATGATTTATTGAGAGGGCATATTCTTTTCTGTGTTTTGGCATCATTCTATAATACATTCAAAACAAATTGAAGATCTTTATTCCACCATCCATGGCCAAGTTCAAGTCCAAATCCCCATACAAATCTATTCAGACCTTCTTTTGAAAACATAAAGCTTCTCATGATCATATTGCTTAATCAAAACAAACTGTTTTGTTGTTTATTCTTCCTCCTCCACTACTTTCTACCTCCCATTTCTGATTATGTTTACATAATTTTTTCTGTTCCCAAAAGGGATATGCTCTTCTGCTGTAACAGATGTATGTACCTATTGTTTATATGCATGTATCCTTACGATTCATGTGAATCCCTAAATATGTTTTCCTTGAGGCCTCCAAGGATCCTTGCATACACAGCAGCACTTCTCAGATTGGCATGTGGGACTGGAAAGTTTGGAACTGGCTTTATCTTTGGGTAGCACCTAGCAAAATTGGGACCCAACTGTGACAGCAAGAGAAATGCTGGAGAAAGGGTCTTAGAGCAGTCTCTGCCTGCATCTTCTACCTTCATATTATTCTGGGAGGCAAAATCTGTTTAATTACGCCTTCTCATGCTGGGCTGCCCAGAACAGGTAGCATATTGCTCACCTCTCTTGCATCTTTCTTTCAGTGTCTACTACTGCTAGGAAAATAGCTGCATGGAGCATTAATGCTGATGCACACAGTCTGATCCACTCATCTTCATTCTTGCCAGTGCTTGTGGGAGAGGGGGTGGAGGAGGAGGAGGAGGAGGGAATTATTATTCTGCTGCTGACACAGGGAGAATGAGAGTGGCTTGATGCAACAGAAGATTATGTTCCCTGAGGATAAACAAACAGAAGGAGATAAATTAGGAGAGAGGATAATCCTGTTAATATGTACATTCCTTAATTCTGATCCAGTTTTTCAAAATGTATGATTTCACAGAGGTTATAAATTTAATTAATACCTGTAAACCATGTCTTCAAGTTTACCTTTTAGATTGTGGAGTAGTGCTTTGAGTTGGCATTTGAGATGCACAAATTTGCTTATAAACAGGAATTGTAAGTAGTAATATGAATATCATGTGAGGCAAAAATAATGTGCACACCACCATCCCTTCCTTAATTAAAAAAAATAAAACAACTTTGGTTCTCTGGACTTTTTCACAATACTGTTTGTTAGGAAGTCAGGGCAGCTTATTCCTTGCAATCTTCTTGTTGCTTTTTCAGCAGAAGCTGGGCCATTGTGATATTTATCTGAATTCAAACAAGGCTAATTAAAAGAGCTGCTGACAGTTGTTGTGATCTGACTTTGACTGGAGCTTGATGGTCATTATGGGTAAATAATGAACTAGGTCTGCAAATGTAGCAGCTGCCAACTTGGGATAGAAGAACAGCTATTGCGTCCAATTTAAGGATCTATCGACCGCTTCCCTTTTCCCTGCAGATCTTCTTCCTAGCAGAAAACTAATGTTTTATACTGCTTTGTTTTGTGGTTTCAGCTATTTCTGATATGGTCTATAATTTCCTCTTAAATATTTAACCTAGTCCATTATTAGCTTTCAGAGTTAACAACTTTTCCATTGGGCTTTCTTTGTATTTTTATTTTGTTTTGTTTCGTGGGTGGGTTTTTTGCAGTTTGTTTTTATGTACAGTGTAACTGCTTAAATAATGACAATCTCATGTATTTAATTTGCCTGTTGCTGCAGAACAAAAATCCACTAGGTTTTTTTCTCTGTACAGCCATAATCTCACAAATTATATAATTCGATTATGCCATAAAAGAGATGTTTCTACTTCCTTAAATGTGCTTTTGTCGGGATTAATATTTGAGTGCTTGTTGTATAAATCTTGAAATCACTGACCTGAACCTCCATTTCCATTTTCGCTCAAAAATCACTAGCTTATGAGGAATGGTGATGCAAAGCTCTATTTGTCAGAAGAGGGAAACAGCAATGGCTTTCATTAAGGGGCACTTCCAAGTACGTTGTCGCTTCATCATGAGCTTTGCCTTGTCCCGTTAGCAAGTAGGAATGGTACCTTAAAGGGAAAATGGCAAATTTAAATAATAGATTAATTCAACTTTCTTCTAGAATCCCTGGCATTAGAAATGCAGTACAAACCACAGAATTTGATACACAGAAGAACTTAGTGCATCTATCCAGCATTTGCTCAGCTGCCATTAGAAAAGGCAGCGTGCATTATGTAAAATGTACGAAGGCACTTGTGCATTAGTGCATAATGCAGCAGAACTAGGGATCTTGCTGGGAAGAAATGATCCCAAGCGTGCCCCTAAAAGACAAGTCTTGCTTTGAGATATAATGATGAAAAATTGCCCATTTATTTGTGTCTTTGCGTTTCAGCAAAAACGAAACTTGGGCTCGTTGACTGTCGTGCTGCCGCAGGGGTTTTGTGCACGTTTGTGTGCGTCCGCGGGCGCGGGCGTTTCTGTGCCTGCTTGGAAAGGCCAGCGCTACGTTAACAAGGGGTTATGTTCTGCTGGTTTATGTTAAACCAGATCACCCCCTAACATGTGCAGAGCCATTCATCTGTGTCACCAAAACCCAAGAGAACATCTGACATGGACTTCGAAACAGAAACAGTGATCACTTACAAATCAAACATGGCACGCTCTAAACCGATTGTGCACGGCAATCTTTTCGAGAAAGGACAACTAATTGAACATGATAAAGTGTAAAGTTAATTAACACCCTTAAATTTGTTGATTACTTTCACGGGATTATATTGTTCGTTGAGGAGCAGCTTTCTGTCCCAGCTGTCGCCTTTTTAGCGAATGTCGCTGGTAAACAATAGAGACACCATAACAAGTCGTAAATGGTCCCTGTGACAGCAGCCCCTTGTGAGGCTGCATCTGTAGAAAATGATTAGAACAATTGCATTTTAAAGACGGCTCACATTGCAGCCCGGTCCCATCGGCCCTCTTCTTTATCTCTGCTGATGGCAGACTGGTTACAACATTTAAGTTCTTTTGAGCAAATTAAGTGATTTACTGTGTTTTAGTTATAAAGCAGCAGAATAGCTTCATAGGTCTAGCTTTGATGCTGATTTTTATAATAGGGAGAAACACAAGCCTTTGGAGTGGTGGTGTGCTGTGGGTTTTTTTTCTGAGTCTGTTCCGTTTACTTGTTTCCTGGAAATAGATTGAGGGTGGCAGACATTGTCTAAGAAACAAGTAGAAAAAATTGATACCCTATTTATATTTTATAAAATAACTAGTCTCTTCATGGTTATTTTAAATTTATAGTATGGTTTAAAATGTTCTTTTATTTCCAGTAGGGATTTATAGCTGATTTTGCCTGTACATGCCTTTTAATTGGTTTTAGATTTATATATGTAGCAAAACAATAGTAACCTTTTCAGTTAATCTTTTCTTGTGTATCTTGGTTTAACTTTTTGTGAGTTGCAAAGACAAAGTATTTCATGTGAGCTGGCAGGTACTTAAAAAAATCTGCTTAGTCCTTAAAAATACACACTCACACGAGGTACACAGATGCAGCCTCTCAAGATCAGCCTACGTGAAAGAGAGCAAACATGACAAGAATCTGCTTGTTTGAGGCAGCTACAGTGACTTAAACTGCATTTTTTTAAAAAATCAGAATAAAAGGCCAGTGTTCCCATTGCACTTCCCAAAGTGGAACTGGCAAAGCCACAGCTCCTGTGCTTGAAGGTGCAACATTGTAAAACAAGATAGAGGATTAAAACTCGAGCAATGTTCTTCTTGTTTTTTGGTTTTTTAATGTAGTTTAGATCACAAAATTAGTTGTTGAAATTGCAGCTAAATGTTGAGTAAAAATAAAGCAAAATAGATGTTTTTCTGCTGAAGCTTCTTGATATTACAGCCTTCATCTCTTACTTGTCCTTCAGGGACTCTGAAACAGCTCCGTTCATATAATTTCAGTCTCAACTTTGTTAGCAATGAATTTTTTTATCTGCAGGTGCACAGCAGCAATGGTTTAAATATGTTGGCACTGGCATATGCTTGGGTGCTTTATCTTTCCAGCAGTGTTGCTGTTTTCAGCATTGCCACTGTGATGGTGCTGTAATGTGTAGCCTTACAATATCACTTCTTTTTAACTCATCTGCCCTCTGTTCTTACAGAAATGTAATAAAGCTGAAACCAAAAGCAGTTACTTTCATATAACATGTTTACATTAACGTCTCTTTTCTAGCAAATTGTGTTCTTAATAATAAGAAACTGATGGAAACTAAGCAGTTCTAATGACATAGCTATAGAGCTAAAACCTTTCTGGGCTTTTTTTGGAACTGGAAACATCAGTGGCAAATTTCAAGGCTTTTCACAGCAACATGAAGTACTGTTTAAATAAGCACAGGAACGTGAATATGGAAGGGCAGCATGTCTATCAAACAAGGCTGCTTGGCCTGGATGCTAAAACTTGAGGTCGTCTTCAGACTGTTCCAGTTGCTGTTGTCATGTGAGGGTTCCTAAGTCTTCATTCATATTTTTGTCTAAAATGTTGAACTTAAGAACTGTTCTGTAGCAGGTTCACTGAGCAATCCATTGGCAATTGAATGAGAAGCAGCTGGATTGAACTTTCCCCACAAGTAGCACAGCCAGATGTGACAGGCTGCTTTGAAGTGCAGTGCTTTATGTACCTCTTCTGATAAAAAACTTAGTAAAACTTAGTTTTACAGATCTTCATCCAAAACCTGCTAGTACACAAGTGAGAAACCCATCTCCCAAGTGGATATGCCATACTGCAGTGCTACTCTGTAACTTCTCACCATATTTTTTCCCAGAGTCATTTTCTTGCATATCCCCTCAGCTAGCTAGATCTCTTGTATTTTTCTGCAGTCCTGTTCCTGTCAGTTTATATTTCTGGGACAAACTGTGGTGTTGTTGTGACCAACAGACTTGAATTGATCTGCTCTGTGGGATCTGCTGGTGTGACGACCTTGCAGGATTCTGCACATAGTTGTGGGTTCTCATCCTAGAGAAACCAAGTATAAGGCAGCAGCCATGGGCTCCAGCAGTCTTGCTTTGCAGCAGAGGAGGAAATCTTAACACATGCTAATCATAGATACAGTTTCTCTGAAAACTACCCCCCAAGGATGTGAAGAGACTTTTTGTATTTTAGAAAGAACAGAGAGATTTTAAACTACTTTTGACCCTCACAGCAGTGGTACATAAAACATTACTTTAAGTGGTAAGACTTCTTTAAAAGCATCAAAATATGAAAAATAATAGTTAGCATATTTAAATTGCATTCGCTGCTCTGCATCTCCATTGCTCTCTTTAGTGTTAAAAGCTGATAATACTTAACTGGCTTGTGTTGCTGGTATGGAAGCTGATTGGGAAAGAAGGCTGTGCATTCTTGTATAATGATTTTTTTAAATTTCTATTTTTAGCTGAAGTTACAGTTCTTGTACTCCTAGACTCCATGCCAATTTTTTTTAAATTGCCAGTCTTAAAAATTTGCTGCATTGCTCGTTTGATTCTGAAAAAATAGCAGATAGTTGGCAAGGGCCCTAGATGACAAAATCTACCGTGAAGTAAATAGGTTTTTGTTTTTAAAACAAGAATTTTCCAAGCCTTCTGTATTATACAACAAATTGGTCTCTTTTTTTCTACTTAACTAATTTATTTTTGCTTCTTGAAATGTGTTTGAACAAGTGAGAGAGTGCAGCTGTCAGAAGATTAACCAGCTGAAAACTATTGTCAGCATTAATTTTGCTCTAATAAATGAATCTCTGAAGCTATTTAGCAGTCTGTAATCTAGATACAAGGCTATTGACCTATGATGGATAGTACTGGATTTTGTTTGTAAGCTTTGACTTAAATTGTCTACTTAATTTGCTGCAGGTCAGATCACAGGATTAGTGGTAAAGGCCATTATGTGGTTTGAATAAAAATAGCTAGAGGAATGGAATGAAAATCATTGTGTTTATTAATGTAGCAATCTTTGCGGTCATGTACATAGTGAACTAGTAGCCAAAAAGACAACAATGACCTGTTTGTGCTAGCTAGTTTGGGCTTTGCTCTTTGCCCAGTTCCTGTGAGTTGCCTGGAGAGGAGTTGTTCAAGTGAGGTTGAGGATTGGCTGAAAATTGGGTGTCTCTCAACCTGGACCGAAGATCTTCACTGCTGTATATATTTCAGTACCTCAGCAGTGTTCTGTATACAGACCGATTGTTTTGTTAAAGCTATGGGTCCAACTTCTTCTGGATGCTCCAGTTCTGGACTTAACAGCACAAGAAAGACACAGGTTTACTGGAGTGAGTCCAGCTAAGGCCATGAAGATGGCAAAGAGTCTGGAGCATCTTTCATATGAAGAGAGACTGAGACTGTTGAGCGTGAAGGGAAGGCTCAGGGGGATCTGACCAATGTGTATAAAGACCTGATGGCAGGGAATTAAACACTCTGCTCAGTCAGTAGATCCCAGTGACAGGACAGGAGGCACAAATCAAAACTCATTAAATTCTGCCTGAAGCACAAGAAAACACTTTTTTTACAGTGAGGGTAGGCAAAGAATGGAAGAAGTTACTTAGCTGTGGAGTCTCCATCCTTGGAGACACTCAAAGGCTGACTGGGCACAGTCCTGGGCAATGTGCCTCAGCTGGCCCTCCTTGAGCACAGGGGTTGAATGATCTTGAGAGGTCACTTCCAACTCCAGAAATCCTGTGATTCTAAAGGTTCTAATATAGGCTGAGCAGGTCATCACTGAGAGCATCTTTACTGTCGCCTAGTCTTGCATAACTGGTAGGTATTTACTCTTTCTGAGACTTTGATCTGTCAAATCTGTCTGAAATTCTTCAGTGACTTAAAAAGATAGTAGATGTTGAAAGGCAGGATGGGAAAAATAAACACTTGGGAGTTACAGAAAGAGGCATTTGTAGACAAAGCCACACAGAGCAGTTATACACAGTGAGAGCATCAATTGAAATTTTTATTGAAAAGCAAAAAAATTCAACAAATTCTTCTGTGTGAAGAGCTGCAGTGTAAGAGTCCTTGATGTTGTAATAAAGTCCAAAACTGACCAGTTCCTTAACTGTGGTACAGCACTTCGGAGCACTGTACCTAATTGAGCACGTTTCATTTGAAAGTCAGTTGTTGTCTGCAGTTGTACATCCTAACAGCCAATGTTTGTGCAGAGCACAGAAAATCTACTGTGGCTATTCTTCTTGCCAGAGTGAAAATTAGTGAGGAAGTTGATTTGTTCATCAGTTTAGCCAACTTTTCCTAGCAGTTATACCCGTTAAATACCAGGGATGAGGAAGTTAGGGATGTAAGAGTAATTCATATTAGAATTAGGCTTCTTTTAAGAAATTGAATATTTCATGGAGTGGAGGTAATAAATATCACATGAAAAATTTGCTGGTGTGGTGCTTAGGAACTGTATATTCAAAGAACTATGGTGTGTGTTTAGTGAACTGTGCTAAAGACAGGACAGGCTACAGGAATAAAACTGGGAATAGTGTGTTTGCATGTGTGTATGTGTATGAATAATTTTTACATTGTCTTTACATAATAATTGCGTCATTGTGTATGCATTAAGTTTATGTGTGGGAAACTAACTTAAAGTTTCTCAGATTAAGGAGAATTTTGCTTCAGATTAAGAACATCATAAACTGCAGAAATTCAAAAGACTTGGTTTTATATGTCTGTGTGTTTTAGCTGTTCAATCATGTGAAAATCAGGAAGCATTGATAAAAATTAGCCTAGATTTGGAAAGGCTGATAAAAGCAGATTTATCTTTGAGCAGGAGTTTGTTAATGGTTGTCTGTGAAGGGTAGTTTGACAAAAGAGAAATTTTATTTAGTAATTCAGACACAGTGAATTTTGTGGAGCACAAAGTTGCCGGAAAAGTTGATTGTTTCTTTGTATAAACCATAAAAAGTGACTGCCAGTTTTATACAAGTCTTATGACTTTTCTGCTAGTGTGTCTGGAAGATAAGGTGATTTCATCTCCATCAGATGTTTGAGAATTTAGATTGCTGATCCTTTGACTACTGGGAATGTAGCATTACTTTTACATAGAATTTGAGAGGTTCATCATAAATGAAGTATTAATTTTGCATCATCAGACCCTTACTGGTAAGAGAAATTGCCTCAGTTTTGAGGCTTTTTGATAGTGTTATTAAATCCAATGTTATCTTGATTCAGGTGTTGGAGCTGCTCAAGCTGGAAACCTTACTTTCATGGTTGGTGGAGTGGAACAAGAATTTAATGCTGCCAAACAGTTGCTGACATGCATGGGTTCTAATGTGGTTTACTGTGGAGAGGTTGGAACCGGACAGGTAATGCTTTCTGAAGGGCTAATAGCTATCTCAGTCTTTCCTTTGTCTGACTTTTTATTTATGGATGCCTACTCTTTTACTTGAAAACTAAATGTGTGATAATATATCTTCCTTCATACCTGTTTGCTTCTCTCTAACCTTGTGTTTGTAAATAACATCATGGCACTTTTTTCCAGTATGTTGTGTAATTTAGCATCAAAATCTGACTGGTATTTCTCCACACTGGCTTGCTGAGGTTATACTTCTTAAGGGAGAGACATTTTGATTTTGTTTCATCTGAATTTAGATTTACTGGGTGTTCTGAAGGACAAAGAGCCCATATATGGCATATATACTAACTGAGCAGTACTAAGAAAAAGAGGTATTTTTTAATCTGGGAGGGAGCCATAGAGCAACTTTAATTAACTTTGTGCTATCACAGATCTGTGTTTACTCTAGAAGACAGCTGCCAGAACATACTTGATTGTTCTAGGTCTAGGGGATTCCTGGATGTTAGTTCTATGAAAAGGCATAAACTAATTGATGGTTTCACATGTTTTCAGGCTGCAAAGATCTGCAACAACATGCTCTTGGCCATTAGTATGATCGGAACTGCTGAGGCTATGAATCTTGGAATCAGGTTGGTCTGATTTTTGTGGTGGATTGAACACCACAAAAACATTTTTTCCATGTTTACTGTTTTTATGTGTTATGGTTGACTTTTGCAGAGATGATGGATAAAAGAAATACATAAACTCTTTGCCAGAAATTGTCTTACAAAGCCATGAACAGGCTAAAGGGATTATTTAACTAAAGGAGGTGTTTTCAGCATGGGAATATTCTCTTCTATTGGCTGCATAGGTTGTTACATTCTACATCTGAAGTTAAGAGTTTATTTGTTCTGCTGTAGTGCAGTGTACAATAATGTTTGTCTTTCATTATAAACATCCAGAGCTAATATAGAGGTAAGTTTTTGTTTGTATTCCAAGCTAGTGTACAGTTTATTCAGAATATTATACTCCCATATGGCTCTCATTGGCTTTGTTTATTTCTTAAATTGTTCCAAGATATATTATAAAGTGAAACTTGTACTGCAGTGTATATATCAAATTAAGATGAAAGCATAAAGCAGAACATCTACCTTTCTTTGACTTTATGAAAGCACTTTGTCCTAATTGCCAAAACTCCTAGTTTGTCAAAAAGCTGCAGTATACTCCAGTACACTATTGCCAATGCTGAGACTACCATTTCTTTTCTAGCATGTGATACATCTAACTTTTAAGTGACATCGTATTTTTTATTTATTTTATTTTCCAATTGTGACGTATTTATTTTGCTGTGGTCTTTGTCATTTTGTTTCATTTTCAAATAGAGTGCATTCAAGTACCAGTTCAGTATCAAGGTGTTTTAATAAATTGTTGCAGACAGATCAAAATAATTTGCAAATTTATAGACAGAGAAATCCTGTGTTTGAAGATTATCTTGCAATTGTGTATCTTTTAGGGGCTTTGCATGAATTATTTATCTGCACAGTTGCATCCTTACAATTTGCCTGCTTAAACTACTGATACTGTAGGTACTTATCAGTTGGGCTCAACTGTGCTCATGTGGATTTGATACACTATAAAAACAGCAAGAGGGCATCAAATGCTTAAATAAATAAAAAAGAACACCTACATATGTGCACATACACAAGACAATGTAATGGATTCACATTTCCTCTTAATTACCATATCAAGATGCAGTTGTTTTATTGAATTGCCCTTGTCTCAGATGTTAGACTGTCTTGACCTATTAAGTTGTCATGTTGTAATTGAGATAAAAGAGGAATTTGCTTTGCATCAGTGCTAATTGGTTTATCAATATCCTGTACCATTTACATTTTAAAATTGAGAGTCTGTAATATACTGAAGCATGTCTGCATCAAGCCATAATAAAACCAGTAGCATTGTTTACAACTTTTGTAATCCAGTGTTATCCAGAAAGCTTGCATTGGGTTCTGCTTTAAGTCACGATTCACTTAATAAAGCATATGCAACTAATTTTTTTGTTATAGTTTTATCTGCATTTGTAGGAATGACTAAAATAAAATCAGGAGGTTTGGAAGAGGGGTATTCTGGGTGTGTAAGCCCTGTGAAGAAGCCCAGTCTGCACTCACTGTAGATTGAAGGTGTTTGGAATTTTTTCCTTTTCCAGTTTAAATTTTGGCTGAATCTGTAGTCATCATTTGTGAGCAAAAATCCAATGTGAAAGTAACTATATGTAGGCCTCTCTACCCTACAATTAAGATTATCAAGAAGAAACTATATTTATTGTAGAAGAAACCTGCTAATTTTAGACCAAAGTATAGAAAGAGCAGAATCTCATTTATACAAAAATTACGTGACGTTTAAGACAGAGATGGTTATTTAAAGCCTTATGGAGTAATTTAGAATCCTTGCATTGATTTTAATTTAGTGTGATTTAAATATTGAAAAGATGACTTCTGCTTATAACTAGAATAAGAGCTTTCCACTTGGAGTGTGGTAAAAATTTTTAATGTAGGAGTTTACAGTTGTCATTCTAATTATTAGAAGTTTTGCTACATTAATAAATGTAGGAATTTTTTTTCTAGTCTAGAGCTCAAAGGATAGTGTGGCTGCCTGCTCTGAAGAGAGTAGGAAACTGAACTTGATTTATAAGATTGATGCTTATCTGGTGAAGGAAGTCAGATTTTGACTTAATAATGGTAAAGGATACTGAAAATCTAAACATTTAGAATAGGAGTTGTTTAACTTAGATGTGTTCTTAACTTTCATATAGAATATAAAATGTCTTTATGTCATGTATTGTGTATATCTGCTACATCATTTAAATTGAGTTCTGAGGACTTTGAATAACTAATTATTCAAAATACTGCTGTCAGAACTAAATGTAGCTACAAGATCATATTACAACACCTTCCATAAACCAATATATACTCTAAACTTAAGTTTTCATAACAGTGTGATATTAATTTTATTAATAAGCCACTTCTTCTCTAATGTTTTCATAGACCATGCAGTCTTTTCATTTTCTGAAGCAGAGTGAGTGTTTAACTAATTTCAGATTTTTTAAATTATTGTTTTATTTATTTATATTTGAAATTACAGAATTTTTCTGAACTTCAACATAAGTAGCAAATAGAATATGGTGAGGAGGAAAGAAAACTGACATTAATGAACAAAAATTCCACAATAAACTCCCAGAAAAATAGGCCATATTGCTATGTAATTTTGCATTTATATTTCACTTGCTTTACTTGGACATCATCTTTATTTACTAGTGAAGATGTACATTTTCTCCGGAAGTTATTTGGATTAAATTGCATAAATAATTCTTTTAAATATTCCCATCCTTAGTTCTGACCAATGAAATGCTTTTTATGTTCAGTTTTTCCATTACTTTCCTGATAATTTATGAATGTTTCTAGTAAAAGTTAAAAGATGTGGCAGACACTGCAGAAATTAATTTGCATTGTCATTTATATTTTATTTTCTTTCTAGTACGTTAGTGCAACTTGTCGGTAGAAAAATCTTGAGCACATTTTAAAAAGTGTTCAGTTTTACAAGTAGTGTGCATATTTCAAAATACTGACTTACTGTGTCAAATTGACACACAGAGTACATATAAACCACACAAATAAGTACAAACATGAAGTGATACTGTCCACAGTCAGAAAATATTTTTCTGTTTAATTTTGCTGATCATCGCAGTGCCAGCAACTTTGTTCTACTGAGCCCTGAGCTCCAGTGAAACAACTTCTAGTACTAGCAAAGTAAAGCTCAGAAATGAAATATTGCTGATAGCTGGTTTGTGTTTAGGTCAGACAGAAGTTGCTGCCTGACAGACAGTTTGCGGTCCTGTCAGAAACTGCCTGCACAGACTCAAGGAAGGGCTTACCTGGTGACACAAGGCAGGACAAGGTTCCTTAATGTGGTTGGGATATATAAGGGACCAGGAGAGCAGTAAGGGCTCTATGGCAATAACCTCGCTGCAAAATCAGTTTGTACTTCCAATAGCGGAGAAAATCATCTCTATGAGGAGGGACCGCAGTGCCACCCAAATTTATACCAAAAGCTGCAAGTACAGCTCCTTCCTAAGCAATTTTACTCCATGGATTTGTGCCCACTTGGTTTTTTTTTACATAAATAAAGTGAAAAGACAGTAAAAGAATTTTTCTTCTCATGATGAGTTTAAATGTACATCTCAGTCTCTAGATGTGGTTTCTGTGAGCACCCCTGAGCTATGGATGTAAGACATGAGCAGAAATGAGAGTTTACAGAGTAGAGAGGAGCATGTGCAACAGGCTGAGGAATAATTAGCCCTGGACACATCCCCACTACAAAGTTTAGAAAGAGTAAAGAAAAAGAACTTGAAAAAGAACTCAAAGGTGTGGTTCTGCTGTCTTTGGCAGGGGACAATAACTAAGTCTCATGAAGGTTAGTAATGATGCTGGAGAGCACTTACCTTGTTTAAAACACCAATAGCAAAGTAATTTTTAACTGTGGTAGATGGGTTGTAAGGATTTGCATGAATATTTGCACCTTTATACACTGTTTACCCAAAGAACCTTGAGATGGGAAACTCTCAAGAGTTCAGCTACTTCAGTTTTTACACCTTAAAATGAGACCAGGATGTATCTTTCTTGGGGGAGACTATTTCAATTTCTGTGTCTGTTCCAGACTGAGCTTTTGGAGGAGTGTATGAAAAATTCAGGCTGAGGGTTTATTAGACCTCAGCAAAACTTGAGTTTTGAGCAGTGGCGTGAAGGGGTCCTATTTTGATCTTTTTTTTCTTTTAGTATGCGCATCTATTGCTTGGTTTCTGCTGTTCACTTCATTAGGAATGTTATTGAAGAAGCATTGATTTGAGGGAGCAATTGTTTTTGTTCTATTATAAGTACAGTTAATACATGGGCTTCTTTTCTGCTTATAAGGGAGAAGAACATTTTGGTAATTGTAAATTCACACACACATGCACAAGCTCTTGCCACGTCCAATGGCAAGTTGTTATGGGGACTGGCAGACTGTCATCATTTTGATAGCTTGAGCAGTATATCTCCTGAACAGCAATGGAGCTCTTATGCAGAGAGTATCGTATGTTCCCAGCCAATTTACAGGGAAACAGCAATAACATTTTATCATGGTTGAGAGCCCAGTAGCTGCTTCCTATTAAACTTGCCCTTTCAGATACCTGTCTTGGATTAATTTGTTGATTTCAAATGGAAACTCAGTCTTCTCCACTGAAGCATGACTTTCTAGGATAGACTCTTGCTGAATGACAATTACTGTATATTCTGGCTGGTTTCAGACCATTACAAGCTTTGGGCACATTGGAAGACAGAGGACTTCTTCAGTAACTGATTTTAATATATGTCTAATTTTAACTGTCAGTTATATATGCACCAGTGGATGAATCTTCAGAAAGATGAAATGCAAAGCACTTCTAACTTGCTCTTATTAATGATACACTTGCTGCAGAGGAGAAAAAAAATAGGTTCAGGTCTCCTGAAGAGAAGCTGCATGGTGTTTAAGAGCAATGAATTTTGAAGAAGCAGGGATACAAACTGACACTATCTTCCTTTTTCTTTTCCAGGAGCAAAAATATGTCAGATCTAGTGCAAGACAGTATTTTACATATCTGTATAATACATGCATATCTTTTAAAGTATACTTTCACAGAGAGGGAGTTGGAACACTGTAAAAAGAGCATTCTTTGGGAGGGTTATATGTGTTTTGATATAATATATACTCACATACCCACACTGTACTCACACTATACTCACAGCTGTAATTGCAGGCCTCTCCATGCAGTTCTATATGGCACAAGCAGGCACTACCTTGGTAAAAATACTGATCTGGATGTAAGAATGATAAGGAAACAGACAAGTCAAGAGATTTGTTTGAGGGGGAAAAAAAGCAACCTCTGTCTATTTGAAAGCTCAGGCTTTGAATGCTCCCAGTGTGGGGGTTTTTTTATTACAATTAAAGCCATTATTCGGCGTGGCTCTTGATGAAGACTTTTACGGTGAGGACTTTGATGCACTATGCACAATAAAAATACAGTTCAAATACTGTGAAAACATACTGGTTTTAGAAAATACAGTTTTTATTTTTAAATAAATGATCATTGTAAGCATTCAGTTGAATCAGAGAGTTGGAAAAAAAATGAGGAGGGGCATAAAGCTTGATCCCATTTAGGCTGGTGGAGACTTTCCACGGAATTCCACGGGCTGCTGCAGTGAATCATAAATAAGAGTGCACAGCAGTACTGCTAAAAAGCTATCTGAAATATAGAAAATTATCTTGCTTTGCATTAGGAAATGCAGAGCAAGTCTTGCTTTGCAGACTTGCAGGACACAGTGCCACTATAGGAGTAGGAGCCATGCTGAAGGGTTGACTATCTTAAATGTAGTTTTTCAAATGCATTTTAGCAACTGTTCCACTGGTAATGAAGTTTTCTCATCTACAAATTAAAACTTTGAGTGCTACAGTGTGTGGAAACACTGTTAGGCTATGGGGATCTGCAAAAGTCTGTGGTGTGAGAACTAACATAACGTTGAAATATATTTAAATAAACTTTGTAGAAGGTTGTGATACATCCCTTTTAAAATGTCTTTTTCTCATCTTGAATTGTTACTGGAGTTAGTTCCCTTGCTTTCTCTTTTGTCCTATGTGTAGCTGAGTATTTATACAGTGCCAGATAAACTGCTGCTGCTTGTCCTTGGTGTTAATGCAGTTGATGTAAAATTACACTTGCAACTTATTATCAGCATAAATGTGAATTCATAAGAGGGTTAATTTTGTATAATATTGAAGAATTTTGGGGTCTGCACTGAGCAGCAGTTTATGCCATCATCTCCATGGTAGAACAAATGACGTTTCTACTTGGACAAGCTTTGTTTTATTGGGATCAGTAACCTTATCAGCAGTTGACCCAGAACTATAATATATGTTTGTGAATAGATAACATATGTCACTGTGAAATGCAGACTTGCCTCATAAGCAGGAGCATATAATGAAGATTTAATAATAGCAAAGACAAGAATGCACAGATGTGTATGACGGTAAAGTTTTTTTGAGAAGTGCAGCATTTTTATTCACATTAGAGCAGAATCAATTGTGTTATCTTGTTTATTTCAGAAATGCACTAGTGTTCACATATAAACACATGGCACAACCATTTTCATGTTGCCACATTTGCTTGTGAATTTTTTGCTTTGTTCAGAGAATATTTTGATTTTAAGAACGAGTATGTGACCTAGTAGGTAGCAGAACAGAGAACGCCTTTTAGTAATTGAAATACAAGGTAACTATTGTTCTCAGAGGACCTTTAGTTTGCTTGCACTTTCAAAATTGCTAGGTGAAGAGGATTTGCTTAGTGCAAAAGGAAAAAAGCTTTGAAAAACGACTGCTTAAATGGCGGATTGATGCTCTTTAATTGAAGATACAGCATCCCTGCCCCCAATATCAATACTCTGTCATTTTTCGTGACTTATAATAAAGAGAGAGGAATAATGGGAGGGTCCTAAGATATAAAACAAGTCACCCATGTCTTGTGCGTTTTGACACTAACACTTCTCTTCTTTGACCTTTGACAGATTAGGCCTTGACCCAAAGCTGCTGGCCAAAATCCTAAATATGAGCTCAGGTCGCTGTTGGTCAAGCGATACATACAACCCTGTTCCTGGAGTGATGGAAGGAGTACCCTCAGCTAACAATTATCAAGGTGGCTTTGGAGTAACACTCATGGCTAAGGTACATAACACTTGCATGTCAAGTATGTGCAATTGCTTCTCTCTAGGCTTCTAGCAAACTGTCTTCTCAGTGAAAATTTGTGATTACAGGATAATATATAGGCATGAATAGCAGGGAATGGAGCTTTTCCTGTAGCTCTGAATTAATGAGTTGTTTAGAAGGCTTTTCCTTAGTCTCCAGCTTCTTTCTAGCTGCTATCACTGCTGAGCCACTCAGTGAGATTATATACATGATCTTTCTGAGTTCTGCCTTAATAAAGGAGTCCCAATGGACCGTGTGGGTGGGGTGAGCATTCCCACTATACCTGTGGGTATGGTGAGCATTCAGCAAGCCATTTAGGTGCCTCTTGGATGACTGCTCTAGAATTTAGGAGCCTAAGTTCAAGAGAGAATTCAGGGAAATACAAGTGACTTAATTAGGCGCTTATAGTGGCATAAGCATCTCAGATTTTGGGCCCACTTTCTTCCAGATACCTTTAACTGTGCTACTGGACATGCTGTTTAGCAAGCCCTTCCTTGCAGAGCCAATTTCTTGTTTGCATGTCCTTCTGCCTAAGGCCATCTGGAATACAGAAAGCAATCCACACCACCACAGGCTGCTCTCCTGCAAGTTTCTGTACCATTCTGTGAGCTCTCCCGAATTGTCTTAGATGGTGACAGAAGAAGGGCTTCTCATGAGTAATTACATAAGTAACCTAAATTGCTTGTCCACAAAGGGGGAGATCTGGGGTTTAGATCCTTCTCAGCAGTAGGAAGTTGAAAACCTACTGATATCCCATCCTGGGAGAATGCAATTATTGCCATGCTCTTGGCTTTTCCAGGAAAAGTGCTGTCCTGAGTCACTCTGTGGTCAGGAAAGCAAAGCTTTTAGAGGCCAAAGGAAAGTAGGCAAGGAGGTCAGAGCTCAGCATCCCACTGATAGGACACACAGTTGGAGGAATGAGATACAGAACTCTGACTCTTGAACTACTTCTGCACTGAGCACAATGATTGCCTAAGGTAAATTATAAAATCAGCTCTGGAAGAGATGTCTCATCTAAGTGCAGGGAATAATTTCACACTGAATATCCGTTTCATGGAGATACTGTCCTGAGGGAGGCATTTGAGTTCATACAGGATAGATTTTATGCAGACCAGTTTATTGTGTGCTCCCAACTGGTTAGGCATTCTGTCCATTTTCAGCTCTTCCATGTAAGTAGAAATGTAGCACTTAAAACTAAACATAATTTTCAAAGCTGGTGAATAAACTCAGATATTACCATGCAAATCTCCAAAGTGCTAGAGCTCCTGTATATAATACCTGCTTATTGATACTGTTCATGTCATTTTGTAGTTGATTTAGGACAATTGGTTCATTTGCATGCTCAATGAAATTAGCCAACTTCTCTTCAGAGCAGGTCCAGAGTGTTTTGCACGTGGTAGCACCAAAAAACTTTACTAATGCTGCATGGCTCACAGACCTTCAATGGCTGCTACATTTTATGTTTATGGACCAATGGCCAGGAACTTTCATTTCTTTGAGGAATGTGTTAAAATATTGAAAAGTATCAGTTTTTACATTGTGTTCATGTCATTGAACATCAGGGACAATAAAGTGTTGTTTAAATTACAGATTTAGCATTAGGTTACTGCTTGGAGTTTGCCAGGCAATTAGAGATAAGCAACCTGATCTTGGCCCTGCCTCAAAGCTTGTTACCATGTTGTGTGTTGTTTTCAGAATCTGTTCTGCCTGTTGTGCCATGTTTCATGCTGCAGTCTCTGTTCTGATGATTGATAGCTCTCAATCTTATCCAGAATAGTATAAATGCAATAGGGGTGCACATTTTCTGCCCTCCCTTTTTAGTTTCTTTCTAAAAGGTTGTTTTTTTTCCTTTGGTCTGCTTCTAAGAGGGACCTTCATCTCCCCTGGAAATTGCCCTGAAAGATCTTTCTTTAATTGAAGGAATACCAGCCTGGTTTGTGCCTGTTGGAACAGCTTTTGGTTATAAAGCATCAATGATAACCAAGAGAGAGTTCCTCAGAGAGATTTGTAATTGCTGTTCACCTCTTCTGACTTGCCTCTCTTGACAATCCTGAAGACTGCCTTCTTTAGGCTAGAATCCTCAGTAAGAAGGAAAGGCATTAAATTCCTCTCATGCTTCTTGAACTATGCTCTGTTTTTCTGTATAGATGGAAGATTTCTTGAATAAGTAGCCAAGACAGCTGACCCTGTCAGGCTATTCTTTGGTGCAGTGGTGACCCCTTCTAAGACACTGCTTTTTGGTTTGTGGAAAGACTTTTGCTGCTATCCATTTCATCCTGATGTGTGACATACTATGTAGTTTGTGACTTGTTTGAGGTGGGAACTTCTTTAAGGGAAATGCAGAACACGATTTTGCCACTTAATAAATAAAAAATAAGCTATTCGAAGGAGAAAGAGGTAGGTAAAACCCTGATGTTGAGGAGAAAATATTCCACAGTGAGAACATCTAGGAATGCCTCAGTAGCAGTCACTAAACACAGTTACTAAACGTCAAGTTCCTGCTCACATATCAGAGATGGTAGAAGTCAAAGGCTTTCTTAAAAATATTTTGTCAGCAAAATCTCTCAAACAAAGCTAGAGGATCCTTATTTTAAGTGTTTGGGTCAGAAAAGTTTGCCAGACACTTCTGAGAAGCTCTTTGGTCTTGAAATTTGATACTGAAACATCCAATTTAGTCAGCTTAATGTGAAACCTGCTCTAAAGATTTTGCATTTTAAAAAATCTAGTTTCATTTACCACACCATGTTTGTGTCCAAGGCTTTGGCAGGCCAGAAGTTCCATCTTGCATTGACAGCGGAGTTGCTAATTAAATGTCAACTTTGGATCCTGAGAAGAGCTAGATATCATACTCCTCTTGAGTCATGTCAAGACAGCCTTTGAGCTTTATTCCAAATGGCAGTTTCATTTATGTCAACTGCAAAATAAATGTAAGGAACCAGGTAATTCCAAAGTGGAAGCAAATTGTGAAAGAGAATCTGTTCCCCTATTCTAAGCTGAGAAAAGGTGTTAGAATATTCAGTGTACTGAGACATCTGGAAGATGCTGTCAGTTCCAAAGAGCATGAGAGAAGCTATAAACTATACTTTCATTTTTACTTTTCCAAATAAGTGAGCAAAGGGAAATTTCTTTCTGAGCTGGTTTGTACTATTTCACTTGAGGAATCTCCAACCTTAAGTGAAAAGGTGCAAAATACGTCACAATCTGAAGCTAAAGATAACCTTTACTTACATTTTCTTGGGTTTTTTTTCTTTCCTTCAAAGCTCTAATTTGTAGAATGTAGTTTTTAAAAAGCAAAACAACTTTCCTGCACTTCTATCAGGAGTCCTTGTCCATTTGACTACTGAAATATTACTGAATGTTTCAACCATCTTGGAGCCTTCATTACTGAAGTCAACAGAGCTACTTTATTGCCTTGGTTTAGGAATGCTATTCCGCAATTTAGTATTCCCACAAAAAAAAAGCCCTGTGAGCTGCTCCCCTCCCCCTCCAGTCAGAGACACAAGAGGCAGAGATCATGGGTTGAGATAAGAACAATTTATGGGAAGCAGCCGTGAGATAAGAACACAAACAGTAACAGCAACAATACTAATAACAAAAGAGAGGATGATTTAAATGCAAAATGCTCACCAAGCCCGGGACAATGAAAAACAATGGTGGACAGACCCACGCACCACAATTTTCCTCAACCAGAAAGGAGCATCCTTTTTTCCAGAAAGCCAGAGAGAGTTCCTTTCCCCACTCCAGCAATGACATTCGATGTACCAAATAACATTGAGGTCTTGGCCATGCCCATATGGTGCGAGGCTCCACCCCCTCACAGCTACTGTGAAAAATTAGCCTTGTCCCTTGCCAAAACCAGGACGTTTATGAAATTGTAATGAAATTTATGAAATTTGTGCTAACAATCCATTCAAAATTTTCAGGAATTGTTTCTGTGAATGTCCTTTCAGAGAGAAATAGATCACAGTCACTACTACCAATACCAAGTACTTTCACTAGTTTGGACTTAGATGATTTTGCCACTCTGATATTCCATTACATGAGTTAAGCTTTCTTGAATAAAATTAATAATATGGGTACAGATTTCACAAACAGGGTTTATGTATGTCATGAAATATCTTACTGTATGCAGGTTAAAAGTAAGTGTTCCTAGATTTGTCAGCTCATCAGTCTTTCAGCAGAGAAGAATGATCTGCCCTGATGTAGATGAAAACTATTTTGGATCCTGTGACATCTGATATGTATGTTTTTCCCATTTTCCTAGAGCTTGAAGTCATTCGAGGGTAATAGGAAAAGTAACTATAATTCTGATTTGTATCAGAATGACCTTTATAGAGCCGATTTACAGATCAAAGTGACATTTAGAGAGTAGAGTAAGATCTTGAATTTCCTTGTGCTAATTCAAATCCAGACACACAGAAAGTAAAGACCTGTCTTGTAAGTCATCCCTGAGAAGTCAAAGGTGCTCTGAGCAGTACTACAGTCTTTCAGTTCTTTTGTATCAAGGATGGGGACCATCTGTCAGAGTAGGGAAGAGTGTCTTTGCTTACAGGCTTGCAGAGCTGTGGTGAAGGCTTTAAGCTAAAGTTACTGAGGGAGAGGGAACCTGCATTCATCCCACTCCTACCAGTTTGATGCCAGTGACAGCAATAGCTGTTCAGAGCCTGCAGGTGGATTGCAGGTCCAGCAGGAGAGCACCTGAAGAGCAGCACAGAAGAATTACAGCCGTTCCAGCCAGTAAGTTGGCTTCATCAGGGCTAAGTTTAAATGACCCTAGTATGCATGCCTGCAGGGCTGTGATCTTACTGGCATCACAGAGACATGGTAGGATGACTCCTCTGACTGGGATTTTGGAGTGGAAGGATTCAGGCTCTATGTCAGTGATCAGCTGGAGTGCATGGAGTTTCACCTGGGGATGGAGGAGGAGCTGACTGAGAGTTTATGGGTCAGGATTAACGGGAGAGTAGGGACAGGTGACATTATAGTGGTGACCTTCTACAGCCCATCTGACCTGAAGACTGAGCAAACGAGACAAATATAGACAAATAGGATCTATCTCACATCCATAAGCCTTGGTCCTCATGAGGGACTTCAACCACACTGGTATCTGCTGGAGGGGCAGCACAGCAAAGCATAAGCAATTTAGGAAGTTTTTGGAATGTGCTGGTAAGAACCTCCTTCTCCAAAGACAGAGGAACCAACAAGGAGAGGTTGATACATTGGACCTTGTTCACATTAGCAAGGAGGGGCTGGTGGGGGATGTGAATCTGAAGAGCAGCCTTGGCTGCAGTGACCATGAAGAGGTGTAGTTTGAAGTCCTTAGGGCAGCAAGGAGGGTGCACAGCTAGCTCACTGCCCTGGACTTCAGGAGAGCCAACTTTGGCCTTTGCAAGAATCTGCTTGGTACAGTACCATGATAAGGCCCTGGAGGGAAGAAGGGCACAAGAGAGCAGATTAATATTCAAGGATCACCTCCTCCAAACTCAGGAGCGATACATCCCAACAAGGAGGAAGTCAGGCAAAACCTTTAGGAGGCCTGTGCCTATGAACAAGGAATTCCTGAACAAATTACAAACCCTACAGAGGTTGGAAGCAAGGACAGGTAGGCTGGGAAGAATACAGACAAATTTTCCAGCAGCCAGGAATCAGGTTAGGAAAGCTGAAGCCCTGATAAAATTAAACCTGACCAGATACTTCAAGGGGAACAAGAAATGCTTCTATAGATACAGGACCTTAGGTAGGGTTAGGACTTGCTTGCCCAGGATTTGGAGAAGGCTGAGATACTCAAAGACTTTGACGGGTGTGAGAGGTGGGCCCTTGCAAATCTCTTGAATTTCAACAAGGCCAAGTGCAAGGTGCTGCACTTGGGTTGGAGCAATCCCAAGCACAAATACAAGCTGGGCAAAGAATGGATTGAGAGCAGCTCTGGGGAAAAAGACTTGGGGGTGTGGGTGGACCAGAAGCTCAGTGTGACCTGGCAATGTGTGCTTGTAGCCTAGAAATCCAGTCACATCCTGAGATGCATCAAAAAGAACGTGACCATCAGGTCGAGGAAGGTGATTGTCCCCCTTTGCTCTGCTCTGCTCTGCTCTAGTGAGACCCCAATTGGAGTGCTGTGTCCTGCTCTGGGGCCCCCAACATAAGAAGGCCATGGACTTGCTGGAGTGAGTGCAGAGGAGAGTGGTAAAAATTGTCAGAGGGCTGGGTCATCTCTCCCATGAAGAAAGGCTGAGAGAGTTGAGGTTGTTCATCCTGGAGAACAGAAGGCTCTGGGAAGAGCTTATAGCACCTTCCAAGACTTATAGGAAGCCTACAAGAGACTTGGAGTGTGCCTTTTGGAAATGCAGTGACAGGATAAGGGCTAATAGTTTCAGACTGAAAAAGAGTCGATTTCGATTAGATATTAGGAAGAAATTATTTACTGTGAGGGTGGTGAGGCACTGGAACAGGTTGCCCAGAGAAGTTGCAGATGCCGCATCCCTGGAAGTGTTCAAGGCCAGACTGGATGGAGCTTGGGGCAGCCTGGTCAAGTGGAAGATGTCCCTTCCCATGGTCGGGGCCTTGGGATTAGATGATCTTTAGGGTCCCTTCCAACGCAAACCCTGGAAAAACAGGAAAAAATCAACCACACAGCAGATTCTGTAAACAACCATAGTTCTGAATGGATAGGAAATCTAGGCATGTCCTAGTAACACTTGAGAGGTTCTTTTGCAGCTTTCTTGAAATATGGACCCCAAACATTGATTTCAAGCCTCAAACATTCATTACAAGACCTTAAAGGCAACCTTCAGTGCAGGCATTACTTTCCTAATTAGTCAAGACATCTTTTTATGTACCCAGGCCCTTGCTTCCTTCCTTGGGTTGTTTCATGTCTGATTCAGCTTAAAGTTCAAGCTATCCTACAGCCTAGCTGGCAGCTAACTGTTTCTGGCTAACTATGCTTACTCATAGTACCTGGTACTCACCTTTGGGTTCTGCCCTATTTATTTCAGATTATAACTGCAGTTGACCAAGGAGGACACGTTTCAAATTTGTCCTCTTTGAACCTTCCCTCCCTTTTGTTGGCCCAAATACAGTATTTAAAAACCCAGTGCAACCATTCTCTATATGCCTCTATTGAAGAAAGTCATTAAAGAAAAAGTCACTCAAGAAAATTTTTGAGTTGTAGCAGACCTGGGACTACGCCCTAAGCAATTCTCTAATACATCCTTCCAATTAGGCAGCAAACCAGTTATATTCACTAAGTGACCTATGAGTCTCAATGTGCCATTAACTGTTTAAATTATAAATATATATTGTAAATGTATATTTGCTAAGTGGCTTCCATTTTCTTGTTCTTGAAATTATTTCTGCCTGATTTTTAACCTGTTTATAATAATAAAAAAATTCTCTTGCCAAAGAACTAAATTTTACTCTTAGAATCTATGTGAAATGCTTCAGTGAATAGCCAGGGAGATTTTCTTACTAGAGATTACATACTCAATGTCATCTCTAGTATGAAAAAGAGTCTGAATTACTAGACTACTGACTGACTTACTAGGGAAAAAGAGTCTGACTCTTGCTACGAGGTTATATAGTGATCTAGAATCTTAAAATTCCTCCTGTTCTTAAGGTGGTGCCTGCCTGGCAAAGTTTGAGGTTTTTCTGTTGAGTAACATTGAATTACTGTTTTAAAAAATTAAAACTACACAAAACCCGTTTCTTCCAGGTCTGAAATTTTAAGGCTGGAGTATTGCACTTGTTGGCAGTAGAGTTCTTGTTAGAGGGGAAGCCAAATAACCTATAATATGTACATGACTGTTTATGTCCTTGTTGTTTCTCTTCTGACTTTTTCTCTTTTTCTTTCCTTCCATTCTTCCTCTCTGCCCTCTTCCTCCCTCTTCTTGCCCCCCACACAGGATCTTGGCTTGGCCCAGAATTCTGCCACCAACACGAAGACACCAGTTCCTTTGGGCTCCCAGGCACATCAGATCTACAGGATGATGTGTGCCAAAGGCTATGCCCTGAAAGACTTCTCAGCTGTGTTCCAGTTTTTACGTGAGGAGGAAAGCTTGTGAGCTGTCCTTTGGAAACGAACACAATAACAAACCACATTTTTTTATCCTTATAGCTTGTTTGGGATGTCTGTGGATTTAATCAAGCATCCTGCTTCCATACAGATTAATCATCTTTGACTGTCCGGATCACAACGAACTTGAGAGTTTCTTTATAATTCTTGAAAAAGCAAACCGCGGGGAAGGGATTGTTTGGCAATTAGCCAACAGCAAGTCCTATTTTTTTTTTAAGACCCATCAAAGTTTTTTTCACTAGATGAAATAAATAAATATTTTTTTTATAAAACACTTAACTGTTCACATATAAAATAACTTACGTTATGGCTACAGACTTAGTTGAATCATGAATAATAAGAGAATGTTTTATTGCAATTTTATCATATATAGTGATATATTAAAATTTAAAATTAATACCTTATGGAAAAAGGGAATATATGTTCAATGAGGAAAAATATCTTGAGATGGATTTTTTTTGTTTTGGACCTACTAGCCTTGAGTTGATCAGAAGTTAATTTTTCCTGGGATTCAAGTTGCGGATTAGGTTTATAGGCACATGTTCTAAGTGGAAAGCTGTTACACCATGTTTACCTGATAGACTTAGGTTGAATAATTTAGAATGTGTCCCTCTTGTAAAGCTTCGTTATTGTATTTTGCTAACCCAATTTTATATTTTCCTGTATTCTGTCACACATTTTCAGAACTCAAGATCAGCACTTACCGGAAGTTCTAACAAAGTGTACATTTGTTTTAGGTAATTACTAAAGTATTTTAAATCTTAACAAACCCCATTATTTTGAAAAGAAATAAAATCTCTACTGGTAAATACTTGCTGCATGATTATTTGCTTTTTGTTTTGGTCCAGTCTTGTACACGCAGTATTAACCAAAACTAAGTGGTCTTAATTTTTAATTTGCTGGGTTTTCTACAGATTATCAGGTCATCTTGCAAACCCAAGCCTTTCAAAACTCCTGTTGTGAAATGCACACAGTAATATATTTCCATACATATTACCGTAACCATTCACATCTCGGTGGTCTTGCCAAAGTACATATTTGGCTTTAAAAATACTCATGCTAACTGTACTAGAACTACTCACATTCCAACTCTATGCTTAATGATCAATTATGCATCTACGTTCCTGTTTTGGTTGTGTGATGGATCCTTTTATAGATGCACATTAGGTTATCAAAATTGTGTGCTTGAATTAGCTCGATTCTGTCAATAATCAGACAACTTGGACACTCTATTCCAACAAATTAGTAACATCATGCAAAAGTTATTAAACAGTAGTAGTTGATCTCTTTTCCTTTCGGCTTTCTATGAAAACTGTTTGACATTCCAGATGATTCAGGGCTTTGGGATTCATTATTGTTATATATGAGTATAGGACTACGGAGGGCAATTGTACTTTGAAAAAATTGTTTGTCTCTCTTTTGATAACACTATTGTTTCTACAGGATTGCATTCATTCAGAAATTAGACACAAAACTACCTGCAGCACAAACAGCCACTCAGGTGCAACATGGCACCATAGTTGCAGATGTGTGGTTTGACCTTTGCCAGCAGGATCACATACTACAACATTTATTTCCTATGGGACTCCTGCCTCACCTGGTGCAAAGGGTAGATCTAGTCTTGTTATGAATTTGGGGTCAAGTAGTGAAGGCTGGTTTTGACAGTGGGATCCTTTTACATTTGGATGTTTTATAATGGATGAGGGAAGGAATTGTAGGAGTGTCCTGGTTCAGTTTTTGTCCTCTGTATTTGGCTTGGAGATCTGTCTGTCACTTAGGAGTGACTCTTCCTTCTGCTGTCCACCCCAGCCTGTGGCAGCATTTGCTTGAAAGCGTTTGCTGGTAACCCTGGGTTTACCTGTAGGCCTGGGATTGCAGGGAGCATGATCATTTATTTTCTGAAGACATGACATGCACATATAATTGTTGGGAGTCATGAGGGATGAGAATATACTCAGTGAGAGAGTTTCTGAAGTTTTTAGCCTCTGAAGTCATAAAGCTTCTATTAAACATGTGGAACCCTCATTGTTATTTTTATGTTCCTCTCCAAGGCTGGTAGCTTAGGCTTCCTGATGTTCTCTTCTCCTCCCTCACAATCTCTCATCAGATTTTTAATTCTCATTCCAAAGCACAGGGTGCTCAAGTTGGAGGAAAGGCTGCCAGAATACCATTTTGGCAAACCAAGAAAGTGTTCTGTGGTCTCCTTCTTGGAGGAGGATTGTGGCTGAAATTAAAAACAAGCAAACAAACAAAAGGAAAAAAAGCCAAAACCCCAGCTTCAGGGCAGACAGCCAACACGTAAAGTTTTAGAACAAGCAGTTAGTTTGGCAAAGTCAGAAACAGCTTTTAAAATAAATGTTATTATAGAAAGTGCCTTGAAAGCTTCAATGATGTCCAATACCTGAAGCCAGTAGTATGATTTATATTACAACACTTTTTTTTTTTACTAATTCTGCAGGAGAATATTGTATGACTGTATATGTATAGTGATGATAGTACATGCTAGCTATGGCCACTCTACATGTGTGTATGTTTGTAATGTATCTTTTGCTTGAGGTATACTTCTGCTCTGTGGAAATTAGGCAAATACTAAAACAAATTGTCACTTGGCAAATACTTGACAATTGTAACAACAGAGACGAGTTTTGAAAACTGTAATTTTTTGAGTTGAACAGAAAGATAGTAAAACTGGTTGAATTTCTACACTGATTGCCATCCTATTCATACACACAAATTGGGTACAACAAATTAATGGCATGTTTTGTAAATGTCTCAAAGGGAAACTTGAGGTGACTTCTTTTTAAATTAGTTTGAATCTCAAACTAGCCCTCCCATCATGCTTACTTTGGAAACTCACGTATATCAATTGCATTTACTGACTAAAAAGAAAACATTGACAACCAATAAAAGTAGTGATGTTGTTTTTTAAAAGTCCTCAGCAGCCTTTTCTCATTTATGATTCAGTATACCCAACTTAAGCAACTATTTTTGGTGATTGTTAAACAGAGGAGGCCTTCTATTAAAACCTCTGAGTACTATATTCCTATAACCTTATTTATAGCTCTTACAAGCCTTAGGAGGAGGAGGTGTTCTGACCAAGTAAAAGTATTATATGTAATAGTCTAGCTCTGCTTTAATAAATGGGAATTTGGCTATTAAGTTCAATATTGCTGAAATTTCACAGTGTGTGTTGAATGCCCACGTCATTACACTGCAAATGTGGCCAAGATGCATCTGTGGAGCAGCTCAAGCACATCTCTGGCTGGGGTTGTTCCACATTACTGGCATTAGGATTATGAAAAGTTGGGGTGGTGGCTGTGAGAGGAAGGAATCAGCACAAGCCGCTGAAGTTTGTATTGCCAGTCTTCATCCGAGCCTTGTCCAGCACTGGATGAGAGAGAGAGATACTGAGGAGTACAAAACAGCTGCTGTCCCTGCCTGCATGAGCACAGAGCTACCTGTTGTTTCAGCTGTTTACATCTTAGAGCTCTGCCACAAGGAGATTTTATCAAATGGCTTACAGACCTGAAAGACTGCAGCCACCCCCGAAGCAGGCAGAGAAAGGCTGCTGTCATACAAGGGTTGCTGTATTTATGCAGTAGATGTCTTTCTTTTAGTCTGCCAGCTTGATTTGTAAGATCAGATCTATCCAGGCACAAGTCTGAGGGTACTAACTTGATCAGCAGTGATACCTGTTGCTTTTGATTTGTTTTTACATCATCATAATCTTCTCCTTCATATAAAGAGTGATGAAACTCAGCTTTCCTCAAGACAAGTTGAGAATATTGTCTGCCTTTATAAGACTGGCTAGTAAGCTGTGGAAACTTTGAAGCAGTTTGGAAACTCCTGTTGTGTTTCCTTGGTGCAGTGATGTAACATGGAGTTAAGAGTACTCTGCGCTATTTTAGACTTTGGGTTTACTAAAATCCTCTTAAAGTTTGGGGGACTTGCAGATGTCATTGACTTCAGTATCAAGTTCTTAGAACTCTTACAGCAAGTCTTGCAGAAGTGGAAAATTACATTTCAGGAGTGGGAGAACTTCAGTTAGAACATCTGCAAGTTGGAATAAGTGGTGCTTTTGAAAAGCTCAAGCTTTCAGTAGCAAGAATGTCTTTTCATTCAACACCATAATGGATGCATGGTCTTTAAAGGCTGCTGGTATTTTTAAGATTTGTTGCTTTCTATATAAGCTTTGTCACAACCTGTCCTGCCTGCTGGCACAGTTACACGTTAAATTTTTTCCAATAAGAATAATAGCAATGGTTACAGAGTTTTCTTGGGTGGACAGAAAATTAATATTTTTATGGCTGGTATGTTCAATAGATGTATGACATGGAGCTAGGCATCCATATGGCAGTGATTTTTTTTTGGCTTTGGCATTCATCATGGATTGTGAGCACTTGCGGTAAATTGGAACAGGTGGATAAACCTTCCTAAAGTACTAAATGTCTCATAACAGCTACTGTATAATTAAAAGCCGTCTGGCTCTTTCTGCATTTACACCTAGCTCTTCCTTTTGACCTTGACCTTAAGATGAGGTCTGGATTCTCATTTGAAGTAAGAAATAACTTAATCTGTTTCTTCATCTAGTTTTACTGACCTTCCGTTAGTGATGACAGAGTTTGGTTTGTTGGAGTAAGTGCTGTATATGGAGATAATAAATGTGCTAACAGATGTTTTGTGAAGTTCATTGATTTCAAAAATACTTGGAACACTGGCCAAAACCAACTGAAATCTGACTCCTAAGAAGATGTTTGCCTGTACCTAAAACACAGCTACTCTGGAAAGAAATGCAAATGTTGTTAGAATACATTTTAGTCCTTAGAGCATTTTTAGAAAACAAATTAGTTGCATTTTTGTCTTGTTGAAACTCAAAGGAGAAACCAGACAAGTAAAACAAAATTTTTAGGCTTCAAATGCGGCCAGGTGTAAGCTTCATTTGGCCAGAATCAAGTGTTGCTGCTGTCTGCCTCCAGGTTGAGAGCGTGACAAAATAATATGCAGGCAACTTACGGCACCAACAGTGGTAGGGAAGTAACTTAAAGAATACTTCTAAATTATCTGAGCTGCTTGCTTTGCTCTGAGTCTCCTTCCAGCTGATTTAACATCATTAACTAGGCTGTAACCACTGAATGCAGGCATACCTGAGCCAGCTGTGAGGTAGCTGGTTTGTATATCTACAGCTCCCTAAGCCCAGAGGCTTTCCTGGGTAAAGCAGTGCTGTTTCCAGTACCTAAACTGTCTAGTCTGTGGCTAGCAACAGTGGGCCATTTTTGCTTTTCAGTCATGTTATTCCATGGCTGTAGAGCCTGGAAGCTTTCACTGACCAATATTTAGTAGGTTAATGCGTTGGGTGTTGTAGCTGTTGCCTGTTTTACAGCATCCTTCTGGCAGTCTATGCCCTGTTACTCATTCCTCTGCTTGTACCATGCCTAGAGGTCCCCTTGGTGTTGTGTAATTGCATCAGGCACAGTCCACAAAAAAGTCTGACATCAGTCACTCTCTGGTGATTGAAGCTGAAGCTTCAGCAATGGGATTTAAGATGTGCTTGGGTTCCTCTCCATTTCCACTTTCAAGGTTTTCATATGAGCTCTACTTTATTTGAAACTATAAATTGCAAGGCACTGAGAGCCCACCGTATGTCAGTTGGTTGGGGTTTTATCTGGTATTTGACTGTGTTAAAGCTACATTTGCTATTCATGCCCAAGAAAAACCAATTTCTGGTCCTTATCAGGAGACAGGGAGAAAAACACCACTAAGCAGACGGAGATTGGTAGGTGACAGGACCTGATGCCAACACATTACTCTCACTGGAAAGCCATTGCATCCTTTCCTATTGTCCTATCCTGCATCTCCTATTGCTATGACTTTTTTCCTCTGCTTGTCCCTGGGTAGATAACTGTGTTCATTTATGTGGATGCAAGCAGAGTCTGTGTTTTATAAAAGAGGAGAAGTAAGCAGCATCTTGTGCAGTGTGACCCACTGGGTCTGTCAGGGGAAGGTGGTTCCTCGTAAAACAGATAAGGGGACCACAATCTGCTCCCTCCAGCACCATGATAAAGATGGAGCCAGTGAGTCTGCAGACATCTGTAGATACTACCACTAAAGTCACAGCCTGCAGAATGCAGTTCCTGTCCCACATTACACCACCCAGCTCTGCTCTCTGAGCTATAAACATCACACCAGCCTCTCCAAGCTCTCCCTGAGGCTGCTTGTGGCTCTAGTTTTGGCAGCTTTGTCTGCCTTGGCCCTGGCTGCCTGGAATCTACTTCTGCACTTCTTCCCAAAAATTCCTTTTCCAGTTCTGTGCCCAAGCTGACTGTAGGCCTTCAGTATGCCTACAAATAAGATGCTAGGTCTTAACTTGCACTCCATGTGCTCCCAGTAGTGCCAGAAAGCACATAATGAATGTGTCTCCCTTGTTTCTTCCAGACTTAATAAGTAAACAAAGCCATAAATAGTAAGCCAAAAGGATGGGAATGGCAGGCATTTATGGGTTAGTAGGAATTTGTTCATTGAACTGATCGTTGTTCTACTTTGTGACTGTGGTATCTCAGCTTTTTTCTGAGAGCAGGAGCAATGTGTATTTCTTTTCAGATGAAGCAGAGCCAAAACTGGCTCTGTCCACTGACCTGTGGCTGTCACTTTGAAACAGACTCATTGTTTAAATTTATAGCAAAAATGAAAAAGCCTCTTTTTTTTCTTTTATTAAAAAGTAGCTAGTTTGCTTTGTAGGATTTTTTTAAAATCAGTTTCCTGCAAATGGATGCTCTAATCTGTTTGCTAGTATTTTACTTCCTTCTCCATCTGTGTAACAGCCTGTGTATTATAGGCTACATATAACATCTAAAATCACATTCGGGGATCTGTGAGAAACTCAAGTCTTAAGGTAACCCTGCCATGGTGCTGTTAATAACACATTGCAAACAAGAAAGTAGTAAGTGGAAATAATGCACTCATTTAGAAGTAATAAATCCTTTGATCTTTCTTTGAAGCAAGGGTATATGCTTAAACTACCAATTCAGGGACAACCAGATGCCCATAAAGAATGGTTCTTTGCTTTGATAGAAAATCGCTGAGGCCTGCCCAGCAGCTCTGGTCTGTAAACAGATTAGTTAAGTGCTCATCAGCTCCGATTTGCATAGGACAGTCTTTGCACACAAACCCTACTTCCAGCCTTAATAAGCTATTCACTTGCAGGAAGGCTACTGGTTTCCTTTTAGTTAGAAATCTCAGTAGAAAATAGCTTTGTGAGAAGAGGCAGGATCCTGATTTGGAAATAGCACTGTTCCTCTGCATGGATGTTAATAGGCAAGTGGTGACTGGCAGTTTGCTGGTGTGCTTGCTGAGCCTCTTTAGTGAACAGCTGTGGGAATTAGAAAAATAGCTCATAGTTGAAAATTTGCAGAACAGTTACTTCTCTCTGCTCATTGGTGGCTTTCAGCTGTGGCTGGATAAAGAGGGTACATGGGAGAGGATTGGGAAGTGGACATTTGTCTCTGTGGGAGAAGGATCCCAGAGCTGAAGTGTTCACTCAAGACAATTTCACTACGCTGTAAAATCCTCATCACCTTTGAATAAAAATAAATGCCTCATGTATGCTTGTTGGTCTGTGTGCAGAGATTGTGTGCAGCCTGCAGATTTGTCACTCACATTTTTCCCTGTTTAAACTTCATTTGATCCCCACAATTACTTTTGTCTGATACAAAGGGAGGTCAATCTCAGCCACAAATGCAGCAGATGGTGAGATTCACCCTAGAGTATAGAAAAGCTACAAGTACCTTCAGTGCCTTTTGCATTTTAAAGTGTGTTACTTCTCAATTGATTTCAGCCTGGCCAGCAGTTTGCTTTTCTTTGAATCAAGAAAGCAGTGAGACTCCAACTTTTTTCTAATGGGGAGACGAATATATCAAAAGTGGGAAGAAAAATGCACAGTATTCCTGAAACCAACTGTAAGCCATTTCAGTGCAAACCTGCTGCAGATGGAAAGGTCTTAAAAATTATAGACTAGATTCTTTATTAATGATCTCACAAATTTTGGGGTGACAAGTCTACAAATAAGGACATGATGTAGATGTGTGTGTTTTAAAACAGAATACTGGCACTAGACACAGGAAAGTAAATTGTCTAGTTCTGCTTTGCCCTAGTAACAGAAAAATGTTATGGATCTGTTTCTTCACTGATTACATTATTTCCGTTTTGTGTCCCCTTTGCCTGGAAAGTAAACTTAGGTTAGTGCCTTTGTGCCTGAAAACACAGGGTGAAGGGCTGGACTGAGGAAACTACTTACCATTTTCACAAGCAAGCTAAATATAGATAAAAATTCTTCCCCGTAGTTTGTTTTTCATCATTTATTTCATCAGCCAGATGCTAGTTTTTCATGTAGAATATGATAAGAACATTACCCAAAGACTTCCTCAAAAAATAAAATCCAAATTATTACAGGGCACTCTGCATTAGCCCATCAACCATATGCCTTTGAAGGCTTGTGTTCAGCCCCTCTGTTTTATAGTGCCAAGATTCAAATATGGGATTGCTAGAGGAAATTAATTACTAGTAAATTTAGAACAAAGGAAAGAACCTGCAATTTCACAGCATGTAAAACACCTTTTGGAATTCTTTGCTCTCTTCTTGGAAACCAGTGTGCCAAATTCTTGGAATTATTTTAAAGGTCTCGGTAAAATAGTTAGCTATCCAAAAGGCATAGTAAAACCTTATGCTTAAGGATATAAATAGCTGGCAGAAAATGATTTTGTCTCTAGCCACTTTAGACCATTCAATATTTGTTGCAAATCACTGCAGGCCTTGTTTTTCTGATGTCCTGAGTGCTGAGTGTGGCTACGGGCAAAGAGCGGAACCTGAAGGGACAAAGTTGTGAGACATCCTCACCCTGCAGATCTACAGCTACTGCCACCTCCCCTTTAACCCCTGTCAGCCACCTGTGTCCAACCAGGGGCAGCAATGGGCTCGGGGACCTGCGTGGCTACACACATCAGGTGTCCCACAAATCCAACAGTACCTGCATTTTTCTGAACTTTCTGAAACTGTCTTCACTTATCTTCAGCCACTTCTTAGGTGCCTCAATCTGCTCATACTGCTTCATGTCTTCTCTCAGGCAGACAAAGAAATGCCTGCAGTTTTAGAGTGTATAAACCCAACCTTTCTGTTGATGCTCTTGCTGCTGGTTCTCTGTTTTCCCTCTCTGACAATTCTCTCCTATTGTTGCCTCCAGATCTGTCTGTAAAATGTGTCTCTCACCTGCCTCCTCCCATAGCCACTCTGTCATGTGGTCTTCTCCTCTTTATTCCATCACATCTGAACATGCATTTCTTTGTCCCAAAACACCGTCCACAAAGATCCATCATTCTCATCCCTAAAGGCAGCATATGAATCTACCCTAGCTCATTTTCCTTTCTTTTTCCTTGTTAAGTAGTGTGGCTTGTCTCCCATGGCTCTCATGCTCCCTTTGAACTGCACCTTACTTCTCTTGTAGCCTTGCAACCTTTAATGCTCACAGAGGTGTTATGCAGGCTGCACAGTTAGTCTGAAGAGTGATTCCCAAATCACTCTTCAAGTCATTAAGGAGGTTGGATTTTATGTCTCCACATTCACTCTTGTTTTCACATCTTGTATCTTATCCTTCTCCCTCAATTGGCTTTTCGACTAAATTAGCATCAAGTGTCCTCTCACCTCTCCTTCAAAAGCAGCTGCATCAATACCATCTCTAAGGCTGTGTCTAAAGCAGTGATGTAGCCCAGAGCAGGAACCTGCTTTACAGCACATTTTGTGACCATACCCATTTCCCATCCTTGTATGCACATTGCAGAGGGATCCCAGAGTACGAGACTGGGTTTTCTTTCAAATGAGGCAAAAGAGCAGGATGGTGCTCAGGTCTGTCTCAGACACTTTGACTTGCTCATGGGCCTTCTGAGTACCAGACCAGACCACAGCTGGTCTGGGAAAAAGCTCCAGATGTAGAACACTTACAGTGTAAGCATTGGCTCCTCAAAAATAACTGTGTAGTTTCCAGATTTTCTCCTACTGTGCTGCTGGGGTAGGCAGATCCTGTACATCCTTTCAGCAGATGTGATTTTTCACTGATGCTGTAAACCTCAGTTTATTATTTTAACATTTGAGAAGTATCTGTGCCTCACCAGATCAATGTAAGTTTGCAAGCCTGAGTCTGTCAGGAGTGTGGGGCTGATCCTTTTTTACTGACATTGATTTTATACCCAAACACATTTATGGGCTTCTGCAGGGATTCTCTTTATGTCATCTAAAGTGAGACCCACATGGAAATGTATCTTCTGTTTGGTGAAATGTTATGTCTGTGACCATATTCTGCATTTTTTAAATGCTCAGTCTGGGAAGTATTCTGATACTGGCCTCAACAATTGTTTTTCTGAGTGGCAACACTCAGCTTTGTATTCTTTTGGAGCTAGCCAGGTTATTATTGTGGAAACAACATACAGTAACTTGATTTTAAAACTGCTGTCTGTGGGATCTCTTTGTTTTTATGACCCTGGATTTTAAAAGTTTTCAAAATACGTTTGCATTCATGAAAAATGTATTTTAACAACATAAAGGCTGACAATCCTGCTAGTTGTAAGGAATTCCTTTGATCATGAGCTACAAAGTCCTTGGTAGCCCTGGTAGTAACACAGGGCTTCCAACACATTACTCTCCACCTTATTTCATTTATTTATTTTATTTGAAAGCTTTTCTTTCCAAAAGCCACAAAGGAAGAATAGGAAGCAGTCGTTAAGGTGACTTCCTTCTCTTTCATGAAGTTGTTAACAGTAATTTACAGTTGCTCAATTATATTAAGATGACTGGGGTATTTCTACATAAAGTAATAAAAATCAGTTTGTAGGCCTTATTAATTTACTACATATCATAAAGCCTAACAAATTATACTGCACTGAAAGAATAGTACAAAAGTATTTACTAAAAAATATATGATATTGAAAGTAGTTCTTTCTGCTTCTTTTGGACTTCCTTACCCCTGTGGGAAAAATTATGATAGTGTTAGGCATGTTCATCAGCTGCACAGTATGGCAAACCTGAGCACTGTTGTGCACTTCTGAAAAAATTTAACAGATGTTTTTGATGCACACATTTTTATTTCCTTCTTGAGTTATGCCACGTGGATGTGATTCTACCTTAAGCAAGTAAAAAACTCTGAGTGCCTCTGAAGTCAATGGAAATTTTACCATCTATTTCAGTGACTTTTTCTCCCATATTAATTTTTGGGGAGCACAATTGAAATTTAAGTGTGGCTCTTCAAGTTTAAAAATGTGCCAGGTATTTTATAAAGATCAAATTGTATCATTTAATCAAATAATTTTGCAGGAAATGGTGTTTATGAAGAGTGAAGCTGACTCCTGATTTATATTAGTGTATGACAGATTCTCTCAAAATGGGGAAAATTGTCTGACTTTAAAGTTAATATCAACAAATTTGTTGATGAAAAGTAGCCAAATATCAGATATCTGGAAGTGGGGGGGTCAGAATTAGAAACATGGCCTATTTAACATTTTCATAGGTCAAGTGGTAAACAAGGTTTACCCAGTGTTGAAAGCTGCAGCCACTGCTATGCTCAATAACTTGTCTGTCATCCCTGTGGCTTCAGGCATGTGAAGAATCACAGAATCCCAGGATGGCTGAGGTTGAAAGGGACCTCTACAGGTCATCTGGTCCAACCTCCCTACTCACCTAGAGCCATCTACAGCAGATTGCCCAGGACCATGTCAGGTGGCTTTTGAATATCTGCAAGGATAGAGACTCCACCTCCTGGGAAACCTGTTATCAGTAAAAATGTTTCCTGATTTCAAGCAGAGCCTCCTGTATTTTAGTTTGTGCCCTTGCCTCTGGTCCTGTCACTGGGCATCAGTGAAAAAAGCCAAGAAGCTCCATCCTCCACCCTCACTTCAGGTACATGTATACATTTATAAGATCCTCACCTGGCCCCATTCCAGGCTGAAGCAGTTTGCTCAGCCTTTCCTAATGGCAGAAGAATGTACTTAGAACTTAACTGTCAATAATTTCATTTTCTATAATTTGATGAAGTACAATGATTTTGCATGTGACAGCCTAAATCTTCCATTGGTTTGGGCTGAAATACTCTCCCTAAATTAAGATAACAAATAGCAAACTGATCATAAACAAATAATGTACAGAAGGAAAATCTGAATTGACTGGATAGCTATTTGCTGTGAAATATTCACTCAGCTCTATAAATAACGTTTTGTTTCTCTCCAGAGGAAGAATTACTTACTTCACCAAACAGGTAAAATAGAAAAAATAACAAGACCCTAATACACTGAATCAAATGAGAAAATAAAAACTGTGATAGATGTGACCTTTGGAGAAGTGTTCAATTTTATTTGTCATTGCTTGGAAATAATGCCATGTACCTTACAGGAGGTAAGAGCCAGGCAGCAGAAATGTCACTGTTTTCTTTTATTATCTTAATGTGGAAGGCAATTTTTTAAATAGATCCAATATACTTTAATAGATTGCTTGTTTTCTTTCATTCATGGGGGGGTTTTATGTGGGATCACAAATGAGTGTATTCCTCCACCCCTTGCTTTATAGCTCATCACTGTCACACATGACATCAGTATTGCTGTAATGTGTGAATGTATCTACAGTTTTTTTCCACAGGATTCCTGGGCCTTTAGTGTGCTGATGAGTTGCTTTTATACTTTGTTTCTTCTGATTTAGATCAAAAGAACTTGCACATGGCCAAGCCCCTTGCAATAGACTTGATCCACTTCCAAAACAGTGCCAGGTGATAAATCTCTTTTTTTATTCCACAGTTAGTTTGCATGTTCAATGTGTAGGCATTTTCCAGACACTACTCCCCCCAAAAATTAAGTCTCTATTTTCATAAAGACCCTCCTCAAAGAGCCCCTGGCTACCTTATGTTCCCCCTTCAGTTACCATCTACCTTTAAGGAGGGAGCATGCTGTGTATTGACATGCAAAACCAAGCTCCAAAGAAGGGCCCTGCTGGGTCTGATAATTTCTCTACCAAGTAGCTTTTAAATTAGAGTTAACCTGAGATTTCAGAGAGCCTGCTCATTTGCACATCAATGCCCTAGCGCTCCTCCTTAGCACTGGTGATGTCCCAGTGTTACTTTTAGGATAAGGTGGCAAGCTTTGATATTTAGAGATATGCGCACATTAGAAAGTTGGATGTGATCCTGGATAAAGTTCCAGGAGTGTTTTGGCCAAATGCACAAGGGCATATGTTAGTGATACAGTAAGAACAACAACCTGGAAAGTCCTCATCACATGAATGCACCATGACAGGCAAAGCTGTGCTTGAGCAGCTGCAGACAGATTACACCAGCAGATGTGTAATTTTACTGCTGGAACATCACCTATTCTGGAGCTCCTGCCAGAGCTGCTACATTGGCCAAGGGCACGTCGCTCCCTGACCCTGCACAGAGAAACCATGCCAGTGGCACCCTGCTGCACAAACATGGTCTTGGTGTGTGGAAAAAAGTCCTGAAGAGCAGAGCTGAGGGAGTGTGAGTCTGCTGGCTTTCAAAAGATGAGGTGAAGAGCAGACCTGTTATAACACGTTTAAGACTGGCAGTCCTGTAGTGGCACAGAGATGCAAACTCCAGCTCCCCTCCAGCTTTTGACATTGAAGCCTGAAAAATTCAAGTGAGAGAATTGAAAGTGCTGTTTGCTGAGAGTGACAGTAATTTATCGTCAAACATTTCACAAGAAAAAGTTGACAAATTCATCCTTGGGAATGCTAGCTCAGTCACCCAGCCAGGGTTTCACAGTCAGGATCACTGCAGGCTGCATGACAGCACCTTTGGATCTTTGTCTTCTTCTTTGCATTCAGTATTAAACAGAGGCTCTGGCCTTGTTAAGATGCAGTAATTACTGTTCAATACATTTGTCCTTTAGGATTTGGGGTGGATTTTCAGCTTTTATACTAATGATTTGTGGTACTAACAGCCAGTGATAGCTAAATGTGGGATACAAGTATATTTCTGATGGATTTTGGCACTTACTGCTCTGTCATAGCAATAGAAATTATTTCTGGGTATATCTTCTTAATGATACCAAGAACTGAAGTTCTTAGTGACACTAATTATGTTCGCAGCTGTGTCTCCAGTTTTTTCCCGCTCCCTGGTCAGACTTAGGAGTGCTGATAGAACTGCTTGGAGAAGAGATCCATAAAAGTTTGAAGCTTGCACCTTGTGAAAATAAACGCTGTAATGTATTTCCTATGTTAATGTCTGCTCATATAATTGAAGTGAAACAATTCCTATGAAATAGTTCTCTTTGAAGAGGGTAGGAATTGAAGAGTACCAGGTCAGGTGCACTAGGCAGCTCTGCCTCCTGTCATACACAGGAATAAGTGATGGATGTGGACAGAAGCATATGACAAGAAAAGCAAGCCAGGAAATTACTCCAGTCTCCTCTCCTACTCTCTTACTGTTTTGTACACATTTTCCAGATTTCTGCTGGCCTAATCCAGTGAGTGGAGGGCGCTCAGCACTTCTCCCAACCTGCTTTGCCTGGCTTAATGACAGAGGTATATTAATCTAGTCAAGTCCCTGGCATTTTACCTGAAAGTTGCAGAGGAAGGTGAGCCTTACAGGCAACACTGGGTTAAGATGGGCTTCTCTTGGATCAAAAGCCCAAAAGAAGTGCTAATGTAAGTTGTGAAGGAGTGTAACATGAGTATGACTATTTCAGTGTTTGTTATCAGGGAAACTGTTCTTAATGCCACTTGTGTTACATGTACAGCAATAATGTCTTCAGACTCTGGAAATGTTACATTTCCTTTTAAAAGCCCAGGGGTGTAACTTAGGCACACAATCAATGCTTGTACTCTACTGGTCTCGATTTCCAGACTGTTTCCAACATTTAAAAGGCTCCTTCATTCATTTTTCTCCTATACCTACTAAGCAAGGAGTAACCAACATCTGAGGGGAGAAAATGTTAACAAATTCCACTGGTGGCCCCCTTTTGTCAGTTCTAGGACTGTGATTGCTGGATAACATTACAGTAAATTAACCCTTTAAAGACAAACAAAAAAAATCCCAAGAAAAAACCCAAAGGTTCTGAAGTTCAAATAATATACTGCTATTGCCAAAGCATTATGGAATTGAAATGAGTACTGTTGCCAGTAAAAAGCCTTGTGCTCAGTCAGGAACCGTTCCTAACAACCCGACAGACGTCCCTTGAGTGGAAATGTGTGTTACATTGTTTTCCTGTTTTATTTAGAGAGGAGGTATTAGGGAACACCTTCAGAGCAAGTAAAAAAGATTAGTTGTGGGATAGGTAGAAGGCTGTTCTCTCACTGGGATCTTCAAAAAGCAAAGATTTGTAAAGCTTTCAAGATGACTGGGGACAGGATTGACTTCTTGTTAAATCAGATAGGGACCTAATTAGAGATTTATGAAAGCAACAAAGCACCCTGCAGCAGGCAGTTTCCCTGCTGGGAGAAAACTCACTGAAACATGAGGGTAAGGCTAATAGCAGCTACTAAGAAGGAAAAAAAAATCCCAACTCCCTTTTAACTGTTTTAAACCCTCAAGCAATTGGACTTTGCTTGTCAGGGTTGAGAGGAGATAGCCTACCTTGTCTGATATGAAGACAAGCGACTCAAATCTGTTGCCAAGGGCCACAGGGAAGGGTTGAAAAAAAGACTACGGTGGTCAGCAGATGAGCTGATATCTCCCGTCCAAGTAGAGGGGTGAATTAGCCTTACAGTTGCTAAACTCAGGATAACAAGTCTAAAAGCCTTTAAAAAAAGCCTAAAGCTTTGCTTCTTCATTGGGAAAATAACCTTTGAATGGATCTCTGGAGCAACAGAAAGAGATCAAGGAAAATGTGTCAATTTGGGATAATAAAGGAAGCAGAAGGGCCATAAACAGAGCAGATATGCATCCCTAGGCAGCATCCACCTTTTTTCCTTTTAGCAATTGACAGTGGCCCTCAAGGTGTTGTTACACATGATGGGTTGTCAGACTTGATACTGCATTTCTTCTTATTGCCATTTGCATAATATATGACCCTTCGCTTTTGTGTAGATGAAACAATCTTGTGATAGAAATGTCAACACATGGGGGAAAATTATCCACATTCCATCTGTTTTGGTGCATTCATTTTTTCTGAATGCATTTTTGCAAATGAAATACAAAGACTGACCCGAAATTTTAATTTTGGGTTTCCTTTTTCTATTGCAACCAATAGAAGCTGAAGTCTAAAAACTAAGAAAGCTTCAGGGCTGAATAACCTGAATAACTTCACTTACAGAAACATTCAGTCATAGGAAAAGGCATTCATAGCTCAGAAACAACATTTCTGTGGTTCAGCCCGAATTAGTCTGGCCAGGGTGGCCCTTCTTTTGCACTTTCTAAATGAGTGAAAAAAATGCTTGTCATTGAATGGGTAAAATTATGATTATTTTAATGCATTGCAGTGCCAGAAATAATGTCCTGAANACCTCTCAGTATGATAAACTCACTTATTTAGCACTGAAGAGGTGACAAAGGTCATGCCTGTGTATGATACCATTCTAGATGAAAACAAAACTTCCACTATTTTCCCTAATAAATGTTGAATGCTTTAGTAACGCTTGCATGCTTAAATAACATATGCAGGCTCTGCTAGTTTAATTTTCATAAACTTGATTGATTCAAATGTTGATTTTACTACCACAGCTTTTATATCCCTGTCTAATCAAACTACATGTTTATTATTTCAATTTTACATATTTTAGTAATTGGGTTGTGTACCTTAATAGTACAGTAAAGTTTTGCATAGTTTACTAAGGAAAAAGCTGACTTGATGCCCTTTCTCCTGTTTTAGTGCTGTATTTTTAATTTTTCTCGATCAAGCTAAGCTCTTAAGAAATTACTTTACAGGATAAGTGTATGACAAGTTGAAGGGAATTAAATGAGACTCAATTGACTCAATTCATTAGCTCTTGCATTCCAGCATTACTGCTGCTTATCACTTGAGATTCCTGCTCTGCAGCTGCCTCAGCCTGGTACAGTGTTCATGGCTTTCCAGGTTCCAATTCCTCCGATTCCAATTCCAATTTCCAGGACCCAATTCCTGTATTGTTCTTATGGCCCTCTACTTGGAAGAGGAAAATGGCTGACTCTCAAATACTTGGAACAAATACTTGGTTTTGTCTGCTGCTTTTCCATCATAGATACAATCCACACAAAAAAAAATTCATTCTTTATTTCTCGAAATTTCACTTTTCAGACTAAATATTCAAATAACTGTTGCAATGTGAAGTGCCAAATTCAAGACTTCCTGTGAAAACTAGAGGTCTGTCTACCTGAACATATAAAAAATGAGGCTTCCCAACTTGATAGTTAGCCTTGCTAAAGCCTCCAGCTTTAGCTGTTGCAAGTCTTGTCCTTTGAAACATATTTTGGTTTTGTTTGCTGGTCTCGTCATCTGCCCTTATAACAAATTTTTTTCACTTTCTGCTCCTGCATTATTTGTCTTGCATACATATATGCCATCCAAATATTTCAAGGAATGCTTTTCATCTCTGCATATTTTTAAAAGATTGGTAACTGGAAAAGTTAAGGTCCTGAGTCTGAGTTTTAGCACAGTGCAAAAAGTTTTTTTAGATAATTTGTTATCAAAATATTCAGGTCAATTCAGGAATTTATTTTTGCTGATGCACTCCATTAAAAAATAGACAGCCTCTGTGAATTGCCAATGTTATTGAATGAGCCTTGGATTTCTGGGGAGAGGGATAACTCAGGTATCATTTGAAAATGTTTGTTCATGTTTTATATTACCAGAGGGGCTGTTACACTTATTTTTAAAGTAGATTATGTGATCAATACATGAATTAATGTAATTTATTGATTGAGCTTTATGTGTTAATAGCTTGACTTCTATGCCTCAGTGGTATTATGTTTTAAGCAAGTCCCTTTATGTGTGTTTTATAAACAGGATGATAACTTAAAGTAGAGGTGACAGGTGGATTGTATGTTGCAAGAAGAAAGTGTAGGTTGGTGGCAAGTATCTTTTTTCTGATATTCGTCTCCCCTTTGTCACCCTTTTGTGCACTTTCCAGCACAGGCATATTGCATCTCACAGGTTGGAGTGGGTTTGTGGTTGACAAGGGCTTCAGCAGAAGGGCTCTGAGGAAGGTGTTGGTGCTGCTGTGAGTGGCAGCTGTGATTTAGGGGATGGCAGTCTCTCTGTGGAGTTAGAATTGAACTGCCAGCTCAATCTGGAGTTTAGGACACTGGTGGAGCTGCTGGGTTTTGGGTGAAACTTAAAACCAAGGTTTTGCTTGTTTATTTGTTTGTTTGTTGTTCTTAAGGACTTCTGGTGAACATCCTCTGCTAAGCTGTTGTATGGTAGTGCATTAAGAGTTGTTTTTCAGAAGTGGATTGAGAGATTATTTTGTCTGGTTTCCTAAGCACTTAAGAATTTGGCAGATAAAAAATACCATATAAATGCAAGTTACTATAACAATATTAAAATGAAAACACTCTCTTCTTGACTTTACAATCAGGAGCACATCAACAATAAAAGGGAAAAAAAAGGTGGCTCAAGGCTTCTTTAGTACTTCAATTCAGAAGTCAACCAGATGTGGGTCAAGATCACCTTTAAGTCAAGGTTTGGGCTTCAAGTTAAAGGCTGAACCTTGTCTAAGATTCAGATTCTGGCTTAGTGGCAATGAAATTCCATGAAAATGTCCAGTGAGATTTCATCTCAACACTGAAAATTTCATTAAATCATCGGTTTTCCTGAGGTTCTCATATTTTTCTTCATTTTGAAATATATTTCTTCTCCCTAGCTTGTGAAAGACAAGGGAGCAGAGGGCTTGGATTTAAATTTTACAATATGACCTAGTGCTAAGCCCTGGCCAGCAGGGATTCATGCCTGGTAGTCTCTCTGGAGCTTGGTTTTAATGCCAGACATTGAAATAGGTTTGGAAGGGGAGAGAGAGGACACGCATGTACAACACCCTGTAGCTTTACTGATCCGTATTTAGCATAACTCTGCAAGTCTTCACTGGTCATTTTTAAGACTCACTTGGTAAGCAAAAGTGTGTAGCTACTTATGCAGCACTTCGACTTAGACCTAAGCTATCCATGCATCATTTACAATTGCTCACAGTTAGCACTTTAAGAATGCAGGGAAACACATGCCTTTAACCCATCACTTTCTAGCTCTGGGATAATCCATTTTGCTGAGTACTTTACTTATCTTTGCACAGGTCAGCACTTTTCTGTCACACAGGCTGGTGGTACTTGTCTGGGCAATATAGTAATTGATCAATACTCTCTGTAATCATGGCAGGAACCACTCTGCATTCCTCAAGTCTTGTCTTTGCCTCATCTCTTCCATTTGCTGTAGGATCTGTCTGGGGACAGAATGGAAGTATTTTCTAGCTGGCAATTGTAAACAGGGCTCTGTCCAGGTGGGCATGTCAAAGGAAATTCCCCTCCAGAGATTAAAGTGGTGGAAAAAGCTAATTTGGGGATAACTCAGACAGCTGTATCACAGTTTGTGATACATAGATTCGTGATAAGCAACTGCTGGCAGAAATACTTAACTATTTGAAAACACAGTTGACTAGTAATCATGAGCTATGGGGATCAGCTCAGGAAGAAATGCCGTCCAACCAAATGATGTGGCATAGCATCAGAAATCTTGTACAAATAAATGATGATGAGGCCATCAGTTTTACTCACTTAAATAGAGAGACGGGTGTCTGAGAAACAAGAATTCTGTTCTGGAAAAAAAAATGTCAGTGTTTGTCATTTGCTTTTGTCTTGCAATGCAATGAGGCCTCAAGTTCAACCAGTTTTAACAGAAGGAAAAAAATCCAGCTCAGATAATCCAGCATTTTAACAGCTGAGACAAACCCAGGAAATGTGGTTGTTTGGGAATTTGATCCTGTGTGTTCCTTTGTAAAATTTATGGAAATTACATCTTCTCATAAAAGATTCCAATGGATGGATCTCCATTTTTCCATTAGAAATGTTTTAAAACATTCTTTACTTCTGTTTTTATGAGTAGGTGAGGAGATGCAAAGGAATGGTACTGTTTGAACAGTAGGACAATGTTCAGTAGGAAAAGCTGTCAGACCCAAAATTATATAGCTCATTAAACATGCAACCTAATGTGGCCTGCTGCCAAAATCATGAACCCTGTGAAGACAGTAAAAAATCTTCCTCAAAATTGCATTCAAGTTCTTGGTAGAGTGCTAAATAACTTCAATTTCTGTTGAAAGCTACAACTTTGAACATTGCCTCCTATATATAATGGGTGTAAATGCAGATTTGCATGACTTTTTCTGTGTGTCTGGAGACAAGCACAGTATTTGGGCTGAGAAAATCACAAGACTGCAACCAAGAACATCAAAATATATGCATACACTTTAAGTTGTTCCAGCAAAGGAAACTCACTTTCATTGAAGTACTGTAAGTTGATCTAAGTGAGTTTTCTGATGTAATGAACTTTATCGCTTTGATCCCCATGAAGAATCCATCTGAGTCAGAGCCAGAAAAACATGTAAATCTGACACTACAATAGGAACATTTGTTTAAAATGAGTAACACATCTTGATAGGGGTTTTTTGATAGCTGAAACAAACTTTATGCAATACAGTTTTGAAAGCTTGTTGAAAAATGAATGGATAAAACATGTTTCAGCTCAAGAGTCAGCTATACAGTCAGATTGCTTCTTTTGCTTTGATTCAGTGTAATAAAAAGCTAAATCCTCTGAAGAGTCATTGTACCAAACTGACTCGGTCTGTTATGGTGGAGCACATATTACTGTAATGAACCAGTTTCACACAGATAATTGTCATGGCAATGGTAACCAAAGCAGAGACACAGATGCACGTTGTGTTCTGCCAGTCCTGCCAATGGTTATTTGAAAGTCTGAAATCAGAGAGATGAGCCTGTGTGCATTAGGTTGCTGCACAGGGTTTTCTGGTTTCCTACCAGGGTTTATGCAAACAATTAAAAACATATATTATCAAATAAAGCTTATGCTGCTTCTTTCCATCTAGACCTTCTCTGAATATAGAAAAAAGAAGGCCCTGGCAACTGCAGATTTTGGGAGTAAAATCTGAGAGTCAGGAGTATGTTTAGCACATTTATTTCAGAATATTTAAATGTCCATCAGCTTACCAGAGTTCTTTACAAAAATACAAAATTCAAAGCTTAATACTCTCATAATGGTCATCAGAACTCTCAAGGAGAGACATCTGCAGACAGAGCCCCTGCAGACTGTCAGCTGATATATTATCAATTAGCCAGCAGACTGGCCAAACACATCTGTGCTATGTTTTGCCTGAAGATTGCTGAATCACATTGCCTGGTACTCTAAAACAATGATGACTAAGTGTATTAGAAAGGGCAAGATGATGACCAAGCAAATATAGAGAAAAATCTGCTCCCTATTGTGGAAAAGACCTGTTTTCAAACCCTTGTGTACACAGTTGTGTTTATAACCTTTTCTGTATGGCTCACATTGAACTTACCATGCAGTGAATACAGGTAGCCCTTGAGCAACACCACCAAACTGCTGCAGTATCACTTCTTACATGGGAGCAATTTGGAGAAACCTAATTTGTAAATACATTATAGAAGATAAAGAATGAAGATACTATGATTTCTGGAATAATCTGTGTTAATAATTTCTGAAATAACTCATTGAACTGAGCTAGCTCCGTAGCTCACTTCTAATAAAAGTATGAGACTTGAATGAAAATGATTGGAAGGAAAATGTAAAAACTTAAATTAGAAACACTCATTTTTCGAAGATGCTGTGAGCAAAACGTCAGCAACAAAATTCTGAGTGATTTTTTTGGCTCAATGGTATATCAACCTTGCTACATGCCATAATTTATGATTTCTTTTAGGGACTGTAACACTGGCATTGCAAGAAACATCAGCTGAGGTGAGTGGCTGGCTGACAAACCAATTTAAGATGATGGTAAGCACAGCAATGATGAGAGGATGTGCAGGGGTGAGATTTCCCCACATCTTAACTCCAGAAATGCTGATTAATGAATTCAGTGTAAGCCTCTTGCTTTTGGATGAAATAAAGTATGAGCAGATGAGTAACAGAAGAGGGCAGTGAGGGAAGACAGTAAAGAGACTAATCTTTCCCAGCTGAGATGGGAAGGCTTTGTGGAAGGATTAACTTCAGGCCAAAAATATTATGAATAATAGAGATTATTTATGTAAAGAGAACATTAGTTTTAAGTCCATAGGGAGGATTTCTAATAATAACACAGAAAGAAATCTAACAGACAGCATCCTAATTTTTTTTTCATCCATAGGATCAAAACCATCAATTAGTATGGGCAAGAAGCTGATGAAGATAACATTTCATAATATGAATTTACTTCTTGATCCAAAGTGAAAACAGAACTCTGAAAAAATATGTTTTACTGTTTCTTCTCTCTCTTATATATGGAATATAACCTGCTAGCTGTGATCCTGTCCCTTTGGTGCTTGAGGAATTCAGATTTTTCAAGTCTTTGATCTGCACCATAACCACTGGGCCTTCTACAGAAGGGAGCACGTGGGGGGAGACATGGAAAGTCCCCCAACAGTGTGGGACTGTGGGAACATCACTTGGCACTGATTTTTGCAGAACCTGTTTGCTGCAGATGGTGCTGAGACATTTTACTGGCACTGCCTCTTGGAGTGTGCATGCACATGTGCACACCTCGTGTGTATGCACGTACACTTGGGGATCTCATTTGCAAATGTAATCAAGCTGACCATGGATCCCTCCTTCTCCTTACATTACTTTTTTGACCTGAGTGACAGTGGTGCCCTCCATCATCTTTTTGAAGGCTTTCGGAGCAGAAAGGTGAACATCTTGGGTTGCCACAACCGAAGTGACCGGGAGCATTCACAGATGCAGAATGTTTCCCACCTGGCTCAGCTTGCTGCTGGAAGTTGAGATGCCAATAGGTTTAGATGAGAGTTTCAAGGATCATATTCATGGACTTGAATGCTGGTGTGCTGCCAAGTCCCTTTGGGGGCTGTAAAAGGACATGCAGCTCCTTTGGTTGTGCTGACCCTGGCAGGCAGAGCAGGGCAGCAGGGAAAGGCCAGCGGTTGTCCGTGCTCTGTAATTCCTGCACGCTCCCAAGCACAGGGATTGCTGTGCTGATTGCCCTTCTTCCAAACAACACACAGACACACTTCAGGGGAGAGCATGTGCCAGGGTCCATTCCCATCAGGTAATTGCAACTCAAACCCCCAGAGTCTGGGGGGTGGGGAAGGGAAAGAAGAGACTGTGGTATGTAGAGCTGAGCCATGCTGTGCAGCCTGGCCTCGGGGCCAGAACATGGTCCCTGGTTATTTTACTCACTAGACATTTCCTATGTGTCTCAATTCTCTGTCTATCCAAGAGCAAGAGAAGAACTTCCCCCCTTCACAAAAAATAAGTGCCTTTTTAATGTGCTACGGGAATAGGTGCTATTTTAAGTATTCCCCAGAGATTAAGCCAATATTTTTTCAGTCTGCTGGGAGAGTGGATCCATGGTAAGAAATCTTTGTCTTGCAATCCAGATTCCATCTGAGTTTCAATCTGCAGAGATCTCCAAGTATGTAGATGTTTGAATTTGCTGTTCAAGTCTGGCCCACTCTTGATAGCATTTGTGCAAAGCTGAAACTTGAAATTGAACCGGACCGGAAGGCGAGACGGGTTCAACTTCATTGCTCTGCCTGTTGGGCTGCTTCCTCTCTGGGCAATGTAAAAAAAAAAAGTGAACTGTATTATTTTTCCTTTTCCATGGCCAGGGCCAAAGAATGCAGGAAAATTCGCCAAGAGTAGAAAAAAAATTGAGTTCTGCTATAGCTTCAGGGGTCCAGGATACTTGCCTTTCTCATCAGAGAGAGAGCAACCAGACTGATATACTATTTTCCATCAATCAAGTCAGCAAAGCCAGGCAGAGCACTTCCTTTGACATCAATGCAGTGGTGACAGTTGTAGAGTTAATGCATTCCTTCTTAATGGAATACCATAAATCTAGGTTCAATGCTGCCAAAATAATGGCTGCAGTTCTCACTGGTGAAGTCAGCTCTCTCGCTGCATTCCCATGGGCCTAAAACAGTTTGGATATAGAACTAATAGTATTATTTACTGGTATTAATAAGAATTTCTAGGGCAGTTTACAAGGATGGTTTACCTGTTCAAAGTGATCCTATTGCCTCTTGGTTGAGCACACCTCTGCCTTTTAATAATGGCATCATATTTCACAGCTTCAGAAGAATTATATTTCTTGTTTGAAAACACAGGACAGAATCAGAAAGGAACAATTTATGTTTATTTCCAGGAAGATGTTTGGATTGTGTCAGAGACTACCTAAAGTTAACACAGGTTCCTCAGGTTTAGTGTCTTATTTCTAAGGAAATATGTAAGACAGAATTCAAATATGACAGTAGGGTATAGTGCTGATACAGGAGGGAAAGGTTCATTGATTAATTCACTTGCTGTATTATATTTGGGCACCAATGAGGGAAAACCCCCAGGTATACCTACTCAGGAACTAATCAGATGAGAGTTAGAGATACATTGGAGGTTCAAACGAAAGTCAGAAGAGCTCCTCGCAATCTCAGGGAGCAGCTTTGCCAGTGGGTTGTGTAAGCAAGTGGCAAACAGAAGGAGGAAAAATGGATGCATGGTCTGCATCCCAGGGAAAAGCCCTGACACCACAGGCAGCAGAGCAGCTACTGAGCATTTCCCTCACAGTATCTTGATCCTCTTTCTCCTCTCCCACAAGAATTTACTCAGCCCCCAAGGGGATGTTATTTGGGATTGTATAACTTGCTGGAGTTAAACAGCTTTATAGCACTATTCAGGCACAAGGCTTTACCTCTCACTTACAAGTTTATTTCACTCTGCAGGGATCATAAAGCAACTTTCAAATTACCAGCCAGTACTGCTGGGGCACAGAAGAAACCATTGTGGTGCAACGTCCACATGAGCATAGGATGTAAGTGGAGCAATGCTTTTAACCCCTCTCTGCGTGGGAATCTGGAAACAGATGGTAAATGCCCAAAGGATAGGAGGTGCCGAGGGGGAGGGAAGGAGGTGGACCTTGAGCATTTTGGTTCAGGTAGTCTGTATCTTGGTTCAGTGCACTTCCAAAGAGCAAGCATATCACCAGAGCTTCCTCAGAGGGCCCCCAGTGAAAGGAACAACAACATCCCTGCCTTCCTACCCTCTGGAGGGGACCTCACCAACACACAGGTGGTGACAAGAGCAATGCCCTAACGCCACCCACCATCTAAAGGAAGTGAAAATTATTGCCCATATTTAACAGCAGTCTTTGGTGTTTGAGTTAAGCACCCACAAGTAATCATACAAAATCTCAGCTTTGGTTGTTCTTGCAGACCTAGACACTCACTTACAAAGCAAATGTGCAGGATGCAAATAAAACATAAGCAGAAGGTAGCCTAGGGGGTCCAAGCCCTGAAGGCATATAACATGTTGATTCAGTTTTTGGAAGGGATTTCTTGTTTATTAAACCAACCACTTGAAATTAATTGGAAAGTAAAGTCTTGGTCTTGGCACATTTAAATCATAAATATTCAACTTCCATTTAGCTCCTAAATAAAGCCAACAGGGAAGGTCAGACTTGGAGAGGGATAACAGGACTTGCATGCTCTGAGTTGGGTGGAAGCTGCTGGTGCTAGCTCAGCTCACAGGACACAGTGGAGGAGGAGTGAGGCTGGCTCCAGTTGCAGACACTTTGGTCTGGGTATGCAGAGGTTGGCCTTTGGTCCAGACCTATGAAGACATAACAGCAAAGAAGCAACCCACACAAGGCTGCTCATGGTGCTGTGCTGATGTGTGTTTGACTTCTGGGCCAGACAGGCTTGCATCTGTCCAACTCAGTGCATGGGCTCATGCAGCCAGGCATGCACTAAATCTGATCCCAGGGCCATTCCCTGACAGAACCACAAAATAAACACATGCGCATTCGCTGCTTTCCAGAGTACACCGGATGTTAATGAGCAGAATCATTTGTAGTGGCTTGATTACTGCCTTTTTTTATTTTAGCTCATGGTGAATGTATGAAGGCATTTCTGATCATAACTGTGCCAATAACCTATTGTCACGTCAGTTATTGCTAACTGCACTTACTCAAACAAAATATTGATGGAGTTCTTTTTTATTGCACGGAAAAAAAGCGAGTGGGCATGCTTTCAAGAATCACAGTCAGAGTACAGTATGTCTGCATTTAATTATGGGGTTGGAGCAATTAACACTTGGGCTCTGCTTTGTTCTGTATTCCATGGCTGGTTGTTGAGAAAATACAATTCTCAAAAGCTTGCCATTTATAATGTATTTAGCCTATTTTTAGTTAGCGTGAAGGGGTTTACCTACAATTGCTTAGGGCTGTGAAGGTTGGGCTAAGACTCAGGAGACCCTGATTCAATCCAAAGTGTTCTTTGTGACAGTGGAAAAGTCTTATTTGTGCTGATATCTTACTGGCCTGCTGGAGAATTATTCCTTGCTGTAAGGCAGGAATTCCATTAGCTGTAAAGTGCTCAAAATCTGGGCTACTTAAAAAACATCGGTGTTTTCTCAGGTTTTATTATTCATGTATGTCACTAATAACAATTTATACCGGACTTATTCACTGATAACTAGAGACCCTTAAACCAAAACATTACACAATGTGCAACATATATAGCTTTGCCTCTTTTTCATGAATTCTCTTAAACATCTAAGTCTAACCTAATTCAAAATTATATATCTCAAGTATATATCTTAGATTAAAACATATGTTTCAGACCCACTGAAAAAGTTATGATACTAAAGACCTCCTTTTTATTATTTCCCTCACAACTTCACCTTGCAACACTTTCTTAATTGCAAAACAATTTTGGCTTGAACTTGTGTATCTCAGTCTGCTGTACTGTGACCTAAAGAACAGTACATACACATGCAGAAATTAACTGGTCCCTTAGGAGTACTCTTGTGCTGGAGAGTGAAGGAGGAGAAGGCAGATTTGCAAATAGCTATATTTTCTTTCACCAACTTAATTGCTTCTGTTTGGAACTTTTAAAATCTCACCTTACCATGCAGTCATTTTCAAAGTGAGCACAGCATGACTGACCCCCCAAAAAAAAATCTGTTTGCTTTTTTATTATAATTTTGGTTGTGATATTTTATTAGTGGAGGCTGCAACACCTCAGAGGAGTAACAGTCGGCTGGTTGTGGCACTTCTGGCATTTCCTAGATTATACTCTGATTAACTCTGCTATATTAATAAAGACCTTTTAATGTGCTTTTGTGAGAGTAATTTCCTAGAGATTTCAGGAAAGCATAGGGAAAAACAAACTGCATCACACAGCATCACACTGACACTTCTCTGACTCATCGGAGTTGGACCTTTGGATCTCTAGTAGGTCAATTAATCAACTAATCAATAATAATATTAAGCCATCGTCATTCTTGAAGATTAGTACTAGAAATATTTACCAGTTTTCATAATTATTTGCTGACAGAGGAACAGTGAAGCTCAGGTTGGGGTTTTTGTCATTTATCGCTCTGAAAGTATCTTCCCATTTTCAAGTGCCTTTGCACTTTGCATCTTCCCATTCTCAAGCCTTTGCTAGACCACTGGAAATGAATGCCTTTTGTGGAAAAATGTCCATTTTAACAGCCCTCCAGTATTATTTTTCTTTCTCTAATCCTTGATATTTCAGTTCCAAATAAAGGTTAAATTATGATAATGGTGGTACAAAACAGGTTAGTACAGTCAAAAGAGACTCCTTTTTTTTGCAGCCATGCTCACAGCATTTCTTATCCAGCAGAGTGCATAAACTGCACACAGATTCCCACATGCACACAACCCTTTGCACAGTCCTTTGATCTTTGACAGGAATTTTCAGACACCCTTTGGAATGGGAGACACTCTTGTAGTCTGTTACACTTGTGCGTATATTTTTGGTTTGGAGTAAACTATCTAGTTAGAGGATGTTTTCTTATTCTTAAAACGACATGAAGTCCTCAGATGGAGACGAAAGTACACCACTGTAGCTTTGTACTTGTGGGAATATTAGCCATTTATAATTGTCTGGAATAAAATAAAAATGGAAATACTGAGAACATGATGCATAGTAGACAATCATAGACCTGTAAGACATGTATTACTCATGAACACAGGATCAAACAGCTGCTTTTCCTGCCTTTTACAACATAAAATTAACTGTATTTATTGCACTAGCATCTCACTTGATACTTGATCCCCACCCCTGTCTGTAATTTCTTCTGTTGAAATTCAAGGGCTGGTCAGGGCATTTTGTCCTATAATATCTTGCCATTCTTTTATCGTCTCAGGGGGTCTAACTCTCCAGAAATTCCTACTTTTCTCCATGCCTATCTTCCAGCTGATAATATGGTTTTTGTCTAGCTCTCTAAAACAGACTTTTACTCCCAGCACAGGAGTCATGAGACCCTGCTCAAGTTAAGGATTGCAGCATCACGAACCAGAGTTTCAAATTTTTACCTGATTATTTTCATGGGCTCCCCAGAGCTTCCATGCACTGGAGCTGACCACAGCTGACTCCTCTTGGACCCAAAAGGGACAGAGCTAAAAGGGAGCAGAGAAACAAACCTCTGTTGCCTTCTCTGATTACAGCTGCAGAATGATTTTGAGAAATCGCTATTGAGAAATACATCAACATATTGTTGATGCCTTTGCCTTAGTGAGTGATGATCTAATTTCTGTTCAATTGACCAGCAGCCAATTCACGTTTGGATCAAAGTTTGAAACATAGCTTGTTTCTTGTTAGGGTGAGCTGGTCTTTATAAATGTGAATCATAACACCCCTTAGTAAGGGATTAATCCTGGAAGATGAGGAACACTCTGTGAAGGAGGGCAGGGGCTCAGTGTACCACCTGCCTTGTTCTTCATGTTACCAAGTCACACCATTTCTCTGAATCTGATCTGCCAAATTATTCATTAAGCCCTATCCTGTAAATACAGACATTCATACAGATAATTATGTTGTACTGCTCACTGAGGAAGGAAAAATTATTTACACTCAATGATCCTCATTCACACCTGCATTATGGAAGACTTAGGTCAAGCTAAACCCATTGCTAACTCAAAACTGTGGGAAATGGTCTTTCAATGATTTGTCTATTTTATTCTGACTTCTGTCACAGATCACCAGAATAAACCAAATGCATTGGCCAGTCACAAATAGATCTATCCTACTTTTTTCTAAGAATAAAAAGCTGCTTTAATTTAATCAATAGTAGCAGTTGCATGACACAAATGAGAAGATTACTGGAATTAGTTAAGATAATAAAAATACTCTGTGTCCCTCATTAAATGTCTTAACAAGAATAACTAAAATTGAAAGGAACATTTAAAAGATCAGGGTCAACATCTGTTTAATTTTTTAGCTATTTTAATTCTAGTTCATGATTATTTTAGAAGCTATCCTAAAAAGTCAAAGGAGAAAGAGCAATGGGAAGAAGACAGAGTTCTTCAGGGGACAATTCATCAGTCAATTCAACATATGGTGTATGAGAAAAAAAGCAAATAGAACAGAATTCTGTTAGTCATAAGCTAATAATAAAGTCTCTAGCCACTGTCCAGGGTAGGGTCAGGCCTTCAGCACTTTGAATTTCTGACTGGTGACATGTTGCAAGAAATCCAGCGCCCATGAAGAACAGGGTGCTGTCTCTGGTGAAAGTGGCACTGACAAGAGCCATCCACAGTATCCCAAAAGTTCCCATTTTGTCACTCAGTGTCCCCAGGTTCACAGCACCTTAGTTCAGCATGTAGCTAAGGGACTTCCATGACAAAGAATAGCTGATGAAGCCCTTGTGCAGTCAACAGAGGCATAGATGGGGAACCTTTCATAGGATCAGTAATTTTTCTTGCAGACTAAGAACAGCTTGCTTTTTTTACCCCATAACCAGTCCAAGGTCATTTGGCTTACATCAGTGCACAGTAAAAAAGCATTAAGAGACATCACATGACCTCTTCCTTATGGCCAGACCAAAAAGAAGGTAAACTCTTCTGCCTTCTCCTTAGTTTAGATGTTGCCTGGGGCCTGAGATCTCTGAATTCAAAGATGAAAAATGGAGCACATTAAAAAGGATGAGTTCCTTCTCACCTTTCTCTCTGAGGACTTCTCAGGCTTTTCTTCCCTACATAAAGTAGAGCAATCCCTTTTGCATTACAAACTTTGCAAATAAAAACCAAAATCAGACAATAAAAGCATGCTTTCCCCTGATGCTCTGTTTTCTCTTTTCTTTCCCTCTCTCTGGCCCCACCTGTACTAACACAGTCACACTTTCAGTAGCCCTTACTGCCAGCAATGCAAGCTTTCAGATTTTATTAAGAAGGCTGAATCAGGAGTTTATAATAGTCCTTTTATACTTTTAATGTTGCCCATTTTACTGCTGCTTTAACATTCACTGCCCAGACCTGGCTTGTATTCCATGTTCCCAGATCTGAACAACAGAACACCCCTATTAATTTAACCATGTCCTTTCTATTCCTACATTTCTTAAGTAGTACAGCTGTGATTTGTCTTAATTTCCCTAAGGTCCTTAAACATCTTTCACATCCATACCTGCAGTCACTGCCTAGGTAAAAAGTCAAAGGGGAGTCTACAGTTCCCTGTGCCTTTGAGAAATCTGCAGTCATACATTGACTTTGCATTGTCAGTTGGGAAAATATGTCCTGTAGAAAAGGGTAGAATAGCTATTGGGTGCACTTAATGCTTTGACAAGCCCAAAACAAGGCTCACCCAATTATACTGGTGCTTGAAGGAGGGCCATGGCTTTTCATACTTAACTCTCACCAAAGAACAGAGTTTGACTGTTTTCCTTCCTGATTTTGGTGTCTGATTTCAAACTGCAGGCCATGCAAGGACCAGCCTTCTTTCATGCACCCATCCCTCAGGTTTGGATACCATTCAGCAGCCTGGTGAGATGTCAGAGACAAGGAGATGGGGAGGAAGAACAACAGAAGATCTTGTTCATGTCAGCTGTGTTTTGGTGATGATCTCTAAGATCCTTCTTTATGTGGTTGATTATGGGGCCAGATTTCAAAAAATATTTAAGGCCTCTAAAACAGAAGTGGCTGGGATATTTTCCAGAGCTAGCTTGTTATTGAACTGTAACCAGCAGTACTGCTAGTGGATGTACCTACACCCAAACTTCAACTCGAACAGGAATTCAGGCCAAAAGTGATATTCAGAAAGCCCCTGTTCAGACACTGTTCCCTGAAGTGCCTAAATACTGGGGCTGCCATGGCTCTTTCTTGAATTTAACTCTAGCTGTCTACCTGTGTTTGCTGATATTCACAACCTCAGATAACTTGCCTGTCTGGACTAAAATGCCTGAAACAAATACTGATCGATTTTGGGATGCATGCCACTTCTTAGGCACCCTGTTGCTTAAGATGGGTCAAAGATTCATCATGCTCTTTGTAAAGTTAGAAGCCTCAGAGAGAAAGGCATTTGCACAGCACTGCTCCTGAATGGAGATTGTTCTTGCTCCAGGGTTATGCACCAATGTACCTCTTCAGGCTCAACACACTAATGAAAAAAAATAGTGTGGTACAGTGTGACCTCCCTGCAAGCAAAAACCAAGCACCATCATGTACCTAAATGACAATACATTAAGGTCATTATGGTATTTAATATAGTCAAACTTATCATTAATCAGGAAAACCAGCAGCAGCATTATGTTCTTCCTTAACTGACAGATTTGTCAATAGAATAAAAAAGCCTTTCTATTGAGACATGGTGACATAAATACAGGCACATTAATGGAATATCAAAAATAACAACAATCAGAAAGGAAATCGCTTTTACCAATAAAGAAGAAAAAAGCTCAGATATCAACTAATTTGCTGTAAATCTGTCTTTTGTGTTCTAATCAATTGTTAACAATAAAAGGCCACCTGGCTTAATTGAGGCTAATTTTCAGGAAGCCTTATCTAGCATTCCTTGTGCACTGTTTGGTTGATGTGAATATCAGAACAGAAAAACCATAGCACTAGTAAAGGAATGAAGAAAACCTGTCATGAAAGTATCTCTTAAACATCTTTTAAAACCTTTTTTTTTCCAGTGGCAAATGCGAAATACGGCTGTGGTGATCATTGAACAAGCCAGCAAGAAAATAATGTTTTTCTTCTCCTAAAGGCTTTTAAAGAATGTATGGACACATACAAATTCACAGCTGTATTTATTTTTTAAAGCTGAATGGCATCAGGCTAGAGAAGTCAATGGCTTTCTACAACCACCATCATAAAGATATCTTCTGGCATGTGGGTTGTAGAAAGGTCGTATTCCAGCCTAATAGGGTAAACAAATATCCTAGACAAACACACTTCCTCCTTGGTATTTGGAAATGTTTTAGTGGAAGGTTAATTAGAGCCCTAGCAACTCTCTCTCTTCTCCGCAGGGAGATCTTCTGTTTGAACTCTTTACCTGGGTCCATCTTCCTTGCAGAAGCGGACAAACAGCTCCAGCACTTGCTTCTGATAGGACATGACACCATTTACAAGGGTTGAAGGTTTTGGGGGCCTGGTCTTGGGGTCGTAGCAATGGTCTGACTGCACTCTGCTGATGGATAAAGCCTATGTTTTACATTCTGCCTGAGTAATTGTAATAAATATTGATAGGTGTGCTCTGTTACTAATTTATTTCAGGCAGAGCATGTCTCTGAAGCTGTGGAATGACCTTGACAGAGCAAGCAGTGCTTACCAGGCATAAGTATCTCTGCTGAGGGCATGGCAAAGGCCAGGGGATCCTGTCAACACAGCTGAAAGATACTGCTACTCAACAGGAGCTTCCTTGGTGCTACAGAAAGGTGAGATACTGCTCAAAGGCAGAAATTTAAAAGTATTCAGTATGTTTCAGGATATCTCTGAAACAAGGGTGTTGAAAGATGAAATTGTGTTGGGGTATTGGAACTGTAAAATGAGGCATTTCATTCCTTTACAGGGAGAGGATGTGTCATTCCTAGCCTGGTCCTTTTCCAGAGGTCTGATCCTTAGATCGGGGTTTACCACCAAGGTGTCTGGGGCCGTGCTGTCCATGCCAGTGCAGTGCTGGGCTTACTTGCTGTGCCATGAAGAGATCCTGTCTCTGTAGGCACTGGAGAACCCTGGCTGGTCTCATCTTTTTCTAAGATTAAGGCTTTAATCTCAATTTCAATTACCTCCATAAAATTGTATGCAAATATTTTCCTAGCTCACCCATTATGAAGGGGATTGCCCTCTGGGTGGTTGCCATTCAGCTTGGCTGCCTTTACTGTAGACTTTACTGGTTGGCATCAGAGTTGTTTTTCACATACAGGCCCATCTGCAGTTGTAGCAGCATCTTTTCACCCAGCTTTGCCAGGTATTTTTGCATTTCAGTGGAAGCAATCTATTTGTACCACTTGGTTCATTGGATTCTTAGAGTACCTACACAGCTCATTTACTCCTAGTGTCACTGAACCTGAGCTGAAACTCGGGAATGTATTTCCTCCTCCTCTGCTCCAAAGTGGAAACACTTTGAAAACAGTCTTTCAAACCCCTAGTTGTTTCTCTGTTGATTAATATTTGACCATGAAATTAGTTCAGTTGATTAGAACATGGTGCTAATAACACCAAGGTCATGGGTTCACACAGGTTGGGTCCCTGTATGGACTACTCAGTTAAAAGCTGAACTTCCTGATCCTTGTGGGTCTTTTCCAAGCTAGAATATTCTGTGATTCTGAATATAGTGAGGGTTTTGTTTTTTCTGTTCTAGCTGACAAGATCAGCCCCTCTGTCTTGAAGTACGGTACTCATAACTCATACACCATCTCTCCAAACTGACTTAATTTAAATAGCCAAAATGATCATGCTTTACATTATGATTCTATTTGTAAGCAACCAATAAAGGAATAAAAAAAATTTAATAGATGTTGTAATCATTTGTTAATTGAATATTATAGAGTACAACAGGCTAACTGGCTCCAAATAACCATAGCATAAAACAGTTGTTATTCTTTCTACTAACAACCTTAACAGGAATATTTAATTTAAACCATAATACATGACTCTGGTGGCAGTGGTATGTCTATCTATGTAGCTACAGCACTATGTGCTTCAAATGTGGAATTTTGCAACCCCAAATGTCTTAAAACAACAACACACAAAAAAAAACCCCAAAAAATCAAAATGTTGTAGAGTTTCATGTAAATCTTCCCCCATATCTTGTAGGTCAGCTTCTTGATGATAGTGAGACATTTTGAAAATGGACAATTTGTGGCTTCTCATACCAAATATAACAATTGCATTTTCTATATGTGTTAGAGTCTTTGCAACTCCTAAGTGTTTCTGTGAGGTACATGTCACTCTTTTAGTGACAAGCTTCTGGATGCTGCAGAAAATCATGTCAGCTGCACCCTCTTTATCTGCTAGACTTCTAAGTGTCTAAACATATAAACGTAAAAAATAAAATAGTAATGTTAACAAATATCTCATTCCTCTCCAACTTTTCCCCCATACCAGCTTTACTATAGAAATGAACGTCTGGAACTTCTGCATGACTGTCAAGGGAAACTAAGTTGGCAATGGGTCAGAACAATATATTTCCTGAACAGAACCTACACCAATGGGCATCTGATCACACCAAAGTCTTGTGTATTCCAGCCCCAATGCACTGTATCAGAGATACTTCAGCTGCTCTATATTTTCCATGTCTAGGTTTTTGTCATGTAGCCCCCATTTTACCCAAACAGTGCAAATGAGCCGAAAAATATTGAAAAATCTTTTCTGCACTTTTTCACCTTTGAGAAAGAGCTGGGGATAAATTCTGATCCTCACTGTGAGTAGCAATCATCTCCACTTAAGCCAGCATGGTGTCACTACTTTAATGAATATAAGAATAGGATGATTTTGGCAGAGACAGAGCAGGGGAGACCCTGTTATGCAGTAACACCTCTGTTCTGGAAAATAATTCACTGCTGATAAACAATAAATAGCCCTCAGTCACTATTGCAGATTTCCAGTAAGATTTATGCTGATCCTGCCATTGAAGTGGTTCATTAAAAGTGACAGTGACGCTGGGACACTGGGGCAATCATAGTAGTGTTCTGCAAAACACCTCAGAGAGCACCTCAGCATGCCCACTCCAGCATAACCAGTGGAAGGTTTTTTCTGTGATGAAAAAAGACAACTGCTGCATTTTCAGTCCCTTCCAATAATGTGCTTCTTTCTAATCAGGAGAAGTTTATACTAAACAAATGCTCACTTTCTTCACCTCCTTTTTCACATCAGTCACTGTCAGCTTGATATAGAAAATATGGCTGTTAATAGCTTGCAGTGGAGCAAACATTTGCATAACTGTTACCTCAGAGCCCATAACTCCGAGCTAATTGGCTGATGGTGATTAAAATGATTAAGTGACTGTAATTTATATGATTAACCAATTAAGCCATTCTCCTGTGATTGGCCCAGGGTAGGGTCTGGGATGTGAGCTTGTTTCCCAGCATGCATGCCGGCAGTGCACAATATTTAATATTCTTTTAAATACTTGCTGTTGTTCCTGCCAACAAGGTGCTTTAAAGGTATTTTAATTACTCCATATCATTTGTGTAGCACAGAGAGTCATAAGTTGAAGGCAACCCATGAATTATTAACAAAATAAATCTAGCACTGGCTAGGATAACACAGAATTACCGAAGGCAGTAAATAGGACAGTGAATTTGATCATCCAGAACTGATGGATGAGTGACTGGTAAATACAGGCAATATCACTGCCTTGAACAGAAGTTACGCTGATTTATCCCAGCATGACATCCAGATTTTGATCCTTGGAAACTGAAAGTTCACCAGCAGGTCCGAAAAAAAAAGGTAGACAAAATTAATTGCAAATCCTTCCAGGTAAAAGAAGCAACTGACTTGGTTAATTTGTAACCAATTCCATTAGGAGTGCATTTGCCAAGGGAGTGAATGCTGTTTGAGTGAGCTCTGGTTCTTGAAAGAGCAAGGCAGGTGGGCAGGAAGCAATAATTAAGCATATTCTCTGCTAATCTCCTGCTAGGTACACTGAAGGGAAACCTTGCTGTGGTTTCATCCCCCTCTTTCCTTCCCCCTACCACCTTCCTGTGGGTTGCTGTTACGAAACAAGGGACTGCTCCATTTCCAGTTTTTTCCCCTCTCACCTCCTACCAGCAGACAGTTTAATTCCATGCTTCCTGAGGCTAAACACATCACCTTCATTCACATTACTTTCAATTTCAGCTGCTGTGTGTCCTGAAACTTTAAATCAGTTGCTAGTTAGCATGGACTCTCAGTTCTGATTCTACAGCATAGTAGTCTTTTAAGAGATGAGAGTAAGTTCTTTTCAACTTACCTGTGATTTGCTTTGTGTTTTCTGATCTTTCTTGATTGATAATTATATGTCAACACAATATAGAGGACTATAAAAATCTGAACAACCTCTTTTGGTCTAAGTAATTTGGTCAAAATTGTTTCATGAGGAAGCCTGTAGCATCAGAATGTCTGTTTCACAGTACCCTGCAAAAAAATTAAATACATTGCCAATACTCCCATGCTAAGCTTATAGTGCTCAGCCTATGGTGCAAAGCCAGAAATTCATCCTCTGGCTTTTTGTCTGTTGGATGACATTTTCTCCATATAACTCACAGAAAGTTCCAAGCAGTGCTTTGGGGGTGTCTGTGAAACAGCTCATGAAGCCTCAGTCCTGAAGTCTGTGGACATGTGTACCTGTCTGTCTATCAGATTACTGATGTGCCAGAAACATTTTAGACTTAAGCCTGAGAAGAATCCTGAAAACTTCAGCTCCCACCAAAGTAAACAGCCTAGTAAACTTATCCAAAAACAAGAGCAGTAGTTAAAGCTGAGGCTGGGGGACAAAAGGCACTGTGTGTGACCTTGGCCCATCACCTCACCCCTTCCTGCTGTCAGAGTGAGGTGTTGCTCTTTCATCACTCCTAGCAAAGCTTGAGGACAAGGCCATTAATATACATAATGCACTCACACAGTAACAAGATGATGTCCATGGAAAAGCTTATAAATAAACATAAATAAGGACCTGATGAGTAAAAGGCTGGGTCCTGCCCAGGCTTCAGTGAGACTCATAAAGGCCACTCAGAAAATGCATCTTAAAATAGACTATTTGAAGGTCGTAGCCTCCTGCCCTTACCTGTCAAGACCTGAGTGGAGGCTTTGCCTGTGAAGTGATGGCACTGCTGATGACATCAGCACTCTCCATGCAGGTTTTGGCAGGTGTTAGCCATTCGTTTCACCTTTGCTACTGTTCACCCAGGAATTTCTTCAGAGTCATGACTTGCCATGTGCTTTCATGGCAACTACCATTTAGTTGTATGAAAAAACACATTTCTGCTGAAGGTCTGCTGCCAGGATATCAGAACTTGAGAAAAGGCAGAGCCTCTAACTGATTCTTTTGACAGGTTATAAAATATTAAAAGAGGGTAAAGTTTTAAAACTCATTTTTACATATTTCTCTACAGCCAAGTGCTGCTGGCCTAAGGGATCAATGAATGAAAAATTGCACAGAAATGCTGAATTCATGTTATCCTTGATAATCTATATTTCAAAAATGAGACTGAGCTCTTAAATGACCCACACATGGATTTGATCTGCTCCTCCCTTTTAACTTGCTCTTCAGTAGCCTGGCTTTAAAAAAATTAACTGTTTCAGTAATGTGGGAGTCCTTTCATTCCTACAGTCTTCTGATTAGTTCCAATAAAACTGAATAGTAATAAAGTTAAAATCCATTAGTGGCTACAAGACACACAACAGAACCTGTTCTGGTATTTAAAAAAATGTAAAGCCATTATAGCCTCCTGTGCAACTTTGAATTTAGCACAACTATTTTTCACTTTTTGCTTTCTTGCTTTTTTGTTGTTGTTGTTATTATTTCAAACCTCAGCAGCATGAGAGTAATTTCCTCATGTAACACTATAAAAACTATTCTGTCAGAGTACTGCAGTAGTGGCTCAACATGACTGAGAAAAAGCATTAAAAAAGACCAAGCCACCTTAATAAGAATGATACTGATTTGGAATATTTAAGACTTCACCTACATGTAAAGAGATACAAAATAAGAGGATCTGTAGAGGAAATTTTTTTCTGTTGAAGACCCAATGTCCACGTTGTCTGTGTCAAGGCTGGGGGGCAACTTGAAGAGTTCTCAGACCAGCACAAGTAGGTTTCCCAGAGTTACTGGAGCACTCTGTGCTCTCCCAAAGAAGATCTTGCAGTTCAGTTTTACCCAAAACTGTCCAGATTTTGCTATGAGGCAATATCCCAGTGCAGCCTGTGCAGGAGCTCAACCTTACATCTAATGCTGCTGCACAAAAGGGTGGAAACACACTCTTTCAGCTCCTGGTTCCTCACGGTGCTTCCTAATCATCAAATTCCACATCTCCTCAGAAATGCAATGCACCTCTGAGGATTGTTTTGGCCCAATGTGATGTTGGCACCAACTCCACTCCCTAAGGCAGTTGAGCAATTCCAGAGCCCCAGCACTCAGAGGCAGGTCAGGTCCCCCACAAAATGCTTTTTTAAAAAAGGAACTATGTGGAGGGATCTCCCCTTTTCTGGGCTACTCCCCAGAAAGGTGGCCAGCCCAAGGGACCCAAAATCCAACTCTCCCTCTTTGCTGGGCAGCCAGCAGGGCTGCAGGGAACATTTCCTTGGACTTTTAGCATCCCCAGCTGAGGGGGAAACAAGCCCTGGCTTTATCTTTCCCTGGTTAAATACCTTAACTGCTAAACACCTACACAAAAGGACAGGCAGCCCCAAAACCTCCAGCAGCAGCTAGGTTTTAAAAGGGCAGATTAACACAGTGCATAGATGAGGGGAAAACCTCCAACAAGTGGAGGTTGGATCAGAGGGTTTCCTCACAGGAAAAACAGTAGACTTTCTCCTCCTGAGGAATAATTGGGGGCCTGGCAGGTGTGCCTGGTGCTTAAAATAAAATAAAAAAATTCCATGACTGCACTTTTCAGTGAAGTCCTCTTTTCCTGGATGAAAATCAATTAACTCTTCACTGTGCCTTGAGGCTAACAGACAGGAAAGAGATTAACAACAGGAAAGGAGACTTCAGCTTTATTGTACAGCAGCATAGGGCTCCCCATGCTTGATCCACTCCATGAGTGCTCTAATCCAGGGTCCTGTCTCAGCCGTGAAAGTCCAAGGCATTTAAGCACATGCTTAACTTCAGGCATGGGAAGATTTTCAACAGCCTGGTGGAAGTCTGGCATTCACCTCTCCTCCTCCCCCAGCTTTGGATGGGAGTTACACACCTAATTGTTTTCTACCCCTTTGAACATTTCCACTCAACATGCTTTCCTAGGGACTGAAGAACTGCTGAGCTGGGGCCTTCTGGAATAACTGCTCTGTTAGGGAAGCTGCTCGTTAGCCCTCTGTCTAGTGGCTGGGTTTTGTCCTGGGGCATGGGGGTTTATTTGCAAGCTAGGGAAAAAAACCTTCTTTTAAATTCAATTTAGGATGATGCCAGCCATTGTAGCTAAACAGTTTTTCCTTTTTCAGTCAATTAAGTACCTGGCTAAAACAAGGGTCTGTGTCACACTGGCTAGGATCCGTTAAAAAAATTTTTTGAAATAAAAAGTTTAGTTGCCCTTTAATTATATTGACTGCCTTTCATTTTTCAATTAGGGTAGAGGGTAACCAAAAGTGCATGTTCTATCTTTACACTAGACATGATGCTGTATCTTGTTATGAGCTGTTCAATTCGTCTTCTTAATGCAAATCCTCTCAAAATAAGATGCATTTACATACTCCTTATCCTTCTTAGCCATTTCAAAGCTCTCCAATATCTGTTATGTCATCTTTGAGATAGAAAAACAAAAGAATTCTGGCAAGATTTATACAGTGCTATTATAATAGTCCCTGGATTAGTCCCTGTTATTTTCTTTTCTTTTTTTTTTTTTTTCTTTTTGCTATTTCAGATGGTGCTAACAGGTGATTGCAGAACAGCTATAGTAAGATCAGAACCAGATATGATTAGATAGTTTTCACACACTCATTCATTTATAATTATGTTTTGAGACATGACAGGTAATTTTTAACACTAAGATATTGTTTTTATTGACCTGTGTGTGTGAAATGTCAGTGGTCTGCATCTGAATGTAAAAAAAAATACATTAGGACTGAAAAGATGGTATTTTAATTAGCACTTTCAAAAAGGAAAGGAAAATTAACAGTTTTTCTGTGTTTGAGTGTTTTGAAGGAAGGAGTGTGTTGAAGGAAAAACTACTTGTGGAAACTCTTTTAAGACTTAGTTTTTATGACATGCAACACTTTCCTATGTAGAAATACATTTAAATTTTGCCTATTTTTTTCTTTTTTTAATAGACCATCCAGTGCTGTTCTGCTTAGTGTGCCCCACAGATTTCTAGTCTCAAGTACTGAGTTGCTTTATATTAATTTGGGTTTTTCCCCCACACATTACTCATACCAGCTCAAACCTTTCAAGTTTTGGTTGATTCAATCGATTTTCTTTACTTTCACCAAATAGACTTCTTATTCCTGCTTATCTCAAACTCTCTCTCTCCTCTGCATAAGTCTCTTCTCTCAGGGCACACCCACACCTACACCATCCTCTTTCTCTTCTGGTGTCTCTCTGCTGCTCCACTCATGATTTAATTCTTTAGAAACTATTGCTGAGTGCATTTTCCTGTAAGTTTGTCTAATGGCCTAAATGGGGCAACCTTTTTCTCAGTTTCTTGGTGTTATATGAAAACATAAAGCCACAGGCATTTTATTATGCTGCAAAATTGGGTCAAATGCACCTTCTGAAAAAGCTGGCCTCTATCAAAAATAGGATGTTAGCCGAACACATCTGTGTTAGTTTAACTATTTCTTCCTTCTTTAAGAAATATTAGACCTCAATCTCTGTAATTGCCTGTAACAACTATAAGAGAGGATTCAGGTGGTTTCCCACTCTGCAACTGGCATTTTATGGGATGTTTAGCAGGCAAAACACCTCATTGAAAAGGCAAATATACCTTCTCGGTATGCACAAGAAAATTCAAATCCTGATATCATCTTATGTGAAACCTGTTTTACAACCACCGCTACTGAGCTGATTGCATATCTCTCTTGTGGTTTCCTTCCTCTTAATAGAGATGGGATACAGGCTTAACTAATGAGAAAATATAATCTATTAGGACACAATAATTTATTGGCATAAATTGAGAGAACACTGGAGGTACTGGAAGAGTGGTGGTTTGAGCAACTGTAATGGTGAGGATGCATCCTCAGCTGTGCTAGAGGAATCTGCAGGTCTGTATGAGTAACACAAGTGCCTAAGTTGTGTCCTTTCTGCTTCATCTGGACATCACCTGTCTCTTCCTTTTCACTTTCAGGGCGTGTAATTTATACAAGATACTGCTTAGCTTTACAGTATTTTCTCAGTCAAGAGAAAGGTTATATTCAAAATAGTGGTGGGAGTGCAAAGGGAAGTGCTCAGTGAATTAAAGTAAGTGGAAAGTAGCAGGGAAGGAAAACAAATACTTGGCATGTTTCATAAGCTATGGACCCGCAAAGGGGCAAGGTACAAACTTCCAGGCAAAATAACATTAAACATTATCAGTCTTAGATCTAGAAATAGGGAAGGACAAGAGATGGAATATCCAAAATTAGACCATCTCAGTGGCACAATGTGGTGGTAACGCTAGACTTGGCTCCTAATTTGATTGCACAGTTGCATTTACCTGCTCAGAAAAGGGTTTTTCCTAAGCTCTTGTGAAATTTCCTCCTAAATGAGCATCCATGTCTCAACCAATATCACAGATGTGCTACTCTTTAAATGATTTTTAAATTATCCCTGCGTAACTTTGAATTTTCGGGCCACACCAAAGAGAAAGAGAAATAATGTTATAAAACCCCTTATAATCAACTTGCCCCTAAATGTTTATACAGTATACCAGGTTAATTAACTTTATTCAAAAAGTCTTTAATATGGGGGGATGTATAAATGCAGATCCTTTATAAATGCAGATCTTCCTGCTCTGAAATTGGAGCTGCCCGTGATCTTTATAGCTGCTTCCTGTGCTGTGGGAGACTTGGGTCTGAGATCAGCTCAGCCAGCCTGGATGGTTCAGAGTTTACATCTGTATTCTGGGCTCTTAAATACACAGCTAATAGAATAGAACAGAATAATGAGATGATGTTAGACCTTAGTGCTTGGGGGGTTTTGCTGGCATTTACTACCTAGAACAAGAGAGGCCAGAAACTGCTCTCCTCTCTCCAAGTCCCTTGTAACCTTTGATTGCATGGGCTACTCTGTGGCAGGTGAAGATCAATTAAGCTGCCACAGCTTAATGGTCAGAGAAGAGCTCCCTGAAGAATAATGGAGAAAAGAATTTCTCACAGACTTGCAGTATGTTATAAAAACAGCAATGCCACCACTATGGCCGATCTACACTTCATTAAGGGAGAGAGTCAGGATTAATATCTGAAAGGCAATCTCTGCAGTGTCTATTCCAGCAATTATTTGTATATGCATACACATAGGAGATGGAGCAGAAACAGTGGAGAAATGGCACACAATGCCTTTTTGCTTCCCTTGCAATGTCACACTTGAAATATGAAGCACTCTGAGCTGATGACTTCCTTGTGCTGCTTATACATTATCCTGCCTGGGCAACAACCAAGTTCTGTGCAAGAGTACTTCATTATTTTAATTAAGCTTATTGCAAGAGTAATCATCATTGCCATCAGTATCAATCACCAGTAATATTTCCAGTGATGTCTGTAAGTGATGAAGGTCCTAACTGACAATAAATAATAATGTTCCTGGCTTGAGTTGTCACTTCATTGGACTTTGCTGGGTTGCTTTAAGTGCTCCAGGCTCACTACGAAAAGAACTATTTATCTATGACAAAAGCCAGATCTAAATCATACTTGTTTTGACTTCCCAAATGGATATGTTCATAATGTCGGCAAAATTTATCCTTTTGATTATGGCAGATACCAAGTTTGAAACCCATTTTGAAAGAAATTAGAAAGGTCTCAATACTCTGCTGCAGACATGCTTTCCCATATATCTTTAATTAATATTAATTTAAGCAAGTTCTTTATTTTATTGGAAGAAGACAGTATAAAAATGTTTGGATTATAAAAATGCTTTTGCCATTAGTAAGAAAAGTCTGAAGGGAAATCTTTGCACTCACATCTAAATGACACCATGGTGTCAAGATCTGATTGAAAGGTATTACTTACATATTTAGTCCACTATAAGTGCACTTGCTTACTCCTGTCATTGTGCCACTACAGATTAAAAGTTCTGCCAGTTTTGGTTTGTGCTGCAATTTTTCTTAGCTGGACAAAGACATTTCTGGCAGTTTAGAAATGGCTTTCCTATTTTTATTTCTTCCTGTGCTTGTTAATGCTCTGAGGATGATAATTTGGGGTTCACCAAGAGGATATATACGCAATTGTTCTGGAAACATAGAACTTAAAATATGAACATAATATTTCCAAGAAGTTTCAAAGTATTAATATAATGAACAGCAATTCTAAATTATCTTTTTATTATCTCTCATTAAAAAAAAACCAGACAAAATCCAGGACTATTCACAAACAGCCATCCACCTAAGCAATAGCCAGGCTCAGCTGTAAGATCAATAGCTGAGCTGACAGTCCACCCTTCTTTCTTCTCTCTGTCCTTCTTTCACCTCTCTCTCTTCCCTACAAAAGGCAGGCACTTTGCTGGAGCAGATGTTCCTGGGGTCTTTGATGGGTGATAGCAGAGAGGACCACTCATTCCATGAAACATTAGACAAGACTGACATTTCCCAAGCCAGACTTCCAGCAAACAGAAAATTTTATATTTTGTACTTATTGATAGGCAGCGCAATATAAAAACTCTCTCTGATGGCACAAAACAGCAAAAAATACATCACATGGCAAATTGCAATACATACCTCTGACTGTGTGTGGGATGTAATTATTCAATAAGCTCCAAAATAAAACATGTTAGAAACAGTCATCCACGGGATTATCCTGTATAGCCCTCCTTCAAGCAGGGTGCACAGCCACCCCACAGAGCTCCTCTGGAGCTACGGGACTGTCAAACAGCTCAGCTCTCCTCTCTCAGCAGGGAAAAGGTGGGTCTCAGGGGGATTCCTGCCTCCTGCTCAGTTCTGGCTCCCCCCAGACAGGCACAGAAGAAAAAGGAGTGCACAGGATGGCCTGCAGGGCCTCTCCATCATAGTGGTAAGAATTTAGTTTTAATGGTCTGTATTAGAAGAAGCTGAAGATTTCACTGATTTTCAGTGTTCTCCATGGTAAGTAGTTCAGGCAACAGAGTTTTATATCCAAAGCATCACAAAGAAAGGTTTCCAAAAGTGGACAGCAGAGAAACTAGAGAGAGAGTAATTAACAGAAATGGTACAGTTCTTCTGGATGAAGCAATTCCTTCTTTTTCCATCACACATAGTGTAAAGGAACATGTTTGCATGAAGCACTGGCAACACTGAAGAACATTTCTCCAATTCTTTCTTGTCCCCAACACTCTTTTCATGCATGCTGCCATTTTCCGTATCATTTTTTTCTAGTGCCAGTAATTTATTCTAATACCAGTATGTTTTGTTTAGGAAACACATTCCAGTTTGCCTATCATCTATCTATCTATCTATCTATCTATCTATCTATCTATCTATCTATCTATCATCTATCTATCTATCTATCTATCATCTGCCTACCTACATACCTGCCCATATCTCTCTTCTTACTAAGGCATTCCAAAATCCAGTGTAAAAAGAACCACTCTTTCTCACTTTCAAGCAGCTGAACCAACAAAATATTTTCCTGAGGTAAGGCAACTTGGCACTTTTGTGTCCCTCTTTGTGGCTATTTGCTGGTGAAAAGATGCAGCCTGGTCCATCCTGGGTGCTTATGGAAAAGAAACCCCTCAGAGTGTTGCATCAGGGGCTCATCACACCCTCTGTTTTCTGAACATAAATGCAATGCAGTTCTGCTCTGAGAGTCTGGCAGTTCCTGGCCAATCCATCCTTCTGAGAACTGTGGACACAGTAACAGAAACATCACCATTATTATTTTGAAGCCTTGCTCAGTGCATGAAGCTATCATTGCTTTTCTGAATGAGAGTTGCTCTTTCTATTTTTCCCACCTCAGGGCTGCATCCCACCTACACAAAGATATCTCACTTCCCCAGTTTCATCTCCTTACAGGTGTTAGATATGCCACATAACCCTTCCTATAGATCATGTTACAGTGAGTCACACTCCTGGTGCTTTGGGCTCTTTTTAAAATTACATTTTACACATCAGTAAACTTGTAATGTAGGAACAGCTTTCTTAGTGTTATTTATATCCCCATGTAGCAAAAGGATTTGTCAGAGAGTAATATGAATGTTATTTATCTGACAGCTCAGCTTTATTGGCTGCTACATTTCATAGCCCTCAGTACTTTTTGGCAGAGGAGTAAATAACAGTGCTGTTAACCTCTAACACCAGTATAAAAATAGGCATTTATTAAGGAGTAAATATTACTTTAATTATTATTGTCCTAGTTTTCTTTCTCTGTAAAAAATTAGATCCCTTTGTAGATCTAAAAAATATCCAATTTTTATTTAAGTTGTAGACAGTTATCTGGCCACTTGCCCTGGATAGTTTCTGGTACCTTCAGCAGTAATTAATGAACATATAATGCTTCTGCCACCTGATTGGATAAAATTAAAATAGGCATATGAAGATAGTAGGTTAAACCAAGGTGTCCAGGGCTACATGACATCTGTCTGTGCCACATCAGTGGTTGCCTTCTGTGACCTGTTCTAACCTCAGATAAACACCAAGCAGACCTATGGAGAGACCAGACCCATCATTGTTTCAACAGCAGAAGTTCCAGACAGTAGCAAGGGGAAATGAAGTCCTAAACCCTCAGCCCTTTCAGCAAGAATTAAAAAGCACACAGCCCTTGCATCCTCAGAAAACTTTTTACTTCAAGCTTCCTTTGGTTTTGAAAATCAATAGATGTGACACGTAAATATCTTGGGAACTGGTGTTCCAGCACCTCACCGGGGATGTTCAGCACCCTGTAGGATCAAGGCCTTTGCAACCTTCTAAATCCCCTCAAGTGGCAATATTTCATTACAAACCAGAGCAAGGAGCATAAGTGGCATTTCTGTTTCTATGGCAATTGCAGCAGCAGGAAGCACTGGGGTTTGTTACTCCAGAGAACTCTATCTTCTGCTGCTGGATCCAACTTTCCTCTTCAAAATCTCATCTGCTTCCTAGAGGGAAAAAAAATTAATTACCATTAGCATGGAGAAATTATCGAATATCTAGTAAATAAAGCAGATTTTATATAATGTGCAACTGTATGTAATGGGTTACATTAAAATGATGTAAAGAATTAGTAACCCTCTGGTAACCCTCTGATATCTAGTTCCTCCCATCTCAGGTGTAGCACTTCTATGTAAGAGATCTACAAGTTGGAAGTACCATTACTTCAGACTACAGAACATGCTGGATTCATCTCTGAGGAGTATCTTTGCTCTAGTAGGTATTTTCATACTTTTTATTTCATTCCTCAGGTGGCATAAAACAAATGTTTTAGTGATGGCTGAAGTCAGCATCTATGAGCTGTTGTGAGCCTCAGATGGGGTTGGCAGCACCTGTGCTAATGATAATATGGGAGCTCACTCCGTGCTTTTCACCACAGTCCTCTCTGCAGCTCAGTGAAAGTGTTCAGCTTTTACATTTGACTATGTAGCATTGGGGCTTAGCCTGAGAGAAAACAAAAGAGGAACTTCTTTGCCTGACAGGCATGACAGGGTGAGACGTTTTCTCCAGGAAGCCTCTGGAGCCCAACAGGCCACAGGAGTCCTCTTTTTGATGTCAAAAAGGACTGAAATTGGCTGGCAGAGAGACCACAGGCTCACTCCATGACCACAGTGGCTGTGGTGAATGGTCTTGTGCTTCAGTTTGCAGCTAGCTCTCCCATCCCAGTACCGAATAGGTCATGGCAGGAACATGCTTCAAATGGCACATGGCAATAAAAGCTTGTTAATCCTGGCCAGAGGAACATCATTATGCACATGACCATTAAGGTGGAATATTAATGGAGTCAATCCAGTGGGAAATGTATGAGATTATGTTTTGAGTTTCTTGACACATTTTATGAACAAAATTTCATTTGGTCTTGCTAAACAGAATCACCTCTGTTTAAAATGAACATACAAAAATCCATAGAAACATTTGTTGGGATATTTTTAAGAAAGTAGAATCTAAATTATTTGGTGGATCTGTTGGAGATCCCAATGACTTGGAGACAAAGCCAATTTCATAGTGAGATCAGAATGTAAAAACTTAGAGCTGTGACACTCAAAAAAGCACAGTTTAGTAAAGAAGAATGGTTCATAGAAGAATTTAGAACTGGTGATTTTGAATGTAACAATGTAGAATGATAAAAATTTTTATAGTGAGCCCTTAACACTTACTATATCTTTTCATTGGGGTAGAGCAACTTGCTACATGCCTTCACACAGACTCACACAATGGGTGAGGTTGGGAGGAACCTCTGGAGGTCACCTAGTCCAACCTTCTCGCTCCCACAGGGCCCCCTAGAGCAGGTTACTCTGGAGTATGTCCAGATGGCTTTTGAGTATCTCCATTGAGGAGGACTCCACAATCTCTGGGCAGCTTGTTCCAGTGCAGGTTAACCCTCACAGTAAAGGAGTTTTCACATATGTTCAGGTGAAGCTTCCTGTGTCCCAGTTTCTGCCCATTGCCTCTCGTCCTATTGCTCTGCACAACCAAAATAAGCCTGACTCCTTCCTCTTGGCACCCTGCCTTCAGAAAGCTTTGATACAGCCAGTCTCATTATATTCTTGCTGATCAGACAAGAAATAACTGGAAAACAAAATTAATTTCAAGAAAGCAACAACAAAGCACAGTGTTCTTTGTACACAAACTTGTTTAAAGAGGTGTAGCTGTTATCAGTTCCATTGCTGCAAATCTGGTCTTCATCCATTCCAAAAACATAAGTCACAACTGAAAGGAACTATACAAAGTTTGCAGTCTTACTAAGCATATCTTCAGAGACTCCTGCAAATTTGTTGTTGTCTGTTGTCATCTGTAATTATAAATTTGCAAGCTTATTTTGAAAGGTGGTTTCATTCATACACACTGCTTTAAAATCACACACAGAAAAAGATTTTCTGTGTTGAAAATTTTTATTTTCCTTCTTTCTCTTAGGAAGAAGGCAGGAAATTAACATGTATTCAACACTATTTGCAATTAAAATCACAATTAAGCATGCTATATCCTAAAATCTAATTTAACTTAATATTTTTAAACAGACAGGGAACAATAACCCAAAAACTATCTAAAATGAAATCAACCTCTGTTTCCCAAGTAATTTGGCCCTTACCCAAATGAATTACAGCACTGATCCAGATAACTAGATTGGGGTGTAAAGAGGCCTATGTGCAATATATTACATTTATAGATTAGTATATGCCATAATACAGTATTTTTGTTGTAAATAAAGTAATGAATTAATATTGAGAGAGGAGGTTCTAAAAGCTCTGGAGGATATTTATTCTTGTGGACTTAGAGAGATGTCCTCCTCCCTCCCTCTCTCCCTTTTTCTCCCTCATTTGCAGTAAGACTTGAATCCCAATTCCTAGAAAATCACTAAGTATTTTTTTCCTTTCCTGGTTATCCGTTATGATTTTTAGGTCAACCCTCTGCTCACTGACTTTTTCAGAAATAATGGGTCCTGCAGGATGTGTTGCTGTGCATGCATTCAGCTGCTGCACAACTGCAGGGCACTGCAGAAGGTCACGTACAAGGACAGGTCCAGCTCAGGGGATTGCCATGCTCCAACCTCAGGAAGAAGTTAAATACTTTCAAAGCTCTGGAAGTCACAGTTTACTCAAAAGGTTTTTGACCCACATGAAACTGTTAAGTGTCCAGTGTCTCATGGATGGATGGATGGATGGGTGGATGGATGGATGGATGGATGGATGGATGGATGGATGGATGGATGGATGGATGGATGGATACAGTGCACCCATCGAGTTTGAACCTGTCTTCACTCACAGAGCCAACAGCACTGTTGTAGGTATCCCCTTTGCCCAGCTCCTGTTCTTGGAAGAGTCATTTTTCTAGTAAGGCAAAGCCAAAGAAAACCAGCCTCAAAACAGACAGAGGTCTCCTGATGCAGGAGCTGAGGAAAAAGGAATATATGGCCAGTGGAAAGTGAAAGTTCAGAAAGCGTTACATGGAAACTTGTGCAAATGTTGTGGCTTCATTTCTAAGCTTGAGAGATCTTTACAAGAACACTGACTTGTCATCTCATGCATTTTAATGCTCCCCAATAATATTCTCAGTGCCCCGGACAGTTTGTGCCTCCTTAGAATCTAATTACCACGTTTTGCTCTTTGAGGAAGGTACATTCACAGGGAATGTGGCAAAGGAAAAAGCCTGGGGCAAGGTGGTTATGGGTACAAGGGACTCAGCTCTTTGTAGACATTATATGTCTGCAGGAAGTGAGCACAGCTTTGTTTCTCAATTCTTTGTGGCCACGGCAAGAAAAAAGAGATACAAGAAAAGAAAGCTGGAAGGAAAAGGCAGTAAAAGGAAGAAAATGGACAAACTAAGGCTCATGGTAGGAATTTGAAAAGGTAAGAGGTTTTTGCATATTCTATTATTAGTTCGGTTTTATGTGTGGGATTAAGATTTTAAGTTCAAAATGGTCATAAACCAGGTCCAGGAGAAAAAGTCAGGTTTAAAGTCTTCACAGAGGTAAGCAGCTATGCATTAAGTGAGCATAGCTTTACCTATCAAGACAGGGGACAATTTCATAAACATTTTACCTACCAGCAAATTAGCCATCAGAAAAGTAAAGAAATTTCTTAATCACCAGTTTTCTTGCCATTCCCTAATATGTCTTGCAATATGCATAATTTCTCTTTTAAACTCCCAAAGCATTAGTTCTGAGAAATGTTCATTTTATTTATTTTAAAATATATTTTTTTAATTCCACACAGCAGTTACACCTTTCTCAAGTGCTAAGAGCCCTTTAGAGTGATCTTGTCTTTTCAGAGTGCTCTTTAGGAATAACTGTGGTATACTGACACAGGAAACCCATCTAAGGAAGAATGGCATAGAGGAATATTATGTAGATTTGCATACAGTGACATCCCAGCTTTTCCTCTGTGCAATTTTATCACTGCATTTTTGTAATACAGACAGAGCTATACAATCAGGCCAGACATACAGGAAATACAGTACCAATCATATCTGTAGAGTTGACAATCTTTGGAACCTTCCATGACAGCATAGTCAGCCACTGTTTTATTTGTGAAGAACAGACAAATCTTTTTAGGCAGTTCTCTGTAAACTTAAACTTCTGCATTTAGCTGGATTGATACAAAGGTAACCATCAGTGTAATAAAAATACACCATTTACATCTTCCTACATTTAAATATATTATCCACACAGAAAGTTATTAAGAGCAAGTTATTTATTTCATGCTCAGGGTTTCTGAAGTCTGCAAAATCAGCAGTATGGAAATGAGTAATTTTTGCTCATCTCACATTGTTTAATAGGTTAAACTGAGCATAAACTCAGTGGCAGTGTTGTGATTCACATCTAAATTAAGCTTTGTTTCTGTTATTATATACTCTTCTACTCCTTAAGGGGCTCTCCAATTCCCATTGAAGTCAAAAAGAATACCTCCCTTAATGCAAAATTGCTGCATAAGATTCTACACATAAGATTCTACATAGCTCTTGTAGATGCACGTGTCACAGCCCATGGAACTAGGATATACTAGGATACAGTGTGTATTCATTTGAGGGACTTTAAAATCACTTCAGGCAAAATCTTCTTACAGTAGAAACCATGTAGTTTTATTGGAAGAATATCTGTTGTCCTAATGTCATTGGGTAATTTTATGTCTTTTTCTAAAATAAAAAATTCATCAGTTATTTCTTTAAAAGAAAATACTATTAATTACTTCTTTACCTCCAAGATTTTTGAGCTGTTAAAAAAAATCGATCACTTCAGAAAATATTTTTGTTACTTTTTTTTGTGACATTGTTTCTGTAAGTTACATTAATTGCTTTATTTGTTTTCCATCTGGAAGATGGAAACACACATATAAATATGTAAATGGGTGTATTTTTCAGCTGGAAGGCAATCACAGCTGGTTCTGCTAGAGAACTTAGGTGCCACTGTCACATTTAGTGCCTTTGCTGCCTTAAGCCCAAGGGGATCTGAGCAGTTACTGTACAAGGGCATGCCTGCTCTCACAGAGATCTGGGGTGGGAAACCTTTTCTTTCTTCTGTGAAGCTTAATCACTGTATCTTATAATTAAATATTCTTTAGACTAAATGTTGTTATCTCCTGTAGAAATCTTGGAATGGAGAAGCCATCTAATCGGGGCAAAAATAAAGGGCTTGGAGCAGCTGGAGATTCCTCTTCCTCCCAGCTTCCATCCAGCTGTCTGCAGCACATCCTGCACCTCTCTCCAGTGATTCCCTAGAGATGACAGCATCAGTTATCTGTCAGTGTCAGGGCACAGACAAGGACCTCCAAGAAGAGGAGGAGATTGTGACCTTGTGAGGAGCAGGTAACAGTACTTCTGCTTGGCACCAACCACCCATTGGCTGTTCTTTCTCCTTTCTTCCTCAGCATGAATATTTAACTACCCTACGTGCAGCAAAGCAGCTGCAGCAAAAGTGGTTGGATCTAACTTCCCATGTTGCCTGGGGCAATGGGGCTTTTCAAAGAGGATGTGCATGCATGTCTCAGCACGCAGAAGAATGGTTTGGTCTCAGTTCTTTCATATCTCAGAGGAAAAGCCTGATTGCTGGATTCCCAAGCAAAAGCACAGCATTGGCAACCTTTGCCAGCTGCACAAGATGTGCTCAGGTGCTGCAGGTATGTGCCTAAACATTAGGCATTAAAATACCCACCTAGCTGGAGACAATTGGCTGAATTCACATGGAAAATTAAAAGTTCTCCAAGAACTTTCAAGCAATCATTTATTTGGGACACTTAGTAGCCTCAAGGATTTTGCACTGGTTCCCAGACCTGGGTCCTAGCTGAGTTCATCTAATTCAAGGTTCAAAAACTGATGGAGCCAACATGGTCTCACTGCATTTGGTTTTCTGCTGGTCCCGGATTCAATCAGAGAGCCAAATTGGTCTACATATGACAATAGGATCAGGTCTTCTCCCTGTAGTGCCATTTGGAAGGATTATTATGAGCATGAATCGACTGCCAAAATATTTTTGCTACAAATTTCTACCACATACCTTATGATTGCCACAGAGAGACACTTTGCTCATGGGTTCAGTTCAGTGAGATTTGATAATTCTTGGAACACTCACAGGAGATAGGTCTGCTGTCACCATGCAGGACCTGCTTAACACACACTCTAGCAGTGGCTTGAGAGCAGATGGAAGACTTTATTCCCTGAAAAGTGTGGCAGGGAGTTGCAACTCCTCTCTGCACCATTTTCTCAGCATATTCAAGAAATATGGTGATGTGGAGGTTCAGAATGCCTGGCACTGCTCAGCTTTCTAGCTCTGTAAGGATCAGCACCCTCAGCAGAATGCTCCTTAGCCCAAGAGAGCCAAATGAGATGGTTTTGCTTTGTGTGTGCTTTATATGTGAATTTTAACACCAGAAGGATGGCTTATTTTCCTGCAAAAAGGAAAGGAAAAAACACCAAAAAAAAGGCTTTTTTAGTTGTCTGAATAATCTTTTAAATTTGCATACAACAAGTGAATAATATCTGGAGTTGTGTCTTCCTGTGCTTTCTCCATTTTCTTCTTGTGGAGAGCTCAATTATAGAAAAGCTTTCTTTTCTTTACATGAGAAAGATATTTGCTGTATTTGCTGTAGAAGGTAAATCAAGTCCTTGGTGCTGCTGCACTTAATATTAAGCCATGAGTTTTCAGGGAAAATGTAATGCATGAGCAGAATTGCAAATTAGAACTTTTTTTTTTTTTAAATAAGCCTCTTGGGGCAGTTTCTCTCTTCCTTTCTTCTCTTCGTTCTTATCTTTCTGACAACTAATAATTTATTTTAGTACAAGAAAGGTAAAAATCACACAATGAGAGTTTTTCATGGAGTTTATTTAGTATTTTGAGAGCTGATGTATGTAGTTAGGAATTAAAAAACAGCTTATCAGAATTAACATTGCTCACCATGTTTATTTTTATCAAATTAAGTTGATTGAAGTAAAACTAATTTCTCCTTTCTCACCTGCCTTATGTGAAATGGCATGACAGAAAACCAGCACAGCACATCCCAAATGCACCACCATAATTTTAAAGTATTCATTCACCTGCATGCCTTATTTCAATGACATAATATGAAGTTGCAATGAGGACTGACATACTGCAAACAATGGGATATACCAGGGAAGGAGAAGATGGCAAAGAAATTACATGGACACTTGTCAGAGAGGTCATCTTTTACTCTTAGCAGTGAGGTTGCTGGTTTGGAGAAGAAATCAGAAGTCAGCCATGTTCCTCAAGGCAGGTGCATAAATCTGTCTGGTGGGCAGGAGATCCTAAGTGGTGCAATCCCAACAGATGTAAGCCTACACCACAAAACAGCTAAAAGCTGGGTCTTCCCAGCCTAGTGGTAATATACCAGAAGAGTTTAATTGTCTGGGTCTCTCAGAAGAGTTCAATTATCTGGGGCATTACCCTCCCTATGGCTACATGGCTGCTAGTCAGCTCAGAAGCTGGAGAAGTTGCTCGGCTGCAGCAGGCTGGCAGTGGCTCATAACAGAACAGCAAATGTGTAAGTGCTCCCTGTAGATGATCCAACAACTGCTGGCCAACAGACCTGTAAGAGATAAATATAAAGGCTTTGTCTCACCGGTGGCTCCCTTTCTTCTCCTATGCGATCATCAACAGTGAAGAACTTCCAGACTATCTTGTTCTTTCGGGAGAGTTTTGTGCAGGCCTGGTGATGTTTAGACCTGAAGAGAAAATAACCAGGTTCCTGTGTCTCATTTGCAGAGCATGAACAATATATTTTTTATTTTGGGTAGTCAAATGTTGAATAAATGAGCTGAAAATGAATACCTGGAACCATGCTAATTCATTCAGTCACCTTGCAAGGCCATTGCCTTGTTTGCAAGGAATGTTTGGCTCAAAGCCTTGCCTCAGGCTCCACATATTGTTCCTGTTTTTATAATAGTCCAAATCTGAACCTCTAAAGTCTCAGAAAGTTCAAATCCGGATTCAAATTTTATGCTACAGCTGTAAAAACTAATAAGAACAAATTTATCAGAAACGGGATGCCTTCCAAAGACCAGGCATGGTGGAAATATTGACAAAATCTTAAAGGAATTGTTAGGAAAGCCAAAACTGTACTGATAATCTTAATCAATCTTTTGCATTTATGCTCACCAGGAGGACTTCATCTTACTATAAGCTGTTCTTCAAAGGAATCAATACACAGAGAGGTTGTGGTTGCCCCCTCCCTGGAAACATTCAGGGTCGGGTTGGATGGGACTCTGAGCAACCTGATCTAATTGAAGATGCCCCTGGTTGTTGCACAGATGGACAAGATGACCTTTAAAAGTCCTTTCCAACCCAAACCATTCTGTGACTCTATGATTTTACGATTCTAGGAATCTAAGGATCATTTTCATATTTTAGTCATAATAATGCAGGCTGTAGGGTAAATCAGTAAATGGAACAATAAGAAATTTCCAAAATCAGATAATGCTTCCACATGAGGTCTAAACAAACTAAAGTACAAAACCACTTTAATTATGGTACAGGTAAATTACTGATCAAATATACCCTAACACAGGATGAATATAAAGTAACAAAGATGATATCAAAAAGGACTCTTGGGAGGAGTATGGGAATTACAGATCAGTAAACCTGACTTCTCTGCCATGCACCCTGGTAGAGGTTATAGCAGAGAAGAATGTTAGTAGCTATTCACAGAAATGTGTACAATAAGAGGGAAGACTTAACAAGGGTTTTGTCAATGAGTCACATCTCACAAATCTTTTGGAGTTCTTTGATTTGACAAAGCGTCAGAGAAAGGCACATTACTTTGTCACCTGCCAAGCAGGAAGCAGCATGTCAGGGTGGGACATCACTGCAGCTCTGACAGCTCTTGGTGAGGTTCCTCCCACTGCACAGATTTGGTACCTTATTCTCCCCTGATTTACCAGTGCAACTTCATTATCACAACAACCAAGATCACTCCCATGCAAAAGACAGAGTTTCAAGCACTTATTACTTTTTCTGGTAAAACCAGATAAACAAATATAGGTTTTCCAATTTCACGTCTGTTTTCATAGCCTTCTTGTTTTGAAGGTGCTGCATATCTTAATACTCTAATAATTTTTCTTCTTCTTTCCTTAAGGCTCAATTTATAAACAAGTATGAAGAAATTAGATGGATGCTGAAAGATAAAAGGGGGGTGTGGATCATTATGTTTCTGATGAAGTAATAATGTACTAGTGTATGGTTAATGATGAAAGAAGTCAGACAAAAGTGGTCAGTTAAGATGGAAAAAATTGTATGGCAAAAAAGAAAAAATTTAGAGACATCTACAGAAAATAGTCTTTAAACAATGGGTTTTTAATAAGTTCCTCCTGCCCCACAACAATTTTCCAGTAATATTAATTTGCATTTCTGATCATCTGCAGTAAATAAAGTGTTCATATAACACATAGAATTGAGGGATCTTACATGAGATTTGTGGTCTACATTTTATTTTTGTTGAAGCTGTGATGAAGATTGCATTTGCTTCATTTAGTGAAGCAATGCAGTGTATTTACTGTTTACTCTTGAATTGCAGTGACACCAAGATCAATTTTTGTACCAGTGTGGGCATCTTACCATAAACTCTTCTGCATACACATTTGATGCTCTTTCTGCAGTGCCAGCCTGGAATACAAGAGCCTTTGGAGAGGGAGGAGGTGTTAGGGAGATGAGGGCTCTCCAGCCAGATGCTGTTTGGGAATAAAACCCCATGGTTATTATTCCAGGCTGGGAGTGTTGCATGTGTTCTGTGCTGAAGGATTTGGTCAATAATCACAGACCCACGTGTCCTGTCCTGGCACAATTACCCCACTCTCAGTAGTGCAAGCAATCCCCAACAGAGGCGTATTCTGTGGTTTAGGGGATACACTGCACATGTTTTTCTCTCATATTTAGCCTGTCCTTCCTTAAGTCTCTTAGCTCGATCAGGAATTTACCCCTGCATGCCAGTTCCAAGATCTTGTGTGGAATCTGTGGCTCTAATAAACATGCAGTGTGCTTCCTCCCTCTGAGGTGCCTGCTTTTCAGTAAGGAGAGAAGTGATCTGTTTATATTTACAGGCCATTTCCTTGCCAAAAATATCACAGGAGTGAAGGGCAGTTTCAACAGACACCCAGCCTGTTGATTTGGCACGCTAATAGTCCCACGACTGAACTCAGTGCTCTCACACAATTCTTTTTTGACTTTAGGCTGTTTCACTGCCACTGATAGACAGCAAATACACATACTCTGCCTGTCAGGCAGTGGCCAGATTTTTTGGCTGAGGTTAGGAAGTTGGCGGGTTACCCGCCCTGTGGCTGTACTTGCGGTGTGCACAACACACATCTCCCCCCTCCCTCCATGAAACTCAAGCTGGGGTCTTTATGGTTTGTAAGCAGTAATTCTAGGAGCTGAGCAGCTAGCAGCAAGCTAGCCCGAGCTGTGTTAAGCTTTCCTCAGTTGGAAGTTGTTCTATGTTATATATCACTCAACAGATCTATACGCTGTGGTGCTTTAAAGAACAGAGCTCTGTCTTAACTTGTAATCATTTTCTTTGAACTCAGATACTGTGAGAAATGCCAATAAACCCAGCAGAGACTATTTCTTACTGAGAAAGTGGGACTGTACAGGAATGTGGATTTGAACAACAGGCTCACAGATCTCATAAGCAGTAGGCTTGCTGGAGGACGTAAAGGGGCACAACCAGACTAATTTCTCTGGTGAGAAACAGACTAATTGCCCTTATCCAGATCACTAGCACTATGTAAAACAAACGTGTAAAAATGGAAACACGTAACTGCTGTGTTGTTGTGTTAGCCTACATTCAAATTCTTGGCATGGGAGCATCTACTTGGGAGACAGAACACTATTATACCTGTACAGAGTCTGTTGATGCATTTTATCAACAGACTAAGAAGACGAGAGGTTACAAGAAAGCAATGGCAAAAGGACTTAGGGAAGTCTAGACCAAACTGATTTGCAAATTTACATGGAAGTGTACACAGGCAAAGCCATACAGCTTGGAGAACAGAGAGAGAAAAAGCCTGACCCCTGGATTAACTTCCCTGCTGTATCTCTCTAATGGATCCTAGGCAGAAACATTACATCTGATCCTTCTTCAGTTTTGATCAGGTTTTCTAATTGAACTCACATCCAAATGTTGCTTTTGAGGCCTATGTTAATACATGGTTGTGTGTATCTACAGTAAAGCTGCAGAGCTGTTCATATTCGCATAAGCAATGCCTCATAGCTGGCTGACAATTTAATGAGACATTCTGAATTTTACCTAAGGCATTCTCACCGGTAGGAAATCCTGTTAGATTTACAAGTGTCCATCTGTTAAAATCCTCCAGAGTCATTTTAGATGCTACACTGTTTGTTGGGTTTTGACCTCCTTTGCTGTGATTGTTCAATTAGTTCTGTTGTGTTCAGACCACATTTGCGTTGTGCATCTTGGAAAGCACAGTAGGGAAAGAGCTCTGCTTTGATGAGATTAAAATGCCAGCCAGGATGTGGCATGCAGTCCTGCTCACTTATTTTCCAGGGAAATGCAAGCTAATGCTTCCTTATTTTTACTAATATAGCTACTCTTGTAAATAGAAAAGTTACAGTGCCTAAACTGAGTTTGATGCCCTTCGATTAAACTTCTTTTTGTCCTGTTAATGGATCTTGAAGGCATTAAGTGGGATCAAGTGGATTAAGATTTCAAGGGCCTTTGAATCTATTCATGGACCTGCAAATGACACACTATTTACTCTTTTTGAATCAGTTAGCTTACCCATAAAATGGGCATAATATATGAGCTGGGTGGAAAAAAAAATGTACAGCATTTGAAAATCTTTGGGTGAAACAAATGTCAAATTCCAAAGCTGCCTCGATTAAGGGGGGGAAAATCCTATTCTGGTTTCCCTTATGAGTTCACAGCACCTACTCCCTCCCTTGAAGTGCAACACATTTCAACTCCTGGTGCCAGAGGAAGCAGAGGATTGCAGATCAGTGAGGTTACACTTACAATTCACAAGCTCTTTTGGCAGAGACGCTCAGCCCCCGCCAGCACCACACAGCCAAAATGTCTCCACTTCGTCCTGCGCAGAGACCTCTCTGCAGCTCTCTTATCTGCACAGCTCGAGCAAACACCACAGCCATAAAACACACCCCCTCTGTATGTTCAGCGTGCTCTGCCTGAAAAGTATATTGAGCAAGGGTTGTAACAGTTGCATCATAAGGTCATAAACTTATAATTAACTGTAACTAAATACACAGAGCTAGTTCTTCTCCTCCTGCTGCCTTACTGAGGAGACCTGCATATACCCTTTTCCCCCCGGCTCCTTCACAGCTGCTGTGTGATGGCTCAGTAGCATGGGAGGACCCTTGGGCTAGCATGTAATTTCAAATCTTATGGAAGATGGCCGTGGCTTTTGGGGAAGATACTGTTACATGCATTTTGTATGGCTAGAGCAATGATGTCATCCCAGGGTGCAAGGAGCTGTACAAACAGTAAAAACATTTTTTTTCCCTCTCTTAAAAGACAGGAAACACCAGATGGGTAGATGCTAACGAGGGAGCAGGGGAGCCCATCGCAGCCATTGGGTCCAGGGGCCTTCTCGGGGCCACAGCAGAACTTCAAGACAGAATTCCATTGCAGATAATGAGGTTGTTTAGAAAGGATTTAAGGATGTACCTTCCGTGTCTGAAGAAAAATAGATGAGACAGCACAAAATATTTTTTCAGGATGGATACTGATGAGAAGTGGGAAATGGAAATACTAGAAAGGGATGTAGGAGAGAGCAAGCAAATGCAGACATTCCACAAGTGGGAGCTGACATGGAAAAGCATGATGGGCACCAAGTGATGGGCTGAGAAAAGAAACCTGGCAGCAGCATTCTCTGTAGCAAACAACTAGCCACAAGTCTGCTAGTCAAGGCCAGAAAACTAAACAGTACTCCCCCAGCATCCATGCTGTGCATGGGCAGCGTTTGGGGGTGAGCCAGTGCCACTCTCATTGAGCTCATTGCCTCCAAGATGAGCTGAGCGAGGAAGGCTGTTCCGCAGTTATTTTCCCACATGTAAGCAGAGACTCAGAGAAAGGACTCAGAGAAACACCCAGTAGAAAAAACAGTGTCTGAGCTATGGAATAGAGTGCAGACAGGGTGGTGACTTGCTTCATGGTAATTAAATAAGGAAATAGAGGGTAGAGGTTTGATCACGGAAACGTACTGAATATCGGGAGTTCTTTTCATGTTGAGGACAGTTTTATTGTTGGGATTATTAATGGAAAGCCTCATCTGAGGTTATCATTATGTTGTTTTGCCTGTGAACTTTATATTAGTGGAGAGTCAAGATGTTGTACAGTCAAGTTCTATAAAGATTGCGCAAAGGTTTCTTGAGTGTGGTAGGAGCCTACAAGCAATTCTTGACTCTGAGCCAGTATCCTTTTTCACTGAGAGACTGCTCAGTTTCAGAAATAATTTTCAAGGAGCAGGAATCTTATCTACCATGATCCTTTCATTCATTACAACTCTCTCTGTAGTCTTTCTTAGATTTAGTACTTTGAATCCACACTACTCTGCCAGTTGTGAACTCTATGTAGATCCCTTGATATGTGATCTCTGAATTTGGTCCAGTGAATTTAAAAGAACCTAAGTAGTTACCCAGGTGCCAAAATAGAAGAGTTAAGCAATAAAAGACATTAGTAAGTGAACATTAATGCCAATAAGTAACAGGCTACATTTTTATTTCAGACACAATCCCCCAGAGGGCATATTACATAGTTGTGCCATTGCAGCAGGAACCCCCTGAGGCACTGTAACTCAGCGACACACCTTCTCCTCTCCTGTTCCCTCAGGCAATCATTTACCTCTGGCCTAAATCAGAAATAAAATCATATTCCACTCTTTCTCCCTCAACCCCACCAAGCATTCACCATCCCAGCTGAGCTGGCCAGAGAGAATGGACCCCGGGCTCTATTCATTTCCCACCCTGCAGTTTCTAATCCCCAGGGAGGAAGTGAGCAGATGTGTGGCCCTGCTTGTTTCTGCACCTGGACAGAGCCCGGGTAATCCATGCGGGGCTGTAAGTGGGTTCTTACTCCCTCAGGCAGCGGCGTCCTGCACACATGTGAAACAGAGCACTGAGGTTTTCTTTCTTCTGGCTCCTAGAATGCAAGTTCAACCACTGTGTATCCCTTCTCCTGCAGCCAAGAGGCTTTTTTATGTCTGAATTTGGGTACAATAACCCTTTTTAAAAAACATCACCATCTCTCCCTGCCACCGTCCAAAGAACACAAGTCTTCCCTTCATTCCCAAAATACTTTACTCTGAACTTAAATCTGGGCTCCAAAAGGGTCATGGGACTGCTAAGCAAAGTGCTGTCAATCTGACCCACGGGGCGGGGTCCCAGCTGGGAGGGGGTGACATTCCTCAGAAAACAATGGAAATATTTTGAGGAAAAATATCTCCCATTTTAAAAGAAAGTTATTGGAGAGGGCAGGTGGAAAGTGGAATTAGAAGGGAGTCTCTGTGTGCCTGTAACAATAGGGAAGCTGATGGCTGTGACTCAGAGCAGCTGGAGCAAATCTGTCCCTTTGTTTACCCCAAATTTATTGCACTCCCTCTGGATTTACTTCTTTACTTCTATGTTTCTCACCTGGGGTCTGGTATATGAGTTGGCATGGTAAGGCATGTGTTTCTTCATGGCATTTGATCTTGGAAAAACCCTTATGGAGAAGTACTAATTCCTGCAAGTCCTCTGGCACTCTGTATCTCCTGGGAAACTTGTGCAGTACTAGCAAAATACCTCTGCTGCATGCACTTCCAGTGGGGAGCACTCCAAGCATGTCTGTGTGAGAAGCACCTCCACTGCCTGTCTAAGAGCATAATTAGTTAAGAAGTTGTACTATCAAGTTGTACTTGATACTAGCAGCACAGTCAGTTGCTGTGGATGACTAAAGATGAGAGTGAATCACAAAAGAGCAGGAGGAATCGAACTCCCCCTATCTATGAAAACAGGCTGAGACAATTTGGGTTGTTCAGCCCATGGAAGAGAAGGCCTCAGGAGCACCTTGTTGTGACCTTTCAGTACTTAAATGGTGCTTATAGGAAAGATGGGGACAAACTTCTTGTAGCTCCTTATAGCAACAGGACAAGAGCTAATAGTTTGAAACTAAAAATTATGGAGTCAGACTAGATATAAGGAAGAAACTTTTTTACTATGAGAGTGGTGAAGCACTGGAACAGATTGCCCAGAGAGGTGGTGGATGCCCCCACCCCTGGAAACATTCAAGGATGGGTTGGACAGGGCTCTGAGCTGCCTGATCTAGTTGAAGATGTCCCTGCTCATTTCAGGGGTTGAACCACATGACTCTTGAATGCCCTTTACAACCCAAACTATTCCACCATGGAATCCCACCATGGGCCACTAAATCAGGTTGCCCAGATCCTATGACACCACGGTTCATCAAAAAGCAAGTTGCAAATTTTAACCAGTAAAAGCTACTGCACAGTGAGACCACAGAATGCCTAGTGGGGTAAATAAAGGCATGTTTTTGTCTTCTCACTGCTCCAGCAGAGTCATGGAGAGTCCACATGAGCAGCAAAGGGATATCAGCATGTACAGTAGCATGTACACAGCCACTCAAGGAAATGGCAATAGCTGGGGAGGTGGATGAAAGCCCCAACCTCTCTTCCTTGGGTCACAGGTAAAGGTGGTGAGAGCGTACCGTGGAGGTCTGGTTTCAGAAGAGAAATCTAACAAAAAGCAAGTGTGATGTTTTAAAAATAAAATCTAACACCTTTAGTAGGTTTGACTGGGGTGCTTTGAGGGGCAGGTCAGTAAGGGGTTATATGTAATCTCACACCAGATTTTCAATATGTGTGGATGGAAAAAGCCCTTTAAGGCCAAAATTCATTGGCCTCACTGCAGCTACCCTGAGTTACACCGGCCAGTGAGGTGGTCACAAGAATTTTTATAAACTTATATAAAGCTGCCAATCCCACTCTTACTGTGATCATTGGAATACCCATTAACTCAGCCTGCTTTGTGCTGGAAATGGATTTAACCAACATTCAAAGTTAGCCTGATCACTGAGGTGATTTTATTTTAATCTTAAAAATAACACCAGCTGAACTGTGCCCAGAAAATGCACTTGATTAATTCACACTTTTAAACAAACAAATGAAAATGTCAAAAAGAATGTAATTGACTGATGAAACAAAGATGGAAACAGGCTATGAATGCAGAAATATAGTGACTTATGAACATCCACTGAAGTTGGAAAAAAATACACATGGGAAACATTTTAGCGTGTGAAAAAAAAAAGCAAAATAGGAAACTATCAAGAACATGGGAGAGAGGCTGGTCAATTAAGTACTGTGTAAAGATTTCCAATTTTCTTGTAGTAAATTATTTATTTAGCCCTCGCATGCCATCAATATATTTTACAAGTTTAATACCCAAATTATAGCTACCCACCCATTTATGGCCTTGTAAATGAGTCCTGACTTATCAATGCAAATTCTTGTTCTAGGCAATGTCAAATTTAGATTGGATTTGGATGTATTGCTTTTACCCTTATCAAGAAGGTTTGCCAGTGTGGTATTTTATTGCTATATTTAAAGTGGAAAGTACTTTTAAATAGACTTGCCCAGATAGCACAACTGATCACAGCTCAGATATGTCATTTCCCAGCTTAAAAACCCATCCTAATCCAGGCAGGAGGTCTTGGAGATGTAGCAGATCCCATTTATTCTGAATGCATTTCGCTGCAATCTCAATCCTTTGCGATGAAGTGGAAGAGCCATTGTGACAACAATGACTTTTATCTAAAGTAAGAATAGCTGGAACTCTTAAGTAATAAAGCCAAATGGTAATCTGCATGTTTCCTGATACTTCACAAGAAAAGCAAGCATTAAAGAATTCAAATGAACAAGTGTAATAACTTCCTAAAGTACGTTGCATTACATTTGGTTATGCTTGTGTCTCTTACTCATGTTTCACTCTTTAGCAAAGGTAGGCAGCTATACAGCAAGGGTGAAGAATTATCAGTGGAGGAGAATAATATGTAAGTGACCAACTAATCAAAAAGGCACACAAAAACAAGAACACTGTGTAAAATTATATCAAAGCAACACAAATATCTGGAAAACAGAAAAGAAATCAAGCAGAAACATTACTTCCATTTGATTAGCTAAAAGCAGGATGTGCCCCAGTACAGGAGTCATTTGGAAGGTTAATAAAAACAACATTTGTATTCATGAGATCAAAGCTAGCTGAGATTTGCATCTCTGCAACAAAGGGCGTATCTAGTAAGAGGACAAAGAGAGGGAGCAAGAATTGGATAGGGAGGAATTGGATGTAAGAGCTGAAAATGATGGCCACCTTTTTGTTGGCTGCAGCCTGCAACCAACATTTCTGGGCCACAATTAGTACAGCATAAACTGTCACTGGTAGAAGATCCTGAGGCAGAAGGTAGGCTGGACTGAAGGCTGCCAGGAAGGCAGGAGAATGTGGGAGGAAAGCCCAGAGGAAGAAAGGGAGTTCTGAACTGAGAGATATGCTCAGGGGAGATGGAGACCTGGAAACTGCCAAATGTATGTAGGGCTGTCCAACAGGATTTTGCACTCTGATGTCACAGTGCTTATTCTAAGTGCAGTCTTGGGACTCAGCAGAGACATACAGCTGCAGCAAGGCTTGCTACATCCTTCTATGGAGCAATGATGGGGAAAGAGTCATCTGGCTACAGCACAAACAAAGCTTTGGTGATGGACCCATCTGCTGATAGACTACCAGAGGAAATGAGAATTGCAACAGGACAGCATAGGTTTGGCTCAGCAGGACAAGCATAAGGGATTGGTGCAGCCTGTTAAGTGGGCATGAAGACAGCACAATTGGCAAAGCAAGCAGCAGGGATGTGGGGACACAAGTACAGACCCAGCTCTCCAGGTGTTCAGGCTCAGGTTGCCCACTAACCACATATGGCTGCATCAGAATAGACAAGCACACATGGCAAGGAAGAAGGGAGCTTCCAGGGAGGCATTCTGCAGCCTAAAGGCATTAGATGTATCTCATGCACCACAAGCAGTCCAAAAGCTTGGCATTTTAGCTGTCAAGACTTTTGCAGTTGTCCCTGGAAAGAAACAAGCTCCTCCACAGTAGATCTCATCACATCACTTCTCACAATTGTTTAACAATGGGATGAAAATCCCACATTTTCTCAATGTCTGGCTTACACTAGGAACCTCTTTTTTTTTTGAGATGGGAAACAACATAGAATTTGGATCCCACCCTTAGTACATATAGCTGACCTGTCAAAGAGCCTGATACAAGCCACTCCCCTGGACCTGGGGCTGATATCTCTGTCGCCTATCTCTCACCTTGCATTCACCCAGATGATTTACTTCAAAAGCACTTTCACTTGGGAAAACTACAGTGCTCATACAGCTCCACGAAGTACAATACTTGTTCATGAAATCACAACTGTTCCTTTTGCTATTTGCATGTTCACTTGCTGTCTATCTCAGCCCAATACAACTGTTGACTGTGGGAAGGTACAGCTAACATTAACCGGCATAGATGACCCCTGTATATTGCAGTAATTTCTGGTTAGAGCTATTTTCTGCCTCTCATATTGCTGTGTTGTTTTGAGGGGTCCACAAGAAAGATGAAAATAGGTTAAACCCTTTTTTTTTTCTGTCCCTATCTGAAGATTTACAAACATTATGCTTTTAAGATAAATACTAAAAGATTGAATTTTTTTAATTTAATTTTTGTTACTGAATTCAGTGGGAGCACAGTTGTTTCAGCATTCAGTCCTTTTAATAACTTCATCCTAAATCAAGTTCATATACAGGCCACTTAAAATACCCTTCCAGCTAATTTGTTATGGGCACTGTGTTATGTCACACTGATCTCTCCTGGGAATTTACAAATTCATCACAGATAGCTATTTTCCAGACTTGTTCTTGCTCCCACTGAATTCAGTCATAAAAATCCCATTGTGTTCAGGGCCAAAATGATTGGGTCACTGAGTCCTACTATTAGTTCAAGTTCAGGTTTATTCCACAGTTTTTATCCCATGTGACTTCATTCTGTGTTGGAACTGCTAAACAGCATAGTCCACTTGAAGAAGGCACGTTAGTTGTGACAGTATCATACAAAGTCTTCTCAGTATCTACTTCTCCTCTGTTGCATAAATGCAGTGCATTGTTCATATGCTTCTAGTTAGTCCTCTGTATTTCATAATCAGCTCTCTTTTTTTTAATTACTTAACATGACTGTATAACTGTGGTCAGACTTTAAGACTAAAATCATGCTATTGATGAACTGTAGAAGTGGGAAGGGATGGGGGGAAATCTCCTATTGAACTATAAATAGTCCTTACAAAGTGAAAACAACCTAACCTTGTTAATCACAAATTACGAAGGAGTGTGCCAAAAATAGCACAATGATGGAGTGTCAAATCAAACACCTCTGTGCAGGTAGTTTGTACAATACCAGGTGACTATAGCTGTTGTGGGAATATCCTTGCTCAGGAAAACAACCTAACTCCGTGCCAACTAGGCATCAATGACTGGCTTTCTCAGGAACTCTGTTTAAAGGGCATCTAGGCAACAGAAATGAGTGATATGCTCTGTTCCTCCTGCATTACTTGGTCTCACTGGCAGTACAGTATAGTTGTTGTAATCTAAAACCAGACAGTTGTTTGTACAGTAGTGTAAGAATCTAACAATGGCTGTGCCAAATAACTCTCCCACACAACTTCTGAGATCACTGTGAATATAAGTTTGCATTTACAATTCACCCTGCAGGGTTTGCTAAAGTGCTTCCTCCCAGCAAGCTGAAGGTCTCCTGGATTTTCAGGCTTCATGACAAAGCCTTCTGGCTCACACAGTTTGATCAGTTTTTAGTCTTGACTATGTTCAAATATTTTATAATAAGAAACTGCATTTTTTCCACTCCTGGACTCCCATCAGAGTGTTTATTATACTAGATACATTACATAAGCTGGCACTTTAGGTGCTTTATGAGTTTTCCATAAACCCTTATTTGCTAATGGCTAGCCTGACTTTGTGAGTCTACTGCAATTTCTGACCTTTCCTAGTAATGGGAACCTGGTTTGAATAATGTTTATAGAACCTTTAAAAAGAGGCATCATAGAAAAGCAAAAAAAATCATAATCATTATGATAAAAATATTTCCTTTATATGATACTTTAGCCAGTTTTCTTTCACTGGCTGAGTGGTGTCTTTCCAAAAACTTTCAGCATGTATCTTTATTTTTCTCAGCTGTGGATTCCAGGTTGAAAAGCAAATTCCTTGGATTAAAAGCAGAAATCGACTAAATCTGGCAATCTCTGATGAAAGGTGAGGCTCTTTGCCTTTGCTAAAAGTTCCATGCCCAGTGACCAGACTGAGTAACTCCATCCAACTTACTGACATTCTGCTTTTTCATGGTTTAAGAATTTCAAACATGCAAAATCTCTCACTATCTTTAGTGAGCGATTTTAGTTAGTAGCCCTGATTTTCAAAGATACCGAGAGGCCCAGAGAAATAGTTCAGATTTTAGTTTGAAGGTGATGTTCTCCAGCTGGATAGGAAGTTCTGGATTGGAGATCCCACTCTGAGCCATTATCAGCGCCACTAGAAGCTGTATCAGCCTTGCTCAGGTGAGTAAGAAGAGACAGTAGGATTAAACCCTGCTATATGACATGATACCATCCCTGGATTTGACTTCTTAGTGAGAAGGAATTTAAAGTAATTCTGGTGATAGCCAACTGGAAGAACTTTTATTGGTACACATGCAGAGTCACAGAATCATGGAATGGTTTGGGTTGGATGGTACCTCACAGATCATCTAGTTCTAACCCCCCTGGCACGGGCTGGGACACCTTCCACTAGCCCGAGCTGCTCAAAACCTCATCCAACCTGGCCTGAACAGTCTTCTCCAGGCTGAAAAACCCCAGGTCTTTCAGTCTGTCTTCACAGGAGGGATGACCCAGCCATCTGATCATCTCTCTGGCCCTCCTCTGGACCCACTCCAGAAGGTCCACATCTTTTTTATGCTGGGGGGCCCAGAGCTGGACACAGCACTCCAGTGCTGGGGTCTCACAGGAGCAGAGAGGGAGAATCACCTCCCTTGGTCTGTTGACCTGCTCTTGCTGCAGCCCAGGATACAGCTGGCTTTCTGGACTGCAAGGGCACGTTGCTGGGTCATGTTGACCTTCTTGTCAATCAACTGCCCCAAGTCCTCTCCACAGGGCTGCTCTTGATCCATTCCCTGCCCAGCCTGTGTTTGTGCTTGGGATTGCCCCAGTCCAGGTGCAGGATCTTGCACTTGGCCTTGCTGAACTTCGTGAGGTTCACAAAGGCCTGCCTCTCCTGCCTGTCACGGTCCCTCTGGATGCCATTCCTTCTCTCCAATGCCACAACCACACCACACATCTCGGCATTGTTGGCATGGATGCTGGGGGTGTGTGAAATCCCACTGTCCATGTCAACAGCAAAGATGTTAAACAGCACCAGTCCCAGTGCCAACCCCTGAAGAACACACCTTGTCACTGGCCTTTACCTGACAGTGAACAGGAACTTAGAAAAGCATTTGGGAAAAGCTTTCCCACTTCTCAAACAGGTATGAATATTTACCAGATAGGCCTGCTCCTTCATATTCTTGCAGTTAGTTTACAAAGATGCAGTACAGGGAGATCTGCTCTTAATTATCTTAAAATACAGCCACAGGAAATAGCATAAGGCTGTCATAGGCTTTGCAACCTAGAATTCCTACTTTTAAACAGCAACAGTAATTTTAAATTCAGCTTTTTAAAAGTCTTAGTAAAATTTACCTTTGGGAACAATAAAATGGCAATTAGGTATGACACAGGTACAAAGCAGAAACAATTAGTTATTACCTCAATAAAAGAGGAAAAGATGGGACTGTGGACCTACCAGCCAAATTCCAGGAAACAGGATAGGCTTATTGGCCTTAACGCAAAGCACAAATATTTGGACACGGTATTTTTGGTATCTCTCTAAAGAAAACAGGGCTTTTTTCTTTTTTTCATTGCCCAGGTTACTACTGATACTACACTATATTAATTCACTGGCATTGATCAGTCACTCTGATAAATCATCCTACATTTGCTTGCATTACAAGTCTCCTAATAACATCTCCACATTGTGCAGAAAGTTCTGCAATGTACCCCAAGTAGTCACTAGGTGGTAACATATGCAGATTTGAGCATACCTGCAAATCCTTCACATCCTCATCTAATGTTTGTCAACATTAGAGAAAGTTAATCCACCTTCTGGTGGAACAAGGTCAGGTTTGTAGTGTCTCATAATGTTTGATGGAGACAAAACCTTGACAGCTCGTTAGCTGACCAAAGCCAGCTAGGAGGATAGCTGGCTTTCATGTCACTCTGGAGAGCCCTGTAGCCACGTTCATCTCCATGCCTGCCTGCAAAACCTGGTCTGTTGGCATTCCTGTGAAACTTGATAGGAGAGTTCAGAAAGGTCTGTGTTTTCTATTAAATGCTATCAGTCTTTCCCATAAGGATAAAGAAGTTGTGGTTTGCAAGTTTCTGCCTTGGTGCTTTTGATATCCTTGCTGAATGTTTCCTGCTAATACAGGGCAAGGTTGCCCCACGCACCCACGCCAGGGAACAAGGAATTGAAAGTCTCCCTGGGTGGCCCCTGCACATTGACTGTCTGTGCCTGACAGGCAGAGCAGGCTGCCAGGGAGCCTGTGAAGCCCCAGCCCTCTGCTCCCCTACCCCAGCACCCCAGCAGGAAGTAATTTACTGGTGATCTGGGCCAGGAGCAGTCTGCTTTGCTGTCTGATTAATGGGAGAACCACAGACGAAAGCATCATTCCCTGACTCCCAGGGCTAGGCAGCGGAGAGCAGCTCTCATCTGTGTTTTAGGAGGAGCTTGCTGTCTGGCAAGCACCAGGGCAGACCCAAACCCATCTAGGTGAAGCTGTGAGACACTTCCAAGACTCAAAATCTGTTGCCCCATTTGCAGGGAGCCTAGACGGCATGGCAAACTGAAGGCCAGATTTCTTGCTCCTTTCTGAAAACGTGTAACAGTTTTCCTGCAAAATAATAGTGAAGAATGGAGAGGAAGAGAAACATGAGAAGAAGGTACATACAACACAGTCCAGATACAGACATCAAGAAGAAGAGAGGCTGATTCTCAAATTTTCATCTGCAAAGAGCTGGAAAGTTTTCTGCCTCTAAGCAAGTAGCACTATTTTAAACCTTGATCTCCCATTTCTGAGTTAATAAGTCTGCCCAGAGGAAAGGGAGGTGCCTGAAAAGGGAGCATGTGGGCTTTATTTGGATTGTCCCAGCTACTGAGTCTGCCCTGCAGCTTACTAAATGATTGGCACATTAATTAAAAAAAAAATCCCCAGACGTTTTTAAAACCAACATGTTTTGTCCTTTATTCCCCCCGTCCTTTGAGATATTTGTTACCTTCCCAATAGGCTTAGCCAGAAAGAGGAACAAAGTGAATGAGCTGTAGAAATGCTAATTCTGAAGGCCTGTTTCCTTACCTTGATTATGTACATGTGTGTTGCCTAACATAGCAATTTAAGGATGACATTTTCTGAACCATCTGAAACAATATATGATACCTGGCATGCTGAAAAAGAGCTTGAGATTCTGTAGGGGTTTAGTCTGCATTTTATCATCTACTAGCTGTAGCTATAAGGACATAGCAAATGTTCATTCACTTATTGTCTTGGACTATTTCTCTACAATGCAAATAGAAGAATAGAAGATTGAATCAAGAATAGCAAATAGATCCACGTGGCCATTGTATGGAACTATGACTTCATGCCACCCAAAGATGTTGTGGAGTCTCCTTTCCCAGAGATATTAAAAACCCACCTGGACATGATCCTATGCAACCTGCCCTAGGTGAACCTGCTTTATCCAGGGGGTTAGACTAGATGATATCCAGAGCTTCTTTCTAGCTCCAGCCAGTCTCTGTGATTCATGTTGACTGAGTCAAACGACTTTCACCAGACTTTTTTATTGATGTTTGTTTCCTCTGGCATCCATTTGTGTAACAGTGGTCAGATTGTTATTATAATCCTTTGTTGTAAATATGGTGATTCAGTAAAAAATACAGTGATTTAAGAAAGTAAATATTGATAGCTGATTCATGATGTTTGGTACACTTCAGAGAGATAGAAAAGAAAATGCGGTACCTGAAACACTCACATAGGAAAACTCAAACCTGGTCTAAGTAAGTTAGAAACTGTCTGACCACCCACACTTTAAAAAACAAACAAACAAACAAACAACAAACAAACAAACAAAATCAAACAAAAAAGCAAACTAAGAAACCCAACAAACAAACAAAAAAACCAGCCTGCACTAGTGTAAGCTTTTAAACAGGGAGGAAGATCTTAGAAATCATTTTAAAAAGAGGGTTAAACCCGACTGAAAATTATTTAGTTTTTCTCCCGACAGTTTAAAACAACTTTCAGAGACAAGGTTTCCACAACTTCCCTACATGGCCAACAGCAATCCTGCCTATCTGTGCTGTTAGCCATCTATATCGCATTTTTCTTGATGTCTACTCTAAACCTCCTTTGCTGCAATTTAAACTCAACACTCGCCACTTTGTTGGACACAGAAAATCTTATTCCTTTTCTGGCTGAAGTGTCTTTTACATATTTGTAAAACTGCTGACCTTGCTTTAGGGGAAAAAAAACAACAACAAAAAAAATGCATCCATTGGCACTGCAAGGTCAAATTTAATCCTTAGCAGTACAAATCCTGACATCCTTTTTCAGGATCTGAAAGAGGCATGACATGGCCAAGAAGCTGTGGCCAGTCAAAGAGATGAAGGCACTGCAGACTTATATACTGCTGTACCAGGAACACACCTAGCAGGAAGGAAGCAGGAGGGGAGGAGGAAGGACACAGGGAGCTCTGAAGATACCCTGCCAATTCTCCTAGAAAAGGAGGAATTCCCATCTCCAGTAGTACTTGAGGACAGGCAGAAGTGCCTGGGACAAGCATCCTGCTAGCACCTCCAGGGGTCTGGCTAGCCTAAGCCCTTTAGTTCTGCTGGCCAGGGGTGGCCTGCAGGGCAGAATGAGCCTAACAAGTAGGATGCATCTAAAGCTCTCCTTGGATTTTCAGAACCCAAAAGATGAATTCATTCAGGATGATTTGGATAAGTTTCTGTGGCTCTAATCTAAACATTTTATAGTTCATAATGCTCTTGATTAGCAAGGGTAAGCTGGCACTCTTGAGACAAAGTTACATGTAATTACTAAAAATATTCTATTTTAAATATAAACAAACTTATGGCATCATTTTTATTTTGTAGTGTTTAGATTGTATCTGTGGCCTCACAAGGAAAAGGATTCTTTTAACAAGCTTTAAACTAGAGCAAAAAAAAAAAGGTGCATTCTTGTTGACATTAATTACCACAGACATACATTTTTCAAAACAGTTCTTTAAAAGTGATATAATAATTCTCCCTCAGAAAGCAAAGATAATTACACAGTACTGTTGCAACAGCTTTGTTTGTGCTGTTCATGTTCTAGGTGATCTAAAGAGTCATTCTAATTGTGAGTGTTCATATATGTTTAAGTCTATGTGAAAAGCTCCATCACTAGGAAGGAACACCTAGCCTAGAGTGGTAACTTAAGGCTAGACACCTATGTGGCTGCTAGAGAGAAAAGCAGACTAGTTTCTTCTGCCATATGATTCTCCTCCCCCTCTTTTTATCCTTTCTTTTTTAGTTCCTTGGCTCTCTTTGATTTACACTCTTGCTGGTCTACTGTTTTGGGAACCTGATGTTGTGGAATCTTTAAGTCATCTGTGACCTAGGTCACTACAGACAGGAGCAATTTAGTAAAAGTATTAATTGAAGCTCTCTGGTAAGCCCTACTTCTGCAGACGAAGTTACACATCAAACATACACAGACTGCAACTACACTTCCGAACAGACTAAGATTTTCAATATCTCATAAACAGGCTCCTCAATCACCAGAATCTAATAAGACTATAATCATCATTGACACTATAATGATTAAAATGAATAAAACCCATTAAGAAAAGTCATGTTGAGTTATTAAAAGTTTCGCTCTGTGTGATATGTAATCTTTTATCCATTTTTTATGATGAAATCTGTAACCATCTATCCACAAAAGACCATTAATTTACTGCTCTGTGGATGTTACCATGCTCTTTAGTTTAACAGCTTATCATTGATTTCTTGAGGGAGATATTATATTTGGAGAAATACACATGGAACTAAAGCCAGTATGTTGCTGTAAATTTGCCACTGACAGGATGATCAAAGTATTTTGGTCTAGTCAAAGCAGAGGGCTGGTGAACAAGTTCAGAAGAGCCTATGGTCATATCCCTGCTGTTGTAAGCAGACCCCGAGGCAAGGCAGCAGATACATGTTTTCAAGAATCACAAACTCTTGTAAGAAAAGGTCATGTGCACTGCAGGGGGAAGCACAATAAAATTTCCATTAACTAGAGCCTAGTTAACCGGCTTATTGGCATCTATTAGAAACAAATTGCAAACAAAACTGATCCTATTATAAACTTCCCCTTGTTCCGTCTGTAAAATAAAGTCACTGAATGACCCACAAAAGAGGAGGAACGCAGTTTGTCAGATGATTTGCTTTATTTTTGAGGGAAGTATTATGTTTCACACACTGAAGGGTCTACAATCATGACTAGCAGAAAATAACACAGTTATGGGAAATACATGAATCAATGCATCAAAAGTAACCTGGAGAGGGGAGGCAATGCACTTCTGCTCACATTCTTTTAATAGGGACTTTTTTTTCCTCCTAGGCAAACAGCAATAAAAAAATGTGAATGGAAGGATATGTACACAAACTTTCTGTCTAAGTGGTGGGAGAGCACTCTTCCTGAAGTGTACATCTTCTCATAATAAACCCAGCTCCAATATCTTTATTGCCCATCTCCTTTTTAATCTTATTAACAATAAAGCCTAAAAATGTTTTGAAGAAGTCAAATAAAGGGAGTTCTCTTTTTTTTTCTAAACATTCTTTCCATTTTACCTGGGATTAGTAATAAAGTGTCTTTCCCAACATTTTTAATGCTGGGTCAAATCTTCAGATGGTGCAAAGTCACCCAAAAGCAGTGAGGATACGACGATTATTACTTGCTGAGAATCTGACCCAATCTCTGTATTTTTCATCTTTCTGGCTTTTTCCTTCAGGTGCCTCTTAGCACTTCAGATATAGCTATGAATCAAATATCCTCTTGGTTTATCTAAACATGCCACAGGCCAGTACCACAGAAATGCAAGTCCCTTTGCAAAGCGAATAAAACAAAAAATTTTGCTTTTCAAATAAATAGAGGCATGACAATTATAATAGTCAAATATCACCTTCCTCTTAGCAAAAGAAAGGAGGGGATGAAAGATGCAGGAGCATGGAACATACAGTAATGACTGTGGATGTTATTTTGACATAGAATGCAGCTATAAGGAAAATGTGCTGATTTTAGGTACTTCATTCAGAGACAAAGGTGTGCCAAGGAATTTACAGAGAGGAGCTTACTCTGGCCAGCCCTGCCCTTGCTCTGCCAATGCAGGATGCTATTTATCTGAAAAACCCCATTTTCTCAGCAATGCTTTTGAAAGAATAATAGAAAGGCTCCAAGTATTTGCTGTTGTAGTAGCAGTTTGGGAAACAATCCTAAAAGTTAAGTGTTTCTCTTCAGGGTAATAACTGACCCTTACTTTGAAGGCATGACAAATACCATATCAGTTGTTTATACAACAACTACATGCTCTACTGTAAAAAAAAAAAAAAAACCACAACATGAAGAAGACTACTCTGATCTAGTTGAGAGTCCTTCCTGTAGTCTGGATCCTGGATTTACTGAGTGATCCATGCTGAGTTCTACTGCAGCATTTTGTGGGTCCCTGTGATGCTGTTTTTCATCCCCTGTGAGTATAAGCAAGAGATTAAAATTTTATTGCGCAAATGCCTCAGAGTCACAGAGCTCCTGGCCATGGGGGAATCTTTCACATTGTTTAGCCTGACCCTTTGCAGAGCACAAGCCAGGCAGCTCAGTACAGCTGTCTACAGATTGAGTCCTATGACTTAGGTGAATCTGAAGTATTTCAGTTCGTTTGCCATACATTGATTGACTGCCATTAGTAGAAAATGGGTAGTCTGAGGTATTTATAGTGAGCTCTGCAATCATCTATCCTTTGAAGAGCACTAATTTACTGCTCTGCACATGTGACCACACTCTTTAATTTAACAGTTCATCTTGCTTGGGGGCAGGGAATTTGTTAGTAACAGGTTATTCTGACAGGTGACCTATATTCCATGTTGCAAAAAATGGGGCTCCTGCCAGGTCTTCCCTCACTCCAACTCTGGTCAATAGCTTGATTCCATGTAAGTCATAACACCCATATTGGGAAATATCTAAGAAAGGAGTCCCACACTGCTGTGCCTTTCTGCCTACTCTCCCCACCCCAGCTGTTGCCAGAGCATATGCCTAATCAGGAGGAAAGAAAACCAAATCCAAGTTCAAATTCCTGTTGCATACCAAAGTGCTGGTATTTCTTCATGATCCTTGCAACTAAATCACTAAAACCCTGAAGCATGGCTAGACTACAGTCATGTATTAAAACATAGCTTCAGGTATTATGAAAGCAAAGATTTCTCCCCTGCCCCGGACTAAAATATGGGAGGGAATAAATAGGAAAATTTTTGTCTTAACAGATGTTTGATTCCTTAACAAATGCTGCAAACCACAGTGAACAATGTCTGTTATCAAAAGACTTAAAGGGGAAAGTTATTAAGTAGATGAAAGCTTGTTAAGGAGAATTCTATGGTAGTGAATGAGGTAAAACAGGAGAAACTGTCTCCATCCTTGAAGGAATATTTACTTTAATACACCACAGACAAAAGATAAATTGATTGCTAAGATGTGCATAATTTTTAAGATATTGATGGATTTCATTTTATCTTCATGTTATTAAAAATATACATCTTTCAGCAAGGCAGTGAAGAGTTTGTTGCATGAATGTTTCCCTGCTGTTACTCTGAACTGTAATTAATTATAAACTTCTGAGACGCCCTTACAGTGATCAGAAAAGTGAGGGAATTGTGAGGGAGTGGCATGCTTACAGGAATGATGAAAAAACAAGTCATTTTGGGAGTTTTAGCAAATCTGTTCAATGGTAAGGGGTGATTATGGACTGATGAGTCAGCTGTTCCACTATTACAGGTGGAGACAGCAATAAAATCTTGCTGAGTTTGGCTATTGAAATGGTGTGGTTTCATAAACAGTATAATATTGTTCTCAGCAGGTAAATGGTGTATTTTAAGGACAACCACTTTACCACACATAGAACTATCCAATGGCTGAAGGTCAACAGGCCACCTGCTAAATGATAATATAAATCCATAGAATTACTTGGAAGGAAAGTAATTGCTGAAGCTTTGTTCTTGTTGTGAAATTGTAGTTTACTGAATAGGCAATATTTTCATTGTAAATATATCAAGGGAGAGAGGGCAGAAGAAATTTTTGCCAGTGAGTGTCTCAACAAGGAGTACCACATTTTATAATAAAGAAGTCGTAATGGTTGGTCTACTTTTCCTTCCAGCAGGTGCAGAAAAACAACAAATTGCTTTTTCCTTTCTTGCTCAAACATTATGTCTAAAAATGTAACCTCAGCACTGTTTTTAAATTGGTGATCAGGTCATGCAGCTACAGATTCCCAGAGGTGACTGCATCAGGAGAGTGGGGTGTTGAATGACACCTTTTTTTTTCTAAACAAGGAATGCCCACCCTCAACAAAACACAGTATATGAGGAATATGATCTAGCTTGTCCTTCTTTAGCCCCTGTTATGTCTTACCATTGTTCCTGAGCCTTGTCTGGTGGAAGCTCCTTCCTCCCTCCTCTCTGACTGTGTATTTGTAAGCAGAGGCAGATGAGAAGTTTCACACACAGCCCAGTGAAGCTGGAAAAGTCACTCAGAGATCTGGCAGCACTGCATGGAGAATTGGCGTGCCAAAATCCTGCCCAAGTTGGTCAAAAAAATGACTTCCTTCACAAAGCATTAAACAGATTTTTGGACACCCCCAGAAGTGATAATACCTTAGCAGCCAGGCCTCAGACTTCATCCCTTTGAGTCTAAAAATCAACCAAAATTTTCTGATCAGTCTGTAAGATTGCTATTATTTCAGAGTAGTCCGAAAAGTTATCCACAGCTTTCATCAGTCATCATGCAAGTGAACTTTGCTCTGCAAGTCCAATGACATCTTGATATTCTTTTTTCTAAAATGTTCTTTTTATGGAATATTTTTGGCAAAAGGACTTATAACTGATACTTAGGAGTATTCATCATACAGAAGGCTCATTTATACTCAGCATAGTGCTAAGGGCTATAGTTGTCAAATTGCAAATGTCTTGCTCTCACAGGGGATGCAAACAAGGTCCAAAGAGTTCTCAACTGAACCCAGACATTGCAAAATTTAAAGAAAATTACTGTCATGAAAAACTGCCGGTATTTTAAATGATTACACATACTGGTCTATAAAAAGTCATTTTGAAGGCTCATTTCCGCAGGTGTAAAGTGCCCAGACTTTCAAAGGAACTATTAGGACTTGTCTAGGTATAATTAAAATTACTTAATTCATAAATAATAAATCCCTTTTTTTCAATTACTTTTCTATCTAATTATACATCAGTGCTTAATTGATATTTAGCTTTGTCAGTACCTTGGTCTTTATGTAAAAGCAGAAAAAATACTTTGGGTTGGAGTCCACTTAACCAGCATCTTACTTGCATTCAAATATTTTTCTCACACAGAATAAAATACAGATTATCTAAAATGAGAGTGTAAGTTGTCTAGATCACTATGTCAACAGTGAGAAGTAGGTATGTTTCAAGGCTTTTAAGGGGAAATTTAGGCTAAGCCACAAGGTTTCATCCAGGACTCACATTTCCATTTTCTGTTAGGTATGGAAAAGACTTTAAAATACAAGTCTAAAGGGTGTAAGGGGAAGGAGTATCTTGAGAGTGACTATTGGTGTAGTCTGAGGCACTGCATAATAGAATAGTTTCCTGTATAGCTCTTTTGGAGATTAGTGTTATTTTTAAGTGGGTAAGTAACCAAAGAATAATTTCTTAATGTGAAGACTTCTCCTGCATGGACAGCGATCCTGAGAGGCAATATTTGCCTCAGATCTCCATGGATAATTTGCAATAGCATTTTGCTATTTGGAAGTTGTATTACTAATTTCTTTCCTGTCTCTAACATTTGCCATTAATCTATATTTTAGCATAATATCAATGTACCTACTGGCACATATATTATGTTGCCTTTCTAAATTACTGCTGTAATGGCTGGATTCCTCCTGGACTCTTAAACTGAAAGGTCATTTTTCTCAGGTTTGCCATCAAGTCTTGAATTTGACCTCTGAACTCTGCATGACTACTCATAGAGTCAATCAGATGGGAAAGTTACACCACTGACTGAATCTTCCTTTATAGCTATTGCAAGGGCTCAGCAATCTCTGCAATAGATAACCCACAGGCAAATCACATTCCATTTGGTAGCAATGCTAGAATTGTACTTATTTACAAAGCTGTCACTGAATTTGCAGTAGTGCCTTTGTACTTAGAAGATAATTTGTTTTAATTTATCATTTATCTGAAACTGTCTATCTCTGCACATACTTTACTGATGTGAACATACACATGCTCTATATTTGCTGTGTTTAATATAGAAGATTCTCTCTCTTTAGTAGCTGTTTTACCTGCTACCCAGGTTAGGAAAAGAATGGCAAATATTCAGAAAGGCTATGTGTTCATCTAATTTGTTCTCTATCATGATGTTTTCATCTAATTTGGTCTATATCATGATGTAATACTTTCCCATTCATATTTAAACTTCAAAGTACCACATCAATAAAACTTCTTTCCATGCTCATTCACCTATCACATACTATTCTCTACAGAGTAAAGTGTGCATCATCCCACTGAATCTCCAACACATTTGAACAGAAATGGGCCAAATGAATTTACCATTACTCTAGGTTTGCAAAGACAGGTTCTCTATGTTGAGGAAGTAACATGTTTTTATCTTTCTTTCCATATAGTAGGTGGGGGGGAACATTCAGCAGCAACACATGAAGGTTTAACATCTACACCTTTGTTTCAGTTTATCAACACTTTTCACTTTCATCTTTCAGTAAAAATATTACAGAGGTGCCTCATGAGAAATCCTAGATAGTATCATTGTGGTACATTCAAGACAGACCACTGTTTCCAACTGTTTAAACAAAATCTAATGTGAACATACTTTAGGTGGGCTGGTTTTGAAGCATGAGTTTAAAATAACCATTAGCATAGAAACACCATTACTCATAAAAATAGCAACAGCAAGTTAATAATAAAAGTGTGGTTGCTAGAACTTGCAGCATTATTATTGTATATAATCCCAAAATCAAGGACATATTTTTGGAAATCAGGGTATTTAAAAACAACTTAGAATCTTAAACTCCATGCTCCGTGTTTGCCTCTCACTTACAATTTCAAGTTTTCCTTCACAAAGAAGACATTTGGAAAGTAACTTTTTTTTTAAAGGAAAGCCAGCTCCTCTTGGTGCTGGGACCCAGGGTTTCAAAGAAAAAACATTACAGAACATGGAATAGTCAGGAAATTTGTCAGCCCTGTGACACAACAACACAGTTACATTCAGAATACAACTTGCTAGCTCAGGCTTCACAAGGCCAGAGGGTTTGCCCCCAGAATGGGCTTGGTTATCAAGAAGAGTCACAGGCATTCACACAGCTTCATGCCAAAGCCTTCTCCTGCCATCCCTTGCATATGGAAAACGTTAGAGAACCCAAACAACTAAATCAGGCAAGAGAAACAAAAAGAGAATAACAATGACTTTCACGTGTCCCATAAATATACCTTGGCAGTGAATCCATTTGCAAGCACAGCACACTAGACAATTAAGGGCAATTTTTCAAATGTGTTCTCTGAAATTTTAATGCAGTGTTGCTTGCCTGGTTTTCATAGGAAAGCTCATGTTTTCATGTTGAGTTGCACATGAAAGCTGGCATGCAACCATTCCTTGTGTAGTTTTAGAAGCTGTGAAGTAGGGCCTTTGAAAGTTTAACCTGCTGGTTATCATTCAAATGCAGAGATAAAATATTTTTTCTCTACCTTGATTCTCTACCTTCTCTACCTTCTCTACCTCTTCTCTTGCAGGGTTTTCACAAGCTTCAAGTGAAAATACGTATTAATTCCTCTAAGTAATTTTTGCAAGATGTCTGTGGGAAATTACCAGCAAGATGTAAGTAGGTTCATCTGATAGCTGGAGACCCTTAAAGTGTCTATTAGAAAACTATACTCATGAAAGGCTTGCTTATTGATTGCAACCATTATTAGCTCAACTGGCCTGAGACAGAGAATAAATATGCATTATCCTGCTTGAGGAAACAAGTTTCACAATTATACAGATTTTATTAGACAAACAAGATTTTTAAAAGCTTGTATGGTCAGTTCCTCTTTAGAGAGGCTAGTCCAGCTTGGAATCATTACAAGAGCTAACAGCAGCTCTCTGTATTGCATGATTCATTTGTCCCTATAGATAACCCTATATATCACTGCAGAGTGTGCTGATTAGAAGGGATGCTACTAGGACCCAGAGGCCTAAATTGCTGCTTAAAACTGCATTAACATTTCACATTTATTAACTCAACATACAAACGATTGATCCGAAAATAAAATTAGTGGTTTCTCTGGCATAGTAGTGAAGAATAGCTCTTTGTGATGGAAGAAATCCTCATTCTTGATGGCATAACAGTAACCATTAAATTTCCTTATTATAAAGGCGTCTAATTAGCAAAGATTTTCATTTTTTCCCAATACCACAGGGGGCCAATCACTATTCTGAGCACATATCACTTAGGTGCATAAAAATTTGCATTATGCTGTTGGTTTTTCTTTTGAGAGAATGCCTGGGAATATAACAGAATATAGATATGACACTAGTGTTTTCCATATAAAATTAAAATTCAGTTCAGCAGAAAGTGTGCAGAAAGGAAACGTATTTGAAGGTTCTGTTTCCTCTCTGTCTTCTCGTTCTTCACCACTCCCTGAAAACTTTGTAATGGATATTGTTACCACAAAAAGAAAATGGTTTTGTTGTTGGATATAAAATTCCCCTGCAAAACACACAGGGGTTTGCAGTAGGGTCCTGCTTCTTCTGAACATCCTCTTGCCTCACATAGACTACAGCTGCCATTTAAAGCCATAGCTTGCATTTCAAGGCTGCTCCAGCTGGGCTTACTTCAACTCCCTCTCCTCCACGAAGTCCAGTGCTGTGAAAGAGAAATTAAAACTTTGAGCTCCACCGGCGTACACAGACTTGGAATGAATGACTTTGAAGTCTGCATCCCCAACACTTCCTGGTGCTGTGTCTGTGTTTCCACTGGAGCTGGAGGCTTGGCAGGAGGATTGTTGGAGCTGTCTGGTCAGTCTGGTTCGCAGAGACAACAATCAGCATCCCACAGCCCCCTAATGCTTAAGCCAGCACGTTCAGTAAATGCAGCAGATGCACTGAAAGGGAGCAAACTCTTTCAAAACATAATAATGCAGTGTTCTCTCACAGATCCTGAACCAAACTTAGAGTTATTTTGAGTGATGTAAAAGTATATGCCATGTATGGTGAGCATTAACACACATGCCCAGTCCCCCTGTGTGGGAGTGTGATAGGATATATTGGTATCCTGAGTGGGTCCTAAACATTTTTATCTGAATGGAAATTAGTCACAATCCTCAGAAGAGAGTCTTTCTGACGTTGACAATGCCTATAATGCAGCATCTGCACTTTTGAAAGCATGATACCTTGGGGTGTTAGGATTATTTGGTTGGTCCTAGTAATGTACGCCTTTCTATCTAAATAACTATATTAAATTTGTATAAACCAAGTGAAATTAACTTTGTAATGCTTATATGGGGATGGAATATGCATCATAGTCAGAAGATACAAATTTTACTTCTGGACTCAAAGCATCTCAGCTATCTATGCCTGTTTTATGGAATGGCTGAATGGAATGAAACACCATGGTGAACACAAGCAAAAATGCCTGGTTATTTTGATGGGAGAAAAAAGGAAAGAGAAGAGGGGAAAATACAACTTAGCCTGTACATGGTTCTTTCAGTCATGGTTTTCAAAGGCTGAAATAGATGCACAGAGCCACCATCCTGCCCGTTGCTCTCTGCAGCTACATTGATCTCAAGTAAGAGTTCGGCACTATTTGGATTTAGGAAAAAAACATTAAAATCATCACAACAAAGTATTTCCTTTCCTAACTAGAGCTGCTGATTCAACTGCAACACCCAGCTACTGGAGACAGTGTTTGAAAGTTAGAGTCAACTCCTTACAGGAAGCCTCTGGATCATCTCTTGCTACTTGTGTATTTCTTACTGTTTCTGGCCTCTCTTTGGAGAGCTGTGGCAATGCAAGTTTTCTCTCCATGTTTTTATGTAACAAACCCATACCCAAAATGAAGCAAGGGTCAAACTGGTGGTTAGATATATTGTCTTTCATTCCAGGGTTTCTTATAAAAGTGCAGCTAAAACAGCTGTGGTGGAATCAGACTGCCAAGAACGCCTTATAACACAAGGGTATACCCAACTGGTTTTATACAGCCTTAATTCAAGCAGCACAACTAATGATAATGATATGTTACAGTATTATTATGCCAGGAATGTATGAAATCAAGAGAGAACATTTCATTTTAAACTTTGCTGATTTTTCACATTTGCTTAGCATTTTCTCTAATGATTTCTTGCGCTGTTTTTATGCCACCTCAGATAAAATGCCATCATACATGATATTTGCACCATTAGGCACAAAGTAAGCGTTAGTTATGATCAGAGGCAATGCTGTGAAGCATTAAAAAATGTAAAGGCAATGGTTTTCAAGCATGCTCTCAAAGGCTGTGAAGCTTGAGTGTCATTTGCTTTCACCATGCCAGCTGGGTGATGTTCTGCATTTCAACAAAGCTAGCTACCATTTCCAAACAGATCCATATAAGATTTTCAGCATTCATATTTGAGTGAGAGGTCCAGTAAAGAACACATTCACACAGAAATGCAGAGAGCAGAAATCCAATGAACCTATCTAGAGGGAATTAAGTGAAACAAAACACAGTGGTTACAATTAATCATCAGTGAACATGGTCACAATGACATTCTTTTCTAGGAAAGGAAACCATTTTCTGTCATAAGCTGCATCTTGTCAAACAACACCTCTAATATTTGTTTTTTATTATGACTCTTGTCTTTGAGGAGCATAACAGTGATTTTGACTTGCTGCATAGATAAAGAGTGAATAATGTAATTAGGTTGAATTAATAAAACTCATGCTCTTGCACTATTCACATGTATGGGAATTTTTCTCAGTATGGGAATTTTTCTCCGCTATTTCCTAATGCTGAAAGCTAATAGAGTAGAGTTCCACAAGATTAAGTCTCTACAATAAGTCTCTACAACAACAAGACTAGTTTTGAGCTGTGTGAACTCTTCTTTCAGCATTTGGCTACATCAGTTAGAGTGTAGTAAGTAAAACACCTGAAAGAAATGGGGGAACAAGCTAAGATCTGCTGAAATCAAGTCCCTTGGTGTACATGTAGTCCAGACTTTTTCATGTTCTAGTCCCACATAAATGACTATAAATTTTTATTAGAGTTTTCTTAATTTATTTAACCAGAAAAGCTGGCCTAAGGTCCAGAATCTGATTTTCTGTGAGTTCACTATTTGCAACACTACAGTGACTCTTTTGAACCATCAGAGACATAAAAGGCATTCAGATGATTTATTGGAGTGGATCTTGCTGCCAGCATCTACCCTGGTGTGAATGATGTGCATGATTCCTTTGCATTTCATGAGCATTAACCTAATAGCACTCAAAGATGGAAGACAAAAATGTTGCTTGTGTAAAATTTTTAAGGTCCCATGTGTCCACGCTCTCTGTGTACAAGAGATTTGCCGTAACTTCATATTTGTTCTTTAATTTTGATATTGACCATTTAAACAATAAAAAATCTAAACATCTAGTTTAGAAAATAATGCAACTTTCTGATGAAAATTACTGTTTATCCTCAAAATTAAGGTGATTTCATACGGCAAGATTGAAATCTTGACTTAGACCAACATAAAATAAGTACACTCATGCCAAAATCTTCTCACATAATGACTGAGGTTCAAAGGCACCTCGGGAGTTCATCTGGTCCTGCTCCCTGCTCAAGCAGGGCCACCCACAGCCACTTGCCCAGAACCATGTCCAGACACCTTTCTAATACCTCCACAGACAGGGGATGCCACAACCTGCCTGGGCAAACTGTGCCAGTGCTCAGTCACCCTCACACTAGGAAAGGTGTTTCCTAATGTTAGCCAGAACCCCATCCTGCTTTCCTAATGTTAGCCAGAACCCCATACTCCTTTCCTCAATTTCTTTGTTTCCACCTGACACAAGGAAGTGCAGAGCTCACAAGAGCCATGCCCTTCTGAGCTGCTCAGAGAAGGCAGTAGGAAGACAGGTCTGCTTTGTTTCCTTGCAAGTGAGCTCAAATATCCTTCTCTTTCTAACGCTTGCATTTCAATAATATAGACTCTTCTGGAGACATCAGAAAAAGAATGATACAGGCTGCCAACACAGTAGAGGCCTCACCAAAAAGACCAGCATAATACTTGCCTGATACTTGATACAACATGATACTCCCTCCCTCTGCTTTGAGTTTCCTGACACAAAAAATGAATTAAAAACCCTTTACTCTGTGAGGAAGTGGCATTTCCCTGGTATAAACAAGGCCTAAGAGAATGAGGAAAAATATCTCCACAGGCAAAGAACAAATGGTCTGGAGTAGTTAATGCCTTCACTAAGGCTGGATGCAGCTATATCATCTAAAAAAGGATCTATCCCCTCCTGTTCAGACTGAAGCTCACATGTTGACCTCCCTCCATTTGTAGTACCATCAGACTAAGGGAATGTTTTTGTTGTCATTTTCAACAGATCTTTTAATCACTTGCTAATTTATAGTGAAATAGATCTGAAAATGCTTGAATACTTGTAGGGTTTTTTAAGTCTGGAAGGTGATAGCATCTTCAAGCATCTTCAATAGCATCAGGTGACTATTTCATGACATTTTTGTGAATGTGGCTGTGAAATACCAAAACTTGTCATTCTTCTCCTTACAAGAAGAAAGGTGTCTGAAAAAAATGTCATTGCAAATCAGTTTAATCTATCTGGCACTGAAAACACAAATCTGTTTTCCTCCTAATTTTCTTTTTTCCATCATGTTACTGGTAGGAAAGGGCAGAGCTGCTATTACTTAGACCTGTATTTCTTTATGTGTTTATGTTGCTTTGAAGCACAATTTAACCACGAATTTCCTGTGCTTGTAATGATCAGGGGTTTGTGTGATTACAGCACAACAGTGATGCTCTTCTGTTATCAATGCATGTTTTTAAATGTCACTGAATTGTGACATTTTTTGGCCCTGAAAGTCTAATCACAGACAGGAAGTGTGGAATAAACAGAGATTGAGGCCTTTGTATGCACAATATATCAGCCTTAGGCTATTGTCACTTCCATAGCATATTCAATTATCTGAATCCATATATTATTTAATGGCATTTTCTACTGTGACATGCTTTTGTCCTTCAGTCTAGCCTATATTGGTGCTCAACAGGAAAAGCTAAAATGCCTCTGTTTTCTTTGAGTCAGGCAGATAACTGATGGCAAAGGAGCACTGGTTTACCTTCAGGTTGCTGGAAGCACTGGCCTTTATAAAACTTCTCTGGTCATTAATGTACTAATCCTTTAGGGTGGTCTACTGAGAGGAAGGAGGCTGTGGAGGCACCACCCACAGCCTTTCCAAGGTAAAGATGAGCCATAAACATCAAACCTGAGGCTACTCTGGATTTCAATGCAGATTAGGGATTAAGCAGTGGGGTGCTGTTTTACATGTGAATAGGCTGACAGCAGTACAAAGAGAAGCCAGAGCCTGGATGTTAGCCACTTGGTTTTGAAGCAGAAATGTAACATCCAAGGGGAAAATATGGAGAGTTGCCAGTAAAATGGGTTCAGCTAAATCACACAAGGAATTTATTTTTGTGGAAACAAATTCTTACACATTATTTTATTTGAAACACTGATTATTGAATTACTTGTAAAGCCTTGAAATTTATTTAGCTGCTCTAGGCTTATCAGGATTCATTACAATATATTTCATTTTGACCTAGGAAATGTATTTTCTTTTTTTAAAAGAGAAGATAAAAACATACCAACCCTCAATATTCTAAACATGGAATTAGTGTCAGATAAGTGTAGCCAAAATCATCCCCTATCTGGGACTCTGGAATGAGATGTTCTTCAGGCTTTAAGAAGGCCACAGCATCCTAAACAGATAGCTGTGTGTTGACTTGTTTCCTTCAGAAGAGCTCAGAAAAAATGTTGTCACAGGCAAAAGTAACAGCTGTGCCATATATCTTTCGAATCTACAAAACATTTGTGTTAAATCACAAGTGAACCTCTAAGAAATAACTTTGGAAAAGCCTAAATTCATCCCTTTCAGGATATGCAATCTAATCACCACAGCACCAAGGGAGAGGAGGAATGGATTGGAAATAGCAGGCTCTGTTTATTTTTGTCTGGGAAATATGGAACGTACATTTATGGCTTTGTTTGAGAGCTCAGAATTTATAAACACAGTCCATAACTCTGTACTCCTCAAATAACTTACATCACCAAAAGAGCCATTTAGAAGAGACTGGATGAAGCCAAATCTTCAACCCAAAATTCATGTTTGTTTTAGGGAGCAAATACATTTCATCTGCAAATCTTCAAACATGCATCAGCTAGTGCTGAACAAGTTCTGATTTATATTTTTTGGTTTAGATTTAGCTGCCTCTAATGTCCTACAGTATAAATGGACTTTGTGACATTTCTTCTGTTGTAAGCAAAAGTCTCAGAAATACACTGCAAAACTGAAATCCCACTTTCAACTTTGAATACACCAAACTGAACATTCTGTTTTCAAAGTAGTCCTGATACAAAAGTTCATTCAATTGAACTACTAGTAATGCAGCTGGTTGATCTCAACACTCTGGCCTACCTGAATAAATCAAGTGTATGAAGTAGTTTCTTCTTCTCTGGTGTGAAGGAGGAGAGGGAATACACCTGTTTGTTCATAAGTCTTAGCAATTTTGGTGATGAATACCTAAAAGAATAGGGAAGTTTGTCAATGCCATACAGATGTGGCCAGAGAATGGGACTGGAGGCTGGCATCACTTCCTGTCTGTGCAGCTGTTTTTGAGCCTGTATGAGAACAGATCTTCCCAATCCAAAAATAGCTTTCCCTTTTTCACCACCCTGCACCTTTTCTTCCTTTTGTTACATTACTTACAGTCACACTCCATCTCTCTTGTTGCCTGTCCTTGTATCTTTGCCTCTCAGGAAGTTCTTTCCATCTTTTTTTCCCCCTACACTATTTGCTGCCACCACCTTTCTAGCTCTGTTCCTAAAATAATCCAAAGCATCCAGTCTTTTCCCAAAGTCTGCCAGAAAATCCTGTTTTCCCATCCCATTTTTCCCTATCCCATTTTACCACACTGTCATATGTTCTCATCTGGCAGTGCACTGCCCCTCTCCCAGAGACTGGGGGAAACTCCATCCATCCCTCACCCTCTGATCCTCCATGTGCTTCCTGCCATTGTCCTCTGAGGGAGACTACAACAGACAAGGTCATGCTACCAAAGGGGAAACGTGTAAAGGGAGGATTTTACTTGTGCTTTTTATGGGTAACTTTTCAGTTGAGTGGGGATAGACATCTTCACCAAATTTGTCTCCAGTCACCAGGAAAGGAGGACAGCAGATAGCAGAGGCCAATGCAGCAGCTCTACTGTCTGCAGTTAATGCCAGAGCCCAGGAGTGAGACTGAGACTACTGAGAAACACACAGCACCTCTGCTTTGCAGGCTGCAAGCTTTGCCCTCATGCCTTCTCACCTTTCAGGCAGGTTCTTCCTCCTTCTCTGCTTTCTCTGCCAGCAGAGGCTGAGCCTTGGTCCTGTGGTTTCAGATCAGCTCCATCCCTGCCCAACAAACAGCCTTGAGCCTGCTCATCGTGCCGTGCACGGACCATGTGAAAGGACAGTACCCCCAGGTACATATGGCAAGAAGAGAAGATCACTTTCTTTCTGCACATGGAGAGTAATGATTTGCATTTTGGTTTGGGGAAACAAATGCACTTTATTATGCACTGTACACCTCCATTCACATGGAGGACTGAGAGAAGAACAATTTCTGAATGGTGATGTTCTGTAACTAGGACCAAGATCATCCATCAAAGGGCTCATGATAGAATGGCTAACTATTCCTGACCTCACAGCTCTTTCCAGCAGCAGTGTTCTTCTTCCCACACAGCTTACCAGTGGAAAGTGTATTATTTTTGTACATCTCATGCAAAAATGCAGCTATTATTTTGCTTGCAGAAAATTAACCAAGGCTAAAATCAGGCTTAAAATAGAAATTATCCCACAAATTGGATTAGATATACATTTAACTGACAAACTCTTGAATGCTCCTTTTATATTTTTATAAAATTCTCCAGAGATAACATTCAGTCCTACAGTGGCTGCAACAAATGATGGGAAAAGCCTGATCAGATGTTGCTTGTCCACCAGTCTCCATGAAACATGAGTCGTCTTTATCACTACAGAGAGCATTCTGGGGAGATTAAAAATTTGGCATGGATGCCATTCATCCATGTGCATGGAGCCAGCACCCGGCCAATGCATGGTATGAATTCCACATAATCCCTCTTCTGTAGGATTCAGGGCTACGTAGGCTTCATCCAGACCATAGACAACCAAGAATTTTACCCATGGGAAATAAAACAAAAACAATTCAAGACAAACTCTGAGGAAAATATCACTGATAAAGGATTGCAGGAGCATGTTTGGAGAATGTCCCTACTTCATTGAACACTGGGGAGTTGAAATGTCAGTACAGGGAAGATCTGGACCACTTAATAAATGTTGGGTCTGAGCCTGCAAGCAATTACTTGTGTGAGTGATTATCAGCACAAGTAATTCTATGAAACTTATGTCTAAACATTTGAAAAAATGTCCAAAACTGGTTTTTTAGTCAACAACTACAACCATGTTCCCAGCATCATCTGAGGACAGTAGGTGATATACAAAGTCTGTGTAGGTATTTTTTAGTTTGTTTTGTTTAAAAGGTATTTTAAAACATGATGCTCTGGCAACAGTAGAGGAAATAATAGGAAAGAAGGCAGAGTGTAGGAGAGGGTTCATGTTCAGAGAAATCTTTCATATAAATTTGCTGCTAATTGCTTCCTTCTTCTTAAGACACCAAATGATGCCATTGATCATCCACAAGTGCTGAGGACAGCACAAGGATGGTTAAATGTATCAGTAAAGAAACATTCTTAATGAGACAGAAAGCAGGGTGAATCTTGACCAGCAAATTTCACTACTTTTCAGTTTAAAGGAATATTGACCTTATTATCAGTTTTACCTATTTTTTACCTCAAAATTTGAAGGAAGAGTGAAAATCAGGTAATCATAGGGAGCTGTGAGTTGTTTTCATTCATATATTTCAGTGGTCCTTAATATAATAATTAAAATCTCAACCAGAAAAAGGGTGATCTAGTTTTTCTGGCTGTTTCACAATCTCACACTGTCAAAGTTTAGTGAGATCATCACAGAGTTACAGTTTTAATAAATGGTCATTATAACTAGAAGGGATTTACTCCAAAAGTGTTGATTCAAATTTTTTAATTCCTGTTTTGTCAAGCTGCTTTAAACAGCCAACCCTCAACCCTTGTTGTAAGAATATGCTAATGTGTAATTAAACTGCACTCACGTCATGCCATATGGTACATTTGAAACATAAACCACTGTTCTATTATTTGGGGAGGGTCACTTGAAAAGGAAAGCAAAAGAAAAAGAGACATCCCAGGGGAAAAGACAGTTTATCTGTCCTCTCACATTTTATAAGCCAGCTTTAAGCATTAGGCACTGTTATTCTGGATGGGATTTGACAGTCTCGAGGTCAATGGATTCTTCATCTTTTATTAAAGAGAAGAGAATGTGCTGATATGCAACAAAGACCATTTTACGGGTTGTGGGTTTTTTCCTTTAAATTAGACATAATGAAGTTTTCAGGGAAAATATCTTTTACTGTGAAGCCATGAGCAGGTAAGCATGCACACATGGGAGAAGTAAGCTTTGGAGCCAGGGTGAGTTTTGCTGTTGGCTTCTGTGGGAGCAAATCCTGGTTCTCTGCCATTTTCCAGTCTGATATTAACATGCAAGTCAGGATGGGTGAGAGGGAGAAATAAAGAGAGAAATGCTGGATTCAGAAAGGGAGGCAGTTAGGTGCTTAATTATATAGTGGCATGTGGACAGTGTGCAAGCAGGAGTGCAGACTCAGGCAAAAATGATTAATCTCTTGTTTTAATTATAGTTGATCGTTTGATTGTGTGGTCATTATTGAAAATGACCTGGTATTTCATTTGGGAACTTCAGAGTAGCAGGAAGGTGAGGAGATGCTGTAGTCAAAGGCTTTAGCTTCTTCCTAGTAGATGTTTGTATTTTAATGTGCTTGACAGGTCACAAGTGAGATGAGTGATGGGCTCAACCTAACCTTTGCCAGATGATCACCTACATTAAAAAACCCTGCATAATTTATTAAAATAATTCAAACATGCTTCTCAGTAGAGCATTCATTGTCTACTTTTCTTTTTAATGATAACCGTCCCTGATGGTACCATCTGATGGCTACTCAAAGAGATGTACATTAAATTAGTTGGCCAGTGTTTTCAGCTTAGTTCCCAGAATCAAAGGTGCAGGTCCTCAGAGGTATTTTAGTTTCTAAAATAAAAATAACTCCTCCTCAGCACTCCTCTGGATTTGCATATATCTACTCCCAAAATCCAATCTACTTTGAATTTGGTAGGTACAAGCAAAGAGGCCAAAAACTCAACAGTGTTCTGCTCAGTGATGTGGTGAAAAACAAGCACCTCTTGAAACGAGCACTTCAAGGTGAGATTGTGGCAAGAAGCCTGGGCTACTATGTAGAGAATTTTAGTTTTCAGAGTTGGCAGGCAGTAGACTTTCAATGCAGGGTTATTGCACTCAGAAATATGTTTCTGGCCTCATGGGAATGCCAGAACACTACATAAAATTCTGCTGCAGCATGAAAGAGTTGAAAGGTTTCTTTCACGTGATGTAACCTGTCAGGAAATCTAACCTGACAAACAAAATAAAAATACACTCTTCTCTCCTTCATTAACAAGAAAATAACCACCTTGTTAACCAACTGAGTCTAATATGTTTTACCTCAGCTCTGCAAAGTACTTGCTTATCCTAAAGCGTGTTTCAAACCCCAATTCCTACTCTTCAAGGCAAGAAAATAGGGTGTGCAATTTAAAGCATTTACAGCCATCATTTCACTTGATAAATCAGTGCTAGTGAGAACCATGTGAAACTGTTGATGGCATGAGGGCTCCACCACAGGCCCATGAGAACCAAAGGGCAGAGGAGGGTCTGGGTGTTGTCTATTTTTCATACATGCCCAGGTTAAACTCTTGACCCCATTGAAATAAGGGATGTTTTCAACTACTTGGATGGGACCAAGCCTTTGCCCACAGACTTTAAGGATGACCATCTTGACTGGTTTATTATGACCCATCCAGGAATCCCTGTGTTAAGCTCAGAACTTCTGTCTGAACTAGGTACTTTAGGAACATATCCAATGTTGGTTTAAAGGTTTTTGATAGAGAAGCATTCAATATATACCTATTAAAGGTATTCCAAAGGCTAATTACTCTCACTCTTTAAAGACTGAATCTTACCTCCCATCTTAATTTGTATGTATTCAGCTTCTAGATGTTGAATATCACCATATCTGATGGTCTAAAGCACTCACTTCTATTAAAATACCCATACACATTTATAGATCACAATCAAAACAGCTCTTAATATTTTCTTCAATAAACTGAGGAAACTTAAATATACACAATTTTCAACAAGAGAAAACATTTATTGGCCAACTATCACAGAAAAATATTTTTCAATGGAAAAAGGAATAAATGGCAAATCTGGATCAGATTTTAATATACACATGACAAAATGGGTTTATTTTAATATGTGTATTTATATAATTGCATTACATATTTAAATAGGAACCACTGCATTGTCCTGACAATAAGATGGCACAGAGTCTTGCCTTGTTGACTGAATTACAGCATTATTTTCAAAATGTAATAAAATAGAGAAAAAAATCTAAGACAGTTGCCCAGGGAAGACAGAATTCATAGACTGCTGGCCCAGAAGAAATAAATGATCAGGACCTGAAACAAGAATAGAAAATTAGGAGTCTGGCAAGAGGAAGGTGTTCCTTGCATTCAAAAATGTGTCAGAATACTTGCATTCACAAAGAAAGAAAGATAAAGAAGTTTTGGTCAAGTCCTCCTCTGTTAACACCAACTGCAATGGCAGAAACTGAGAAAAGAAGAATGTGAGATGAAACATGACTAAAGATGGGGATAGGGTCTTTCTAAACTCTAATGAGGAGTTTGAAGCATCTTGGGGTTTGAAAGGAAGACGATAGACAACAGAAAGAAGAAATTATTTGCCTGCTGCAGATAGAAGATAATTGCCAGAAGAAGATATTTTTTTAGAACTTGAGAAAAGAAAAAGGAAAAGATAATAAGGCTGAATGCAAAACTGACTAGGACAGGAGAGGGTGAAAAACAGGTAGCTTTGGAAACAATTAGTAAGAAAGGAAGGCTTTAGAACAAGCAAGGGTTTAAAGACATGGAGTAGTCATAAAGCTGCTTAGAGAAAAGGAACTTCTGGAGTTTAAAGCATCCACACAGACAGCTGCAGCTATAGGTTCAGGAGTAGTACTGTACCTGAGCATGCTTATGTTCTCAGGGAAAGGGAAATGGGAAAATGAAAACTGATCAAAGGAGATAATAAAAGGGCACTAAGAAAAAATCCAAGAAAGGTGGGTGCTCTTGAAGTTGGTAAGTTGACAGGGGAAGGGTGGCAAGAAAAAAATCAAGGAGTCAAAGAAGTCCCCATTACATGGGAAATAAAAAACTCGGATAAGATTACTTCCTTGCAGAAAAGTGGATTACAGTGTTGGTTGGAGGGGATTAACAGGACACAAGAAGTTTATGTAGTTGGGAGGCTAAGGCTATCTCTAGTAATTGACTTTAAAATTACCAACTTTTTAGCCAGAAAAAAAAATTTCAGAGATAAAGGAAGTTTAGTTACCCCATTTCCCCACCACACTCCTCCATTTCAGTGTCCAAAATGCAAGTCTATTAGGAAAGAGGACTGGAGTGAGCTAATATATCTACAGGACATTATTCCTTATTCTGCCAAGATTTCTGGAAATTTAAGGCTCTGTGAAACTCCTACATTTCTTTCAGTGTGGTAAAAAACTTTGAAGGTTCTAAAAACTGAAATGAAAAGCTGTGAGTAGGAAAAAATTAATCTATTCAGTGATGAACTGGATTAACTCTCTTATGGATTATGTTACCAATCAATCTCATCTGAAGATATGGTATGACCTACCAATACAGAATAAATTAATAACAGCAGGTAAGGATATTCTTGATGTTCTTTTTAAATGCCTGATATTTACAAATTATTAGATAGATCTACAGACAATATACTCATTCAATATGAACAATACAAATGTTTTTGTCTGGACATATCTTGAAGTGATAAACCTCAGAGATTTGTCACTAGGGCTGGAAGTGTGTGTTCTTCTGGATCCTTTTTAACGAATTCCCAGCCTATTGTCCAGATTTACCTTAAAAAAACACCAAGAATTTAGCACGTATTTAAGAATCATTGTCAAAGAGAAGTTGCTTCTCTGCTATAAGTGCTAAAAAAGATCTCTTCCCTGCTTTTTTAACTGTGAAGTGCTATTAAGTCACAACAGTCTTATGTGCATGACACAGTAATTTTCATTCATTGTTCTCCAAAAGAGAATCACAGAACTGGTAAGGTTGGAAGGGACCACTGTGGGCCACTGGGTCCAAGCACCGTGCTTAAGCAGGGTCATCCTAGCCTTGCTGAAGTCAAGGTAGATAATATCCACTGCTCTCCCTTCATCATAGAAAGTAATCAGGTTGGTCAAGTGTGATTTACCTTCAGTGAACCCATGCTGACTGCTCCTGATTGTCCTCTTGTCATTCGAGTGGACAGAGATGGACTGCAGGTTGAGGCATTCCACCACCTTTCCACGGACTGACATGAGGCTGACTGGCCAGTAGTTTCCTGGGTCCTCATTCTGGAGTAACATTTGCTTTCTTCCAGTCCTCAGGAACCTCTCCTGATGGTCATGACTTTTCAAAGATGACTGTGAGCAGCCTAGCTGTGGTGTCTGTCAACTCCCTCGACACTCCTGGATGCATCCTGTCAGGGCCCTTGGACTTGTGGATGCCAAGTTCACCTGGGTGTTCTCTAACCCAATTCTTCTTGGCCAAGGGAAACAGAACACCAGACTCAAGAGCAAGAAAATTCAAAACTGACATGGAAGGAGTGAATTAAGCTATCTTGAAAGAAGACTGAAATGTGACTAAAGTGCAACATATTTATTGTTCTACAAATAGTTTTCTTGATTTGAAGAATGTATTTCCTGTGTAGAATTGCTTGGAAAGTTAGGTCACAGTTTTGGATTTATATTATCTTTGTATGAATATTGTGTTTTAGTTTTGCTCTTCCTTTGCATCTCCATATTCCATCTTGATTTCAGCTTCATTCTGAAATGCAGTTAATTCATACCGTAGTGCAGGTAAGTGGGAGCACATTGCTCTTAGCAGTCTGTGGGAAAATAAAGCTGTATCTTGTAAAATGTTGATGATGAAACACTGCCACTGGCCTCTCTCAGTGTGCTGTGTGTTCCTGAGGCTTCAAAGAAAGAAGCTATTTCATTTACAGAGATACATTATGTCCTTATTTAAGGGGAAGGGGTCAGTTCCTGGTTACTCAAGCACATCTGAAAAATGTAAACTTAAATACTATAAAATTATCTTTGTATTGTGGGGAAAAAGAAAGTGATTTGTGTGTATTGTGAAGCCAAATTTTGTGTGTCTGTCTAGGTGCTTTTATAGAAACGTGTCATGAATGACTCATCACAAATTATTCTCCTGAGTAGATTCTGTGAGCTTGAGAGCCAGTAGGTCATCCTACAAATCCCAACCAATGCAGGAATGTCATCTGCAGAGGGTTACTAAACGCTTTGTCTCATCTAGTTTTTAGTTGATTGGGCAATGACAGCCTTACAGCTTCCCCTGAGAGATCTTTTCATGTAACATCAATTCCACATTAAGTCATTTCTGTTTCTCATTCTGTTGCCCTATAAAACTTTCTGTGGGGCAAGGGAAAAATAATCAACATGAATGAGAAACGCCTGCGTCACATTTAATTAAAAATATTTTTGCCCCTGGAATGAAAAGGTACGGTGATAACTGGAGTCACTGGGGAGTCCTGACTAAAAAGTATTGGCATCACATCACCTTATTTCAGTACAGATACAAAATTGAACAAAATGTGCAATTATGTCTTAAACAAAAATGTGGTGCTAGACATCAAATGCATGTAGCTGAAGCAACATATGAACACATGGCATCTTTGCTAAGTAATTTGCTCTTAATTGTCAGCACATTTAGTACTGGCATTTTTAGATACATTTTGGGTTCATTCTCTAACAAATGACTCTACACTAATTGTTTCTCCCAGCAATTTATTGCACAGCTGGGAGACCAAGTTGCAGAATTGCACACACACTATCTTGTATTGAATTCATTTCTTGAAAATGTTTAAAATTCCATGAGGTAGTCAAGAATTATTTTAATTGCAGTGTCTACAATGAAAATATGGAATTAATTAAATGTCTTGCAGGTCAGGTAAGGTACAGCTTTCAGAACCTATTGCTTAGTAATGTTTCAACAACTGTAATAGTGTGAATCAAGATATCTTTTAGTAATGGGGATAACTGTGACATTTCAGAGGATCTCTTAAAAGCTTATTTTTATTTAAAAGGTGAACATCTGCTAAGGTAGCAAAGTCATCTGTATGCAAAAGAATTATCTTTCTGAGGATCTTTCCATTATGAAATACCTGTCATGATTCTCTTGTACAAATCTGTTAGGTCTCACAAATCTTTCTCTCATGTCTCTCCTAAGGTAGACTTATCTTCTCTGATGAGAGATAAATGTTCATAATTTAAAAAAAATAAAGTTTTAATTTTAAGCAGACCAAAGTCTAAAGGCTTACTAAGGAATATTAGCTGGAACAATATAAATGGAGATGGATCTTTAGAAAATGGGTTGCCTACTGTATGTGGGATTAACTTTCAGGAAGCGCTGATGTCACATCTTAAGTTGGGAACAAATTGCTAAAAAGTCCTTCCCTCTTAGCTCATGAATCACACTTCTCTGATATGTCAAATCACATCAAGAGCAATCACTCAAATTAACTGACATCATGAAGTGCTTAGTGATTTTTTTTCCACAGGAGAATGATCTCATAGCTTTCCAACTTTACGCTGTAAGCAAGATCTCTAGACACTGAGAAAAAAGTGGTTGTATGAAATTGGATTTTTTTTTTTTAGTCTGAAGTGAGCAAATTCCTGATTAATTCATCAGGGCTTCAGGTGGTTTTTTTTCTTTCCTGGGGTGGATTTTGGTTTTGTTTTTTTGTTGGTTTGCTTTCTGGGGGTTTTTTTGTTTTCTATTTGTTTGTTGGTTTGATTTGGTTTTCTGGGGTCTTTTTTGCAAGGCTTTATAATTGTAAAAGTATTTTTTATTGAAAGTATTTTTAATTGAAAGTACTCTGTGCTTTTAGTAGTCTGTGAAATGTAAGTAGCATGCATTACTGCAGAGACTTAACATCACCTGTACGCCTTTGCATACCGTGAGCTCTTTGAATTACTGACCTCATTTTGAATACCTATTTTGCAAGCTGTAACCTTTCCATTAGCAGAAGGACTCGGTGATAACAGGATGAATTCATCTGGTCAGAACTCTTGAACCTGTGAAGTGCTTGGGCAGGAAACCCCTGTCACTGCCAGCACAAGCCAATGCCTGCTGTAGACCCACAGCAAACACAACGTCACAGGAGCTGAAGCTGGACTTGGAAAGATCCATGTGGCTTCACAGCAATGACTGAGATGATAGGTGAGGGAAAGAGGGTAGCTTTCAGCATGGGTATAATCCATCACTGAAGAGATTCTGGTGCTTATCAACACCATAAAATAGATCTGCAAGAAGGTTAAGTCCTATTCACACACATAAAAAGAAATAACTGGTTTGGGGCAGGGCGGTTAATGGTTTATTTGAATTTGGGGGTTTGGAGGGGGTTGGTTTTGAGTTTGGTTTGATTCCATCTGTTTCACTGGGTCTTTTCCTCTATGTACCTAAATTCTTTGCACAATTTCCAAGATGGTTGCATGCTAAAAGTATATATGTAAAAATCATAGCAAATCAAATATTTACACATGCCATCTCTAATTGTAAAATTAGACTAAGAATATGTGCAAATTCCACATTTTTTTATATTTTTGTATCATGTTTAATAATACGAACTTTTTTTAAATCTTGCCGTAATCAGTTCACTGAGCTCTTTTAAACTATTAAAAACTCTGAATATATCATTTCTTCCATTTAATCCACCAAGGGAAGTGATTAGCTAGTGTATTTTTACTGTTTGTTTCTCTTCTTTGTGCAATCCCTTTTTTTTTACACAGGACATAAACATCTCTTTTGGCTTCAGCTATGAAGGGCAATCTAATAGAATAAATGCAACCCAAGCTAAATTGGCATCGCTCTGTCAGTGTTACTGAGTGGTGTCTGCTTAACCTAGAGCTGAATTTCCATTGATTTCAATTGAAGAAGGGCTAAGGTCCTTAATGAAAAAGGAGCAGAACCAAATAGTTCTTAGGTGAACAGTTTTGGGGTTGGTTTTTTTCCCTCATAAATTTGCAGGCTGAAATCCTAAACTGTGCAGATCAGTTATCAGATTGTATTATCCGCTGATGTTCAGCATCTGTTAGCTAAATCAACAACTCTGAATAGCAAGACAGCAACTTTCTATAAATCACAGTTTAGTTAAAATAGCCTGTCTGTTACCTGCATGATACAGGGAGAGGCACAGCTCCTGAATAAGTGGAAGGGGAAATTGAAGGGCTGGGAAGATCAAGATGGTGATCGTGTTATATGATGCTACCAGGGAGGGTCTAAATAGTCTTCCCCTACCCTGCTGTTCTGTGCTTGCAGAGAACATAAAAACACCTAAAACTCCTGATTTAATTTTTTGTAGCTAGATTCTTGTAAATTGTTTCAGCTGACCAGAAAAAGGCTTTGCTGCTCTGATAAAAATTCAGATTTTTTTCCATCCATGTCAGCTGGTCCAGTTAAAAGACAATCTATTCCTACAATACTTATCTCGTATCCTCAGGCCACCATTGCTACCTAAAATAATACAGGCAATGCTGTAGTTGGCAAGTAGTGGCCAAATAATTTATTAACCCAGTTCATTTCATCAGGCTACAAGTTTCTTCTGGAAATTAGAGTACAATAGGTAGTATTCTAGTTAACCTTTGCGGTGACGTATTTATTCTGGTGCATACAATAATTTCTTATCACAAATTGTTTCCATATGGAAACTTTAGACATTTCTATTTCCAGAAAAGGCCTCAAAAGGATTCCGTTCCCACTTTTCTGTAGCAGTGTGATTATATTTATAACAATTAAAAACACAGTTTCCCTTGGGGAAATGTCAGTAGTAATTATCACACTGATGATTCAGAGAATGCTTCCTTCTACAACTGTCTCTTGATAAATTGCTGGTACTTGTTTGACACTCTCAGTTCTCTTGTTTGATTAAATAATCATTGGAAAAAAAATCATCACTTCATAGTCAGATGTCAGTCTCCTTTCACGCTGAAATGCATTGCTCTTGCTGTTAAAAATCACAACCACATCACTATGTGAAAGTCAAAAAAGCCTCCAAGAGCTCATCTGTGTGGCTCACAGTGTGTGTCAGCAGTAACTATAAGAGCTGTACACCTAAACTCATCTCCATGTGGATGAAAAGTTCAGGGATAAAATCCTTGCCTTGCTTAGCAGCAGTACATACCAATAATGAAACCATTTGTGGATCTGCTAGTGTTTCCTCAACTCCTGTTCAGAGTTGCCTGAGTTTCACTGTGTATTAGGCTTGCAACTCCTGCTGACCACAATTATTATACCCTACACCACTGGGCGAGGGAAGCAATCAAAGGCAACATTTCCACTGACTTCAGTGAGTGCTAGGTCAAACTTATCATCTCTTTGTGAAAATATCTCACATCTCCCTGTAGCCCCAAACCCTACATGTCCCATATCTTCACTTCTTTCCTTGAAATCCTGCTCACTCAGTCATTCCTTGGTTGATGTTCTCTGCCTTGATCTTCATAGCAGACACCACATGCAAATACTAATGCTTGCCAGCATCTTATTAGCATATCATGAAGTGGCAAACCACTGTAAACCTCACTGCACCTTTCCTCTTCCTTTCATTACCAACACATTTCCAGCCTTGTCTAACTAAGACCAAAGGAGTTTCAGATCACATTCTCAAAATAATACGTGTTGGAAAATAGTACTACTTTATCACAAATTTCAATCCTTTTGGTAGATGACTGTGGCTCTGGTTTTTTTCTCTTCTTCTGCCTTATTTTTAAGTTTACCTATTGCTAAAGATGCAGTTTCTAACAAACATATAAGAAATTCTCACATCCCAGGCTAAGCCTTCACAGTTGTTATTCTCAGGAAATCTTGCTTGCTTGTTTTCTCAGCCACTGGCCTATTTGTGTACTTTATACACTCTGACAAGCAGTGAAGCATGTTGGTAGTTTTCTTACACTGCAATTCATTTTCACTACCTAAGTCCTTTCTGTCAACATGAGACACAATACACTGGTTCCTTTTATTTCCTTTTTTTCTTCTTTTTCTTTTCCCTGATCTCAAATAAACGTACTGTCCCTTTAACCTCTGGCAAGGAACAGTCTTTCATGGAGCAGTGAATGGATCAGCTTTCCAAAAGTGGTTCAGCAGCAGTGATTCTGGATTGTGGCCTTCTTTGAGCTCTTGTTCCATCATATCTGATGTGCTGTCTAGGCCCTTGACTGATTTTCAAATTGGTCTTTAACTGCACAGAAGCTACCTGTGCACTTGGCCAGACAAATGGCATGAGCAGATGTGAGGTGACCTAAACAAGGTACACAAATGATGTGTTTGGGATCAGATTCAGTTGCCCGCTGTGTTAAATACCACATAGACACTAATTGAAAAGACAGTACACACTCCAAGAAGCTTCAGTACAGCAACTGAGGAAGGAAAACAGCAGCTATGAAGTGACAACAACAGAAGACAAATGAACCATAAAACAGTGTTCAGAAACTATAAGAGAATTAAGGAATATTAAAGAATATTGAACCTTTGAAGTTGCAAGGTCAAATAACCAAAGTTAGGAAACACAAAATATTCGACTGTTTCACTCTACCTTTCCTTATGTGATTATGTGCTGGTTTTTTCAGCAGAAATATTTTGTCATTCGGGTAAAAGCTTGTTGACCTAAAGAGCAAGTATTTACTATTTTGTTTCTTTGCACTGGTTGCCGTGTGCTCTCAGAGTGCACTTACTATATGTCATTCAAACCTTTGCTATGAAAAAGGAATTATTCATGAATTTTGCCATCCTATTTCTCACTGCAGGATCCACAGTTTCACAACAGCTTCAGCAGCCCGTTATGATAACCCAGCAATGATCTCTCATCTAGCCAAATTCTTGGTAGCCCTTCTCATAGTACTTACAAAAAAGTCTCTGTCACTTTTTGAGCTGATGAAAAGTAGAAATCCATCATAGATATTAAGAAGACCCTGGGGTGGGTCTTGCTGACATCTGGGATAGATCCCTGGTCATGAAGCAGTTGCCCTTGGTTCTGCCTACTACTGAGGAAATGTTCATGACCCTGGAAACACATTCCTGCAATATAACAAAAGACTGTCAGTCTTCCACTGAAGATGGCTTTGGTGGAAGAGTGAAGTTGGTGTTCTCTGTCACAGAGGACTGAGCATTAGAAAGGTCTGCAAGATGGGAAAGCTCTCTGGTGTCAACTCCATACAAGGAGAATCTTCAGGAGAATCTACAGCCACATCCAAAGACTTTTTCTTGAAGTAAAAGTTAGGTAGGACCTAAGCATCACCTCTAAACTCCATATGTTCTTTGCTTTTTTATTGTAAAATTTCCCAAGTGCCAAGAGTTGCATCTTCTATCCCAGAACTGTCACAAGTCAGCAGTTCTGGCAAGTTCATCAGACATCTGATTCCTACAGTAGAACAGGACCTGCTGTCTGCCCCCACATCCTCTAAGAGGCTCAGTCAGGAAAGTGGTGTAGTTGTGTTCTGCCATCACCAAGAGGATCTGTCTCTGTCTGAAATGCCACAGTTCATTTCAAAATTTAGGTGAGAAATAAGTGCCTGCTTTCAGATAGACAGATAGATCTAGATTTAGATCTATAGATATAGGTATAGGGATAGATAGATAGATAGATAGATAGATAGATAGATATAGATAGATAGATAGATAGATAGATAGATAGATAGATAGATAGATAGATAGATAGATAGATAGATGTGCCTGTGCTTTACTTCCCTTAGTAGGTTTACACTCCCTATCTCACGTCCCTCAGGCTAATGTCCTTGTTCCCAAGCTTTGGAATGTTCTGAGGTAGAGGGACTTTCTTGTGTCACAGCCCAGGGAAGAAGTCATGATTCAGTGGGTCAAAGACTGAGAACACAAGAGATTATGGCTTTGTAGCCCACTCAGCCTTAAAATACTCCTACAGATCTCTTGAGAACCATTATTTTTTAATTACTTGCATGATGGCAAGTTCAGGGAGCATCTCAAAGGGATGATAAAAGGTGCAACCTTGAATAAAGGCCACAAATTAATAAAGGCTGTCAGATTTCAAGATAGAGGAGAGATGACCTATGTTTTTCCAAATAAAAGGTCAGCAGAAATTTTTAGCATGGGAAGAACACCGTGTTTTTCTCCATATTCCTTCTTAGAAGTGGCAGTTTATTTTCTGTCTAAATATGTGTATATATATAAAGTCACCATGCACTGTACACCCAACATAGAAAATTTCTATGGTGTTTGGCAAAGTTGAAAGTTACTCAAAGGAAGATTGTATCATGGGAAATACCAGGCAACCACAGTAACAGGCAGGGTGATCCATCCAGCCTACAACAAAACGTGGCTAGAGAACATCATGCACTGGCAGATTTTCTGTTTCACATCAGTGACCACATATTTCAGCAAGGAGCTAGTGAGAAAAAGTAAGTGTGGGAAAAGGGCATATGTAGCAGATCTCTGCTCTTTAGAAAATGTATTGTACTGCTACCTGCAAGAATATATGACCTTGGGCCAGCAACTTAGTTTCCAAAAAGAAAGAAGCAGTATTTCCTGAGCTTAAGCTGTGAGCTGGGACATGATCTCAAAGGTGGGAACAAATAATGCAGAATGGTTAGGTTTGCCCATGTGCTTTACACCTTTCTTATCTAGTCCTATGACCCTTATGCCTTTCTCATCTAGTCCTGTGACACAACAGGTGAAAGACCCCTTATAGTAAGTGGGAAGGGCCATAGAAGGCTTATATTCAGATGCCTGCAAGATGATAGAGCAAGCTGAAATCCTGTATAAAAGGTTTGCAGATAAGCTATTAAGTATCAAACTGGCAGCTGTGGAGAGGGGTTGTGCTTGCAAGGAGAACCACTCTTACCACCAGGTTTGTTCAAGGAGGCAAGGTTGATCTGTCATGGACATGTTATAGCTGATGGCTGCTTGCAAAGCCTGCAGTGGCTTAAGCGCTCACAGTTTAGAGGAAAACATGTTTAGGATTTTATTGACACACACAGAGATTCAGTTATGACACACACAATTCATTCAGTTATGAGCAACAGAACACCTCCTGCCCCAAAACTGCAGGTAAGTGTTGCATTGCTTAAGTGTCTACAAGCTGGGCTGCATAATTTCCTTATAGAATTTCCCCAGATGGAAGTACCACAAGCAAGTGTAGTTATAGCAATTCTTTCTGGTATAATTTGTCTTCTGGGTGAGATTTTTTGAGAGCTGCAAGTGTTATTCCTCAGCATTTGAAAGGTATATTTTATTTGTTTCACCAAAACAATATAGTAGCTTTAAAACAATTTGTCTGAACTTCCTAGTCTTTATGAATGCTGCTATAAAAAATCAGGCTTTTCTACACATAGATAATTTGGCTTCTGCTCTCAGAGATGTGCTGTATATGCACACATAACAGTCTTTGAATAAGTAACATCTATAATGTTATATTTACTCTGATTAATGAAGAGAAAAGCATTAGATCTCCTGAGTCTGTAAATGCTGTTCTGCAATTACGCTACAGCTGATCTTTATCATTTGAGCTGATTATTCATCTCATGTTTGTCTGAAGTAGTTTCCTTAAAAATTAGGTCTTGCTATTAACAGCTGTTATTAATTACCCTTATAGAAGGCCTGTGTCTGCAGCAGAAATGTTGCACTTACAAGTTCTGTTTTATCCAACTTTGGTTTAAATTGTTTGTTGCTGCCATTTCTCTGCAAGCTCCGGGGGTGATCTGAAAGGCAGTGCATTTATCAATAATACTTCAGAATTTGTTATGTGTAGTGCTGAGGTTTGGAGATAGATGAATAAAAGTAAACCATTTTAAATGAAAATGTTGTGAGAAAGAGGAAGACAGTTGTTCCAGGCCCAAATGCTTGGCCTAAAAACTCAAGGCTTCCTTAAGGAAAATTAATGAATGTTGCAGAGAACTGAATCTGATTAGGATGAAAAAATCATGACTAAATTCTAAAGTATGTATCTAATGAGAAGGGCATAAGAGTGGTTTCAAGGCATGTACGTCTTCACTGCACCTTTGAAAACCCTACCCCAAGCATCTGACAGAACAGGGAGATCTAGAATCATAGGCTTTGTTACAAATACTGGTGGCATATTAAAGCTGCTGAAAAAAAAAAGGTAGCAGGAGCTCTAGAAGTACCTCAGGTCCCAGGAGTGAATCCAGAAGCTGGCATTAGGCACTGGGATTTTCTCTCCAAGAGCACAGAGGAGAAGGCACAAGCACAGAGGGACATCTCCTCCTTCAGTGGAGCCTGCATTCTGGGACAGGACTGCTGTGCAGTCATGTCTTCCCATTGGGGACCAACTGGATTACATCACATACTCTTTCTGCCTGTGTGTGAGGGTTTCCTTTAGGAAAAAAAAATGTCAATTTTGTACAGCCTAGTCTCTCAAACTGTTTGGGATCCCTAGTTCCTAGTCCTTGTTCCCTTGATTTTCTTTCTGTTAGTGTTTGGAGCTTGGCAGCAGCCGAATAAAATGTTTCTGGGATTAGGCAATTGCTGGACTGAGCCTCTTTGGGACATAGATACACTGGCTCTGCTAGAGTTAAGTCTGAGATACCTTTACTGATATATAGACAGGCCTTGTGTGAGGGGCAGAAGGGATTTTAAAATTACACCATTGGAAATACAACAGGAGAGAGAAACAGTAGTGTTCTCTTACCTATAATGCTGTGATACTGTAAAGAGAAGGAAGATGCAAAACTAGTGAATGATTAGAGCACAGAAAAGTTTAATGTAGGTATTTTAAGTGAAGCAGATAAATGCAAAAGGAATTAGATGTGTTATACAAAGCATCAAAAAGAAGACCCATGAAAAAAGCAGCTCTTCCAAGGAAAGAAATTCTGTTTAGCAGAAACTACCTCCTTGTTGAAATATCTGTCCCATTAAGTCATCAGTCTGTGTGGTAAAGCCAAATCACATGGATGTTAACAGACTAACAGACTAAACAAAACTATCTGTGACAAAATAAAGGATAACTAGGCCACCACAACTGTAATGCAAGAGAAATTCAAACTTGTGAAGGTATTTGAAGCACAACAGAAAGCACGTTTTCTTAATCCAAGTATCTAATAAGCACTGAAAGAATGAAGCATACAATTGGAAACACATGACCAAACAACGTGTGACTGCAAGGGGAAGCATGGTGTAAAGACCAGCTGTGCTTCCAATACCCCTGGAGAGAGCTGACACCATGCAAAGGTGTTGGCACCAGTCTCCAATAGGAAAATGCAGCTGGAGGATGAAGCTCTGTTAATGAAATAAAAGCTTTACTAAGTCTCTTAATTGAATCTACTCTGGTATATTCTATAGCAGGTTGTCTTCTGACACTGCATAGAAATGGATAAAAAGAGAATTCCAAACAGACAGTGGAGCTGAACGCAATGTGATCACAGCAAGCGCTGTGCCCAAAGTTAAAATTCAGAGCTCTGCACATTTCAAATAGCAAGATCAAAATGAGTCAGTTTGGCAAAGCTGTTCTGGCCTGCCCGCTAACAGATAGAAGTGTCTGAAATTGTGGAATAGAAAGTCCCAAGTGTGCTTGATTGAAGAGCAGTCTGCAAACACAGATGATCAAATTGAGTAGATAACCTATCTACGGAATTGAATTCTAGACTTCCTTTCAAAGAACGCCATGGGACATTGAAGAATACAGGGTGCAATAAAGGTGTGTAGCAAATTTTATATGTCTGAGGCAATTTCAAAGAGGGTGGGAAAAAATCAGCATACTAAAGTTAAAATTAATAGTTGCTCCCAGGCAAAGCCATAGAAAAAGTAATGTAAGATGCAATCAACAGAGAATGACAAGATAGCAAAACAATTAATTGTCACAAAAAGGTTTTTTTCCTAAGTCTGCTTTATTAAGAAATAATCTTGTTAATAGAGTTTTCCTTTTTTTCTTCTTTTTATAATAGACTTTGTTGGCAAAGATATCTGCATTTTTCTGACAGACTCTGAATGCCTTGATTTAATCCAGATTCTGATATAAAAAGTAAACTATTTGAGTGTAACACTTATTTAGGAAGTTGAAAGCCAGATCAACAGGAGAGCTCAACAGAAGAGACAGTCCTCACCTAAGGGAGAACTATCACAGCTCCTCCAGCAGTTCTCCTGTGAGTCACCACTGCTCATTAATTTTATCAATATTTTCAGGGGAGGAATTGCTGGAAAAGAATGTGAACTTCTTTAGAGATAAATATATTTTAAGTACTTGTCACTTTTACTAAATTACCTGGATCACAAGGTAAATGGTCCCACATCTGCTTCCACATTTGGCTTTATCATAGGATGTGGATCTGGAGTAGCATGTGGTTCAAAGGCTGAAACCTCTGAAAGGTTCAGAACAACTGAACATGAATTCCCAAGGTGATGTGGTAGCTCATAGTGGTAACTCAAATGGAGGTAACAAGCAGAGATGATTTTTAACTATCTGTAGCATAAATCCATCATTAGAATTCAATCTTCACTTTGAAAATGTTGCAGACTTATTGGAAGAATATTCATAAAAGTGCTGGAATAACTATCCAGATTCAAAGATACAATTTAAGATTTATTTTAGTGCATCCATGTACCTTCACTTCTAATTTGTCATCACTGAATGTTGCATTGAAGACCTCCATGGTGGCATAAAATGATATGAGATGACTGAAATCTCTAGGGAATGTAAAGTAGCCAGAAAAGCACTGACATTAAATATAGTGATACCAACAAATCCCTAAGCTATTGACTAAGGGCTGTGAGATGTAGCTATCCTTTGCTAAATCAATCGCTTAATGTCATAGGCTTTCCAAAGCATGGTATCAAACTGGATGCAGAGACAAAAACCCCACAATTGGTTATCTGTCAAGTTGCAAACAGCCAAAAAGACATTGAAGTGACCAAGATGATCATGTTAAAGAATGAGAATCAATGCACTACATAAGCAGAAATTTTGTGAAATCATCTTGTGAGTATCATCCCCTGCAACTTGTGGTAGAGGGTTAAAGAAAGGCTTCAGAGATTTGAGAAGAAAGCAAGAGCCATGGCTAGATTAATATCCATACCAACTTTTTAGAGGCTCTTCCACACTTGCAAGTTACAAAGATTGTTCTCAGGACTTAGCTTCTGGTCTTAAGCTGCACTTTTGCTCCAGTGGAAGAATGGAACCTGTAGTAATAGGAGGAAAGCTACTGAAGGAGTAGTAGGAGGAGGAGGAAAGCATGAAGAGTGTGTCTTGTAAGGGGAATGGCTGGGAATCAGATAGAACAGCAAGAGGATTTTAGTACAGTGACTCCAGGAAGACAGCTGCAAGATACAAACATATTTCCAGTTGCAAATATGATAGAACAAACAACGAAGTTTGAATCGATGCAACAAAGAATATGAAGAAAATTAATTCTTTGGATTCTTTTACAAAAGTGGTAGGGTATATAGAGAGCACAGCCAAAGAGGAAAGTTTTATTAGTGAGAAGATGGTCATCAGCTCTAGCACCTGATGGAAGTAGCCATGTGAACAATGAAAGGAAGGAGGGAATACCAACTCGGTAATTATAACTTACAACCAACTGGTCTCAAAAGCATATGGATTGATGTACTAACTAACAAAGACCAGGGTGCTGAGAGGTGTGTGTCAAAAACTGACAAATGAAACCCAAGAATGGCATGCTTTACCTCTTAAACATTTGTCTGCAATATCTAGGCATAAAAATAGTAGTATCTGGACAAACTTGGTTCAGCATGTGCACAACTTTATCTCATGCAGCTAGCAATAAACCATCCCAGATCGTTTCTAAGAATCATGGATAAATCCACATCTTGAAAGGCATGATGTCCAGCATGGAAAAAAATTATTTTTTGCATCTTGTTATGATGTATTAATTTTTAGACTGGAAACTGGTGGGCGGCTGGAGGCCGGAAATACATTGCATATGAGAAATATCTACATGGAGGGCAACTTTCTGACTCCAGAACAGTCCTCAGAGAGAGTGAAATGAAGGCAAAAAATCTGAAGTAAAAAATCGCCATACAACATGCAGAGGGAACTGTAATACACAGCAATTAGCCTATATTACATGTTGTAAAACACAGGAAGTTGACAAAAGGAAAAATACAGGAGTACTGTGCAGTAAAAGCGGTAAAAAGCAGTGAAATTTCCAAAGTATAGCAAAACCAAAGAAATCCTCTCAACAGTGTGGATCCAATATTAGCTGGAAGTGCAAAATCAGTGTTTTAATCTTCAGTTGAAAATCAGGGTGATGTAATTTTAACAATAAAGGGAGATTAAGCACTTTTTAAAATATTAACTAAAGAAGATATTGAACAATGCCTACTGGGTTAGAGAAATAATCAGGGAATTTGGAAATTCTATAAAAAATAAAAGAAAAAAGAAAATAATAGTGTAAGTGACATAATATTAATTTAATAACTTGAATTCCTCTCCCAAATACATCAATCAACATCGTCTTTATGAAAAAATATGTCTTGGCAATGCACATCTGATTTAATTTAATGAGATTATGGAGTTAGTTTATAAATGTCTCAGCCTAGGCTTCTGTAAGGAATTTACCCCTAGATATTCTAATCTTAACATATTATATGTTATCCCTACAGTATTCTCAATAGGTAGGTGCCAGCAACTATTTAAAGAAAATTAAAGATGGGCTAATTTGAACAGCAAAAAAGAGTGTCAGTGGTATAGATACCATCATGAAATGGGATTATGGCTAACGTGATTCTGCACAGACTGGGATGTTCAGCACTGCTGTCTGTGGTTGTCAGGTGGTCAGAAATATGTCCATACCTAATGTTAACCAAATTTGTGTCAAAGACACACTTGCCATACTGTGTATGTGGCACCTGCATACCTGCATAGCTACCACCATGTCTGTGGAAGGCTGTTCATGAAGCAGAACTACCAGATGGCCTTTATTTTATTATTAATCCCTTTTATTTTCCTCTAATAAATCTGTTTGTCTGGGTATCAGGTCAGTCCTGCAGCTAAGGTGCATGAATGTCACAGAGAAGTTTGAGCTGACAAAAAAAAACTATTATAAATATTGCAAAATAAAAAATAAGACATTTAGGAACCCCATCCTTACATAATGAGGCACACATCCAAGAAGACAGAGGTGGAGAAAAACAGTGTTATAGTGAAGAAATGTGTGAACATGCAGACCTATGTCAGTGCTGCAGAACTGCATTTGGGCTACTGCAGTTCTTGGTTGTTTGGTCAAGAAATACTAAATAGAAATAAAAAGGCTGGCTGCTGATGGAACAAATGCAAAATACCCCGATACTGTGTAGGTAGTTATGGCTTCCATGCTTTGAGAGAGGAGGCTGTAAAATTGGTGACAGTGTAAGAGAAAGCCTCACTCAGAGCTCGGTAACTGAAGAAAGTGCCTCACACAAATTTCAGGTTTGCTTAGGTTGTCAGAGCAAAGATGGAGAGGTACTTTACTACCATATGTAAACTCCTTTAATGGAAAATGCTGGATAATAAAAGTTCAGTAACGTAGCTGAGAAGAACAGAAGGATAAATTCCTGAAAAATTTTTATTAGAAATAAAGAAACATGGAAGCTTTTTATTTTTCTGCTCTATTCTGTTTGCTTTAACCAATGAATTATGGCTAGCATATACTATCAAAATTCTCTGTAAACTGATAAGTCAGATCACACCAAGCACCTGTTTTGAAAGTAAAATATATTATATTGCACTCAGTAAAAATTAACTAGAAGAAATCTAATGGTCTGTGATGTACAGATCAAACCTTAGATTCCTCTAGATTTAACCTATCAGTTTATAAAGTGAAAATTTAACAAGTCTAGGAAACAACTAATTTTACACTTACAATATGATGATGTAACAGCAACTCTCTGATTTCTACTGGTGTGCCAGATTACAGGAGACATCAAGTACCATCTCTTGCTGAAGGAGTGGTTATGACCTACACATAGATGCTCTAATTTACAGCCACTTTTTCAAGGAAAGGCTGTTGTGAGAATTATGCCCCTGCATAAAAAAGGATTGGGGCTATCAGGGTAGATGATTTTGCCCTTGGTAGAGCTATATCCCAATGATATGTTGTTGCCATAGCATGCCAGTGTAGAAATGTCACTCTAATTGCATAGGGGGGCTTTGAGAAGTTTGAAGCCAGACCTTGGAATATCTTCAATTAGGCTAAAGAGTGAGGCTGTCACTGAAGACAAAGTAAACACAAAAATTTGCCTTGGCTGTAGGAATTGCTTAATATTCTGAACACATTAAAACTTCGTGATATGGCTGATCATCACTTGCTCCAGATCTCTGGTGACTGCCCCTTTGTGGTGTTAAGTGCAATTTGGGTTTGGCTGGGGAATGTTGATTTGGGGAATACCCTCTGGCACAATGCCGGGGAAATCAGCGCTGGGAGCCAGCACGAAGACTGCCAGCCCTCTGATTCCTGTATCTGGACCTTGAGAACCCACAGCAAACTCCCACTGGTGAACACGGCTTTCTTTTTTCCTGTGGAGCAGTATCAGAAAATGGAGGTCATGATGTTCTTTTTCCTGCCTTGTGCTATTTTACAAATGCTTGCACACAGCCCTTGAGATACAAGTGGCAACTGGAATATAATACAAAAAATCAGTAGAGGGTCAGACACATGGATAGTGACTGAACTAATGACATCAAAAGAAACGAATCATAATTAATGACACTAAGCTTTCTTTTTCTTGGAGGACCTGGTGTCATGATGTGAAGTTAGAACAGATTAAATGGGGCCTCATACATGCAGGATTAGCTGTGTCCTTACAATCAACACATGATTCAGTTGCTCAATGCTTTAGTATAGCTCTTTTGTAAAAACCTGCCTTTGTGACCCAAATGACACACAGGCTTTCAGGTGGGGAGCTGTGACTGCCCAAGCAGAGGGAGGGGTGTATAAGGTAATGTAACCTCTATTTCCTTGTACCTCGAGAGCCAGAGTTAATGGGCAGTAATCCACTGCTTGAGGATGAGAATGGCTCAGACATTCAAACTTGTCCATTTGCCTAAATCCGTATCTCTGCTAAAATAGGAGCAGGTTCAGAGCATCGTTCAGAGGCAAACCAGCACTAGTCAACAGGCTGAGTGCTCTCCTGCCTCCAGAACAGATCCCACTCCACATTTCAGTTGGCTGAAAGGGGAGCGTAAACACTGGCAAAGTTAGGAATTTCCCCTCCCCACCCCCGCTCCCCCAATTTTTTTCCCTTCTATTTCCTGCATGATCTTTGCTTAATTTTTAGTTGTGAGAGGAGGCAAGACAGTGATACTACATAGCTACTATATCATAAATCAGATCTTTTGAGTTTGGATTAAATTTTACTTCAGGTCATTTATGGAAAGTGTTTTTGGAACCTATGACTCAGTGTCTCCACATTAGAGAAAATTTCCCTCCCTGAAGTACACAGGCTTTAGTGAACGTTAGAATAACTGTAGGATAATTCCCAGGAGTGATTCATATTAATCGTGTGGATTTAGCAATAGTAGTTGCTTTATTTATTCTGAAACTCATCTTTGATCCTGCACTGCAACACCAGTAAGCAAACTTCCCCTATTTTTTGTCCCAAAAAATGCGTTTTTGGGACAAGTTAGGACCTTCAGAATTTGGATTTTCAGGCTGTGATTTTTGGTGGCAGTGCATGACCCACATACATACAGCTTCTGGAGACTGCACATAAAGATGCTTCTAATGTAGCCCTGTACAGCTCTTTGGGAAGAACGTGGTGAAATAACAATATTTTAACACTGAAAACAGCGCTGCAGAAGAGCAAGTAAAATAGTTCAGCTTACAAATATCGATCAGAGATGCTTTCTTGTAAAAATTCTGGTGGCTTAGTTTTGAGGTGTACCCGGGTACTAGGGATTGATGGCTCCCGAAACAGCCTCGAACTGCTTGCCTTCCCCAGAGACGCCTCTGCTAACAGCGAGTTTGAGAAGTCAGCATCCTTTCCGTTCTGCCAAATTGATTTCCTTATTAATCAAAAAATCTCATCTTCCTCTGGCTTCAGGTGATTTGTTTTTTTCTTAAAACGTTTTGTGACTACCAGAAGAAAAGAAAAAGTGATTTTTTTAAAAAAAAAGGAAAAAGGAGAATAAAATAGAAGAAAACCAGAATTACTTCAAGGTGAGCTTCCAATGACTTCTTGCTCCTTTTACGGTTCTTGTCAACTACGAACTTTCCCCCCTGTGTCTCTCTCTTCGAGCACCTTCTGATCTCAGGAATGTATTTTATTCATTTGATGAATGAAGCGATCAATTTTTCTTTCAACCAAGCGTTTTTGGTTTCGAATAAATTGGCAAAGCGTTTTCCTCCCTCCCAGTTAGTGATTGCTTTGTTTCCACCTCCTCCTCCCCCAAGGTAAATCTAGACTGCTGTAGTGGCTTCTATATATACAATTGGTGTCATTCAAATAAGACGTTTTATCAAGCGTCTTTAAATCTGCAGTCAGCCTCATTTAACCTCTAAAATTACGCTTAACAGGCGACCTTCATTAGCCAAATTGGAAGGAACGTGCGGGATGTGTTAAGCAGCGTCGTTTCCACGCTGGTGACCCCTCCGCGGCTGGCGGGGAGGGCGGCATCGATCGCCGGGTCCGGGATAAATGTGGGAGCAGCCACACCCACGTCCCTCCCTGCCTGGGCAGAGTGTCCGTGGGCACGGAGCTTCGCGGGGCGGTTTGCAAGCAGTTGGCCTCGGGTTTGCTTGGTCGTTTCCCCGCTCCTTTCTCGGAGGGAGAGAGGGATACAGGATTCCTACCGCCCGGCCGCATTATTTGTCTGCTACCTTGCGAGCGGGCAGAGCTTGCCGAGAGAGCTCTCGCCGCCTCAGCTCCCGGGTTGCCTGTCCCAGAGGACACCAATTAAAGGCACTAATTGGACAGCGATACATCAAAGTCTGTCGCTGAGCCCGGCTCCTTGGAGCTCTGGGGGTCTTGTCGGCAGGCTTTTGTTTTAGGCACTGCTCCAGCTTCCCGTGTCGGGCTGTGCACCCGCTCGGCTCCTCCGGCCCGCTCTGCTGCCCGAAACCCTCGCGTTTCCCCACGCTGCCCTCCCCGGTGCGGAAAAATCACAGTGATGCGGGGCTCCCGGTTCGCTGCGAGGACGTCTCACCTCGTGCTGACCCACCTGTGCTGGCCCTCGCACACTCCCACCCATGAAACCCACCCCTCTCTGCGGTCAGACTGTGGTGCCCCCAGGGACTCTTCGGTGAGCCCCTCGTCCCCAGCAGTGAGACAGGGACGGAGGACCCGAGCTGCCCAGCGGTCCTCGGAGCTCCCACCTTCAGGGTCCCTTGGACAGAGGACGTGGGGCCGGGTTCTACCCCGGCCATACCGCAGCTTTTCCCTTCGCACTGTATTCCCTGTGCACTGGGGTAAGCCTCTTTGGCAGCAGGTGTTTCTCCGAGCCCGGGATCACCCCTCGAGTCTGGGCAGGAGCCGGCAACAGCCGCCCCAGACAGGGCTTCAGTGCCAGGGGGGAAGAGGGCTCCAGGTACCTGGGAGGTGTTTGGAGAAAGGACGAGAAGCGGGAGGAGGCAGCAATACACCGGGACCCTGACAAACGAGTCTGATCTCTTCCTTGCTTTCCAAGTCCTTTTCGATAAATTAAACAATTCTCCCCGTTACGAAAGTGGTTTATTTCAACTTTTGTAGAGGCTTTATTAACCCTGAGTTATTCGACACCTCGGGTTTTCCCAGGTGAGGCTGGTCCAAGCCCGAAAGAAAGCCGGCGCTTCCAGGAGAGGTGCAGCGATTCTCTGCCGAGAATCCTCCCGAGCCGGGCGAGCACCGCTCCAGAGGGAGGCCGGTTGTGTGCAAGGCTGGGCCGGGGCATACGCAGGGCTCGGCCTAAAACAGGGCTGCTGGTACACACATATTTATATGTCTCGGTAGGAGCCAGTCAGAGGCAGAAAATGACAGGTCTTCCGGAAGGAGAGCTTCGCATCCCCGGGCTCAGCAGCGGCGCGGTTTGCTTATTCTTGCGTGATTAAAAGCTGCTTTTTAAAGTGTCCTGTCTGCGGCCATCGCCCCCAGGAGCAAAGCATGGCCCCGCAGACACTAGACAGGGTCGTGCCCACGTGCCCTAGACAGGGTGGCCCACGAAGGAGCGCGGGTGGTTGCGCTGAAGAGCGTAAGAGCTGATACGGCAGGGATGGAGTTTGGTGATGGTCCCCTTTTTCCCCCACCTGCAGCTCCGTTCCTTTCCTCAGGCCGGGGAGGATATGCCGGGAGAGCGAGGAAGTGTTTGATCATTTACTGCCCGAGGAGGCATTTGTTTTTCATTTTGCAAACTCTTCTCTTTAAGTAATTGTTCCTGTTAAGAGTGTATACCTTTCACTGGGCTTCACCGCGCTATAAATAATCTCGATGAAGATGCAAGGATATGACTTTCACAAGATTGGACAATTGATTAAATCTGTGACCTGCAATTGCGAATAATCTTGGAAGGCTATTTAAACAGATGAAGGCCTAAATTGTCTTGCTTGTATCTGAATTAATTTCTCATTCATCATCATTATGGAGTGATTGGTTCTATTCAGGCTTTGCAGCCTGCTGGAACGAAACTGGATTTAAATGAGACTGTAACACAATTTAAATGCTCCCTAGATTTAACGAGGCCAATCGAGCAGCTGCAATAAACACAAATATTTTTCTAAACAGCCTTGTTTTAAATAATTACTTAATACTTTCATGTGATGTTCTTAAGTGGCAATTTCTGTCTCTGAAGTCCCAGGCACTTCTCTGCAGAGAGGGCAGCAGAGAAAATCACTTTATGTGTTTGCTTTGTGTGTATATGTGCATGAAATACACCAATGGAGATTCTTTAAAATGAGGTTTGTAAATATTAGTGTAAACCTGCACTACATTCTTGGTCGTAGATACACCCAGTTTAAGTGATTAAAAAAAAAAAAAAGCGGGGTGGGAGCAAACAGTGAATTGGAGGCCAGAGGTTGTGATCTATTTGTTTTCTTGTTAGAACATCTTGAACTAGCCGTTCCTTATTCCTCCTACTTGAGAGAGAGGGAGAGAAGAAAAACTTCCTAAAACAGGGACCAGTTCCGGCGGGGATCTACCCTAACCTGCCGTAACCGCATCCCTTCCGCAGTACCAGCTCTCCAGGGTCAGGACGGGACGCTCCCGCCTTACAAAAGGAGAAGAGAGAAAACCTGAATGAAGCAGGGAACATGTAAGGAGCTCCGAGGGGAAGGATGAAGCAAAAAGCGCGTGGGACTGGTTTCTCTCCCCCGTTACATCCACCCAGGAACCTGATGCGCCTAAATGAAGCCATTTGTGTTAAAGAGACTTCAACTCATCCTGACGTGGGCTTTACCCCAGGGTGACACTATTGTAAGAGGCAGGACAGCGAGCCTTGGGGTGACATATGGTGGAGGGTGTTTTCAGGGGCTAAACTCGGTAGTAAAATAAAGTAGCCAGGCGAGCAGGAGAATAATAGAAAACAAAAGGATCTTTCAGATAGACCAGCCAAAAAGCTAAAGGAGCCGCATGCTCTTCTGCAGGTGCCGGCAAATGACCGAACAACCCAGCAAGAAAACGTGAAATATGGAGAGACGATTTGCCAATGATTTACGCGCTGAAGTAAAGCATAGTGCTGGGAAAGCAGATCCGATCCAGTTTAATCATACAACCTTAATAAAAACATATAGTCTGATACGGGAAAGTAAGCGTCAGTCTCGTTGCTATTTCACTTAATGGTACAGGAGGTGACAGATAAAACACAACAAAGATGGGCTGAGTGATTTCATAGTAAAGGAGCAATTTAATGCGCGAGTTACAGCGCTGCTCCCCGGGATCGTTTAGGCTTAACCCGTTCTCTAGAGCTCATCTTCTTCCTCTTCTGGTCCTTTTTTTTATTAGTAGTATTATTATTCAGTTGTTTAAAATGAGCATTATCCCAAACATATGCAGTGCAATCAGCTCGGTCACACTTACAAGAACACGCTTTAATAAGGCAATCAATCAAACGCTAACAAGGGAGGGGGTGGGAGGGACCGCCTTTAGGAGCCGAATTTGGCTGGCCAGGGAGCGAACCCGATGTAGCACATGGGGTACCCCGAAGACAGCTCCACTCCCGCTGGTGACAAGGGGCCAGGTGCCCATCGCGGGCTCCCCCGGGGCCTCACCCGGTTCCTCGAAGGGTCTCATCCCCGACCAGGGTGAGGCCATGGAAAGCTGCCTGCCTGGTGGCAGTGGCTCGGGGCCAAAGGCAGAACCGGCTGCCGGCTGGGTGCCCCGTGTGTGCCCTCGCCGCCGCCAATGCCCCACGCGTGCCCGGAGCCGACGCCCCACGTGGGGCCGTGGACACCACCGCCGGCGGCGAAGGCGTTAACGGCATCGGCCCCACGCAGCAAATGGAAAATTTCATTATGAAGTAATGAGTAATTCCTCCCACTGAGATGTATTGTTATATCTTCCACTTCAATTTAGGAGCACAGCGGCTCAATTACCTAGAAAATACAGTCAATTAAAGGCTGCTGATTGGACACGAGGACGGATCATCGATCTTGTACTTTCCAATATCGCTCCAGACACCTCATTTTCCCTCCCCTATTAACTGAAAATACTCTTGGCATTACCGCGACCCGCAGCCTATTTACCTGTCGCAGGCAATCTCTGCCCTGTGACCGAGCCGCGCAGAAATTCACGGCCACCCTTTGCCGCACCATCCTCCGAGAGTGGGCGATCGGGAGGGCGGCTCTGGAGCCACGGGGCGAGCGGGGACCGTGCCGGCTGCGGCAGCTCCCTGTCCCTGCCTCCCCGCTCCCCACTTGCTAAGGGGGGATGTCCCAGCCACGGGTGGAAGCGGCAATCAAAGGCTTAAATGTTCTTTTTCTCTCACACGCACCTAAATATATAAAATATAGGTATTTCTGCGCCAGCCGATGGCATTTTCTCAACCGGTCGTTTCGCAAGAGTAAACTGCTGCCGCGATGGCAGCAGCAGCCTCGGCCGGATCTTGGCCTGCGGTCTCGGGCCAGCAGGTGCCTGTGCCTGGCCGAGGAATGAGGGGTCGGGGGCTATGTAGGAGCCCCCGTTTTTGGTGGATAGGGCTCATCTGCCGTGCTACCCCTCCCCCGACCTCTTCAGCGCTCCCTTCTCCCGGGATCGCTGGGGGAATGATACCAAGAACTGGCTCCGTAGCTCCTATTTTATCGGACTGGTTCTTCTGTCTGATGAAAGACAAAGTAAAAGAGGGGGAAAGGCTTGCAAAGCTCGGATGTTGTTCGGCTCTGCCCTTGGATGCTTGGACGTTTACAATTCTTATTTCCGGGGGGGGAGAATCTATTTGTGAGTGTCCAAAAAGGGACATTGCTTTCCATGCCCATGAGGAAATCTCATTTATAAAGGGTGGAATAACCTGGCCTCAATTATTTAAAGATTGTGACTTTGGATGAGGTTTTTAAAAGCTGTAATAAACAATATTTTTATTGGAAAAAAAATATATCCTGGCACACCCGTGTCTCTTCGCTGCTGTCTATCCGCTACAGGGAAACGCTGCTATGCACTCCCTCTCCTAAAGACAAAAAGTCTCCGGTGTGGCAATAAACCAGAGGCTTCTGAGCAATTTAGTACAAAGTAGATACAGAGGTGTCAACACGTCTTTGTTCTGTCCAGCATTTATTTTCCTGCTTGTTGAACTGTAACTATTAGAATCTGCACGGTGAAATTCGTCTTAAGCAACACTTTAACTTTTTTTTTTTTTAACAAGCACGATAAAAATATTGGTGAGAGGTTGTTAAAACGTGTCGTTATTATCGGTTTTGGTGTTGTTATTTTTGCTGCTATTAAGTTTTATTCCGACATGGTAACAAATTATGGCAGTGTATTTTTTGGGCTATTTCAAAACAGAATGAAATAAATAATGTTGGTCTTGGAAGAAACCACTACCCAGCTCCGTGCCCGTGCTTTTAAAATTTAGGGTTACAGAAATCCAAGCAAAAGGAATGATGCTACCTTCCTCTGAAATACCTTCTGGATAGAAGACAGGTGGGTGAGTTTGTGAAATAAACACTCCTCAAGAAGGAAGAGTGATCAGTGTGAAGGACACACACAAATGCAAAGATTATGAATGGAGAAAGAAACACAAAAACCAACAAATGAAATAATTAATTAATAATAAATTTTAAAAAATAATAAAGAGAAGACACAGCAAGGAAAAGGCAATGAAAGAACTGAAGGCTGAAGTACAAAGGAAGGGAAATCGCCTTTGCTCCAATTTACAGACTGGTGATTGTCTGAAGGAGTTGTACTCCCTGTCACCTCTAATCTCTTCCCTTGGCGGCTTGTTAGCGTTTGGCACGGGGTCTTTGCTCACAGAGCATTGTACATTCGATATTCAAAAACCCTTTTTACATATACATCACTTGCTAATTTCGTCAGTGTGTGCACATTTCAGCGACTGATAATAGGACATTGTTGTTTAAAGGACAAATAGCTCTGACCCATAAAGAGGCAGAGCTCGTATCTTTCCTCTGCCAGTTCCAGTCTGCCTCTTAAAAATAAAAGTTGGAATGAAAGAGGAAACGAAATGCTGGATTTCTGCTCACAACGAAGGACGAGACAAGGGAGGGTAAAGAATGCAATTAAGCTACGAAAGTAATGTACAGAATGACAGGTTTTCTTTATGGTAAAGCATTGTTATTTTCCATAGAGACAACTGGATAATACTGCCGAGTTGCAAACCGGAAACCTTTTGGGGTTTTCTTGTTGTTTGGGTTTTTTTTTTCTTTTTTTTTT